>JAACJN010000035.1:0-355782 GCA_013368555.1 Collybiopsis confluens
ACCTTGACCGGGCAAATTTCGTATCTTTTCTTTTCTTTTCTTTTATTATTGGCTACACAGGAGTTTTCTCGCTGGTTTGCACTTCTCAGACGCCCACTCCGGCAGATACTGAGCAAAATATAATGTATGGTGAGATCCGCACTGGGTAATCTAGAGTTAGGATACATACGTGCGGAGTATATATACTGTAAAATAATAAATAATACTAAAATCCTCAAACCCAAAATAATATTCAAGAAAATGTTGAAACGTCGACTCCACTTCCAATTCCATGTAAACCGATCACCTGGATAGTCCTTCCTAACTGGTTTTCGTAGGATCCTTCCATTTCGAGTAAGAGGTCCGATGAATCGGATGGGTAAACGGATCGGCTAACTTGTCCAGAGCAGAGTTAGAGCGTCCTGATAATTCCTTCATCATTTAGCCACACTCCGGTCTCTAGTTCCGCAGTATAGCTTGAGTCATAACTGAGCTGGCATCGGAATGTCGGTACCGGTCCTTGTGGACTACGGCCTAACTCTCCCAACGTACTCAAAGGTACTTCCAACAATTCCCTCGTTGAGGTCTGAAGTGTTCTAGCTTCTCGTTGCATATCTTTTCATGTATGTTGCATGTATCAACACTTAAGCATATCATATCATTTCATTTCTTTGACTTTTCATTCCATCTGGTACGAGTACTCAGTATCATCGAATAGTACCTCGGGTGAAACCAAGTTAGAACTCGATAAGAGCCACTGGAATAAGTGCCACGTGTCAAATAGCCTCGCAGGTCTTCGATCCCTTGATACGAAGCCAGTAACTAGCTTATATATGAGACCCTTGGCGGGTTATGGGTGAGTCTGCTAACTTCCGAGAGTTAGGACCAAGTTCTCATAAGCCATCTATATGAAGATGTGTATGGTTTACCATCGACCAAGGTAAACAGAGTTAGGACGCATGGTCCAACCCTCGAGTAATCGCACACATAGTTGCCTAACTTGTTAACTGACGACTAGGGCTCGTCTCAGCTCTCAAGTATACTTTCCTAACTTGGAAAGTCGTACTTTGGATGATTTCACGCATGTACGCAAAACAATCGCATCACCGCATTGGAAGATCTGACCACGAAAAAAGAACTCCCTCGAGTGGTCAACGGAGCAGGAGGTCCCAGTTGGGCAGCGACTATGGATCGGCTCCCCCCATTGAGGTACGCCACTAGCACCCCAGTGTACGATTTTTTCCAACTCATAAAAGTCGGAAATACGGCTTGCATCGGCAAAGGATAAAACGGATGGAGTCGGTCTGAAGTTCGTCTCGACCATAGACTTTTCTTCGTCAAAAGATCTTGGAATTTGAGGGATGGAAAGAATTGTGTACGATGGATTCGGAGGATGTTCCAGCCGCGAATCGGGGGCAATTACCAAACCCAAAGATCCACTGTAGAGTTTAGGGCTTGTTATGGTTATCCAGTCGCCTTCGGAAAACTTGGCCCCATGATTCTGAGCGAGTGAAGAGAAGTTGGTCACCAAATGATGAATAGGCATGAAGTTCTGTCTTCGATTGAGGACGGACTTGTTGTAAAGGAAGGAGGAAAAGGAATGTAGATATTCGAAGAGAGAAGATCTGTCAGGAACGTTCAAAATCATTAAGTAGATGTATCCAGATATTCTTGAAGGAAAAACGTCTTGAATGATTCGACCAGAGCCATCGTCGGAACGTTCCTTGTCATATTGAAGGATATCAGCTTGGATTCTTCGAACAATTCGCCTCTCCGTCCCTCGCTTAATTGGTAATTAGAAATAAAAAGGAGCGAAATAGAGGGAAAATAGACGTACACGACACCGTACGTGATATACTAGATACTTGAGCATTAGGTGAGGTACACCTGGATGAAGATGTAGCATGCTATCCAGATGGCTATAGAGTTTTGGCGGAGCAACCAAATTTTCAGATTCAGAAAAAGGGTCCAAACTCGGAGACCCTCTAGTCTGAGGCTCCACGTTGAACAATTCGTCGGCACTGGACTCCAGTCTCTGAATGAGAGAAGAGAAGATGCTCGGGGCCTGTCTAGTAGGTTGAGCAGACTGATACTCTCGAAAGCGCGACAAATCCGCCTGAAACTCTTCATCATCTTCAGGGCAGTCGATTTCTTCTTCGCCTGAATCGTTTCCTACATCGGCCTCGTCCAGAATAAATGGATTCCGTGATTTCTTGCTGTTGACCTCCTTTGCCGTGGTCATCTGTTAAAACTGAGCGTTAGTTTTGTCGTAGAAATATGGCGAAGCGACGAGCGTTTCGTGATCTTTTATTTCACATTAAACGTTTCGATGAATTGATCGTTATATTCATATGTCTCAAGTAGTGTACTAATATAATAAGGTACAACTTACCCTTGGGGACATGCGACTTTGGGACAAGGAGCAGAAATGTTTCTTCCCACGAGAACGTGTCGCGCTTGTTCCTGACGAACTCCAGAGTGAGTCATTTATTTTTTTTTTTTTGAATAAATGACTCACTCTGGAGTTCGTCAGGAACAAGCGCGACACGTTCTCGTGGGAAGAAACATTTCTGCTCCTTGTCCCGAACCCGTCGCATGTCGGACGAGGTAGTTATTATGGTCGCTGTTAGAGGAATTGAAGAATTAATTATTAGACAGAGACTGAGGCCGATAAAACCTCCTTTGAATGATTTTGTTCGCAAGTTCAACAACGTTCACAAAGTAAACAAAATACACAGTATTAAAAGTACGTCTACTCGTTCGAACACCGGCAAAGGTTCTTACTATTTTACAAGACCAAGGTCCACGCCAAATACGTTCTGAAGAACCCCAACGTACAAAGCGGCTTGCTATACCAAATATTCAGCGAGTTCTGAACACAGAACATACACTTCCAGTAATCCCAAAACTCCGCCTGAATTCGAAAAGCAATTATGTACCTCCAGTAATACCAGCGGCGAAACTTTGGTCCATCGAAGATACGCTAGGTCAATTGCCTACAACGATAGACCCCCCTCAGTCTTTGCCGGCGGTACCTCCAATTTTGTCGGAACCTATCGAGTCTTTACCTTCAAAATTGTACGCGTCAATATGATCCATTTTTATACAGTCTGAGATTGTTTACAGCTCCGAATATTCGATCGAATTTGCAACCAGGTACGTTTGTGTTTTAAATTCTGTTCGTAGAACTTAATGTCCTGTCTTCTGTTAGCGATTTAAAAAAACTTGTACGAGGCGTTCAAGAGCATGACCTTAAATGTCTGAACCCTCAACAATACCTTAATGACGTGTTGATTGAATTCGGTCTCAAGTTTGTATTATTAATCTGTTTTTATCATTCTGGCTGATACTACTCGTTCAGATTCTGGCAGTCTGAACTTACATTTAGAAATCCCCAGCTCGGTAATCAAGTGTATATTTTCAATCCGTTCTTTTATCATCTTTTGGAGATGTATAAGTGAGTCGATCAGACATGGCTTTGATCGTGATCTCATTAATATTCATAGTCCTGAGGAAGGCTACAAACGCGTCAAGACCTGGACTTTGACAAACAAAATGGAGGTTGACATATTTTCAAAAGATTTCATTATAGTTCCTATCCATGAACGGTGGGTATTTGACGTTGACTTCCCAACGCACTTTGCAATTCATTCACATTTTTGTATAGGTTTCATTGGCTTTTAGCGATTATCTATCACCCACAGTATATACTCCCGTATGGTCAAATTTCACCGACCTCTCCTAACCCTTACATATCCGATCCCGGAACTTCCGAAGATACCGCAATTGAAACTGACGGCTCTCTAAACGTTGGGTCCAGAACGATCATTTATATTCTCGATTCGTTGGGAGGATCTCATCCTCAAGTAGCCTCACGTCTGTCAATGTATCTACGATTGGAAGCCAGGGAAAAGCATCAGTGCTCGAACACATCCAGTGCGATTGAATGTATTGTCAAGGTCAGTTGGATTTATTGATTTCTTTTTTTTCCAGTCTTTCACTAAGACTCGTTCAAGGTACCTCAACAACCCAATCTGATCGACTGCGGCATCTACCTTCTGCATTTTGCAGAAACATTTGTAGAACTGTTTGACTCATTATCAAAAGCTTCGGACTTGCAAGAGGATATGTGGAAATTGGATAGAATCAAACATTATCGTACAAATATCAAGAAACATCTAATTGACGCTATGAAAAGCCTCTTGTAAAGCTCATTTTCCCCAATAGAAGTTAAATGATCGAAGATTCAGCGTGCCGCGTGCCCGAGCTAAGTATTTTTAGAATGCGGAGAATTTTAATTTAAAAGGCCACAGTCATCCAACACCTCCTGCGCAAGCTTCACCCGTTTTCCTACCATATTACTGGTAAACCTCGCATCCAGTACCTCGCAATCTTCATGAACAAACCCGAAGCTGATGACATGTTGGAGATGCCAGAGCGTGTGCACTCCACAGTCAAAGTTGTTGGACTGGAAAGGGACCTGAATCAAAGAGGTTAGTATCACGTTCAATACAAAGACGTAGGAGTGCTCAAGTACTACCTTAGCATGAGGATCGAAATGCCATGCAGTAGAAGGATTGTCCTTGAGTTGAACGTCCTCTCCTCTTATAGAACCCAGAATCTCGGCAAGCCTCATTAAAATCTGCGGTGATAAATTGCGAGAAGTTTCTGAGAGCTAGAGGGACCTTACAAGCATGGTATCTGTGTTTTTCCTCTCCCAGATAGGCTTTTTACGATTTCCTAGATAAACTTCAGGAAGACTATCGTGTACATCGATCCGTTTGAGGGAAAAGTTGATTGAAGCGGAAAACCAATGTGCATTATTTTCATTGATTGGGATAAAAACCCGATCCCAGCTTGAGAGATCTTGAGTTTTCTGATGATTTTCAGCGGGCGAACGTTCTTAGAACTGGAGTGTCTCACCTTGGTCCTGAGACACCACCTCCGAATTTTTTCTTGGTCTTCAACGGTTATTTCTTCAACATCGCGCGCGTGAATACACAGCCGTTCATGGAACAGAAACCTGGATGCAAAGAAGCTGCTAAGTCCGAGAGTTGTTTGACTTTTTGTGCACCATTTTTCGACGAAATAATTTATTATTTCGTCGTTTAACCATCTGCCACATCCAATCGTGGCGAAATCTTTGGGGGTAATGCATGATAGTTTAACTTTTCGGCCCTGTTCAATCGTACTCAGATTAACTTCACCTAGTCCAAGCGAAAAAAAATATACGCACAAAGCTCATAAGTGATTGTAAAATGTTCTTTGTCTGCTTGGGACTGATATCCAAGGTCGCAAACAATGTGGTCTCTGCTGTCGTTCTGGTCTGAAGAATGAGCTGGTGGATGCAATTCAAATTCGATAAAACGGTGGTAATGTTCGCGTTCGGTGACAGACTATGTTGTTGAATGCAGAAAGCTAGATCAGAGTGCAGTGCATTCGTTCGAGACAGGAGAGTGGAAAGCACTTGCAAACGCTTGTGAATCGATTCATAAGTCCCGTCACATTCACCCATACTAGTTAGTTCAAAGCCTGGATTGTCAGAGATGCCGTCCACAGAGCATGACATTGGCATGGATAAGGGAAGTGAGCCAAATGGAGCATCTGAAATGAACCGAGAGAGTTGATCTAGATATTCCACGATACAACTATCTGAGGTCCTTCCAGGTAGATCAGAAGCAGTGACGAGTGTGCAGTGACGAGTAGACGCTGGTAAAGAGGTCTCTTCAGGTAGGTAACGACCGCGGTGTGGACTTTGACTTTACACTTGAGGTAAGAAATTTTAAATGTTCAAGAAACCTGGACGCACCGAGGTTCCCTAGGCATGCAAGTAACTTGAAGGGTCAGAAATGATGAGCGATCGAGTGAGGCGCTGTTTCGAGTCACTTTAACTTTGACTCCGCTTGCCATTCGAGTCAGAGCTCGGCTAACTTCATTCAATTATATATGTACATCAGTTCGCTTTGACCTCCGACTTACTAGCGACCTATTCGACGAGTTGAACATTAATGCTATCCACTCTTCGCCTACGCAAATCCACTCATAGGGAGCTGAGGAGAAAAAGTCAGCCCTTGCATTTATTCTAGGGTGCTATTTCTTACTGAAGGTCATTTAGTATCGACGACTATCTACAGGCGTAGATGGCTCAGTGGTCTCCGAAGAGTGATTAGGACTCGGACCAAATACAGGCTGTCGAATAAATGCCAATCACATGGTTTTATCAGGGGGACGAAGATTTATCTGTGCCGTTCATGGTTCCTGGTGAGTAAAGCAACCTCTCTCAAAATCCAGCAATATGGTGCTAACTTGGAGTATCTAGTAGACACACCTACCGCCCCTCCCAGTCCACAGAGCAATCAAATATGGCCGGCTTACGCCGGGAACATCTTGTCTTGTCAATACGCTCATTCCGATCTTAAGAAATTTTTTGAGTGATGCTCCTTTGAATTGGTACTACTAGTGTTATATCTTAGTAGTCGCGATAATATTGAAACCTATTACTTCTTGAGAATCTTTCGTGATGCAGTAGCAGTGCCGAGATTAGTAGGTACCGAGTACTACTTCAAGTTGAAATTCATTCGAACAAGTTGAATTCTTAACAGCGCAGGTTGGCACAATGAATTATTTATGTACTTTGTACTAGTAATGTGTAGTACAATCGCTGAACTCAGACATGTTGAATACATTACGAGATGATACTGGGTCTCACCCAGAGATCCCAGGGATGCTCAGGAATGGACATAAAGCCTTGGTAGCCTGGGGTGCCCAGGCTTCCCCTGAACTATGAGGTTGCTTCAGGAAACAAGGAATATAGCATATTTCCCTGGTGCAGAGAGGGATACCAAGTAAACACAGACTTTAAGGCCTTTTCGTGATGCAATCGAATTAATCGCGCGACCCCTCTCCATCTGGCCTGTCAACTAGAAGACGATGGTCTGCGCACACACATTGTCGAATCCCTATTAGATGCAGGTGCGGATACTAGGATACGAGATAAGAAGGGAGAGTTGGCTATAGATTTCATTCCTCCTCGGGATGACGATACGAGAAAGTTGTTCAGAAAGGCTCAAGCAGCGGCAACGGTGTCAAAAGACGACATTGCCAGCGGTACGTGGCCAATTAGTATATTCGAGAGAGCCAACGTTTCATCGGTGCACTGTAGACGACGATGGAGAGGCGGGTTCAGGTTCAGGTTCAGGTTCAGACGAAGACTAGAAAGACTTTTTTCTTTCTCTACACCATTTTTGGATTTCCATACGGCATGTATATCAATCAATTATGACAGGAGTCGGAATACGCCTTTCTTTACGAGGATATTTGCGTGCGCCCGTGGGTGTTACGAATGCAGGTGCCACCGCGGTACCTTATGGTACCGCGGCCACCTCCTTAATCTACCCTCGGCTACCTCGAAGTGTCACTGGGAGGGGACCTTAAAAACCCTCCGTACGCGTCACACAAAGGCTCTATCTTTAGCTCGAGAGACAGAATAAATGTCCAATTTAAACGTCATCGAGTAGTAGATATCTTTTCAGCCCGTTGATTTTTAAGGAACCGGGGTCAGTCTGCACATTTCTACTTCTTGAATGTCAGTTGTTATAATCCACGTAGTCTGTATTCAGCAAGCCGCACTGCCGCAGTCAAGAAGTCAAGAAGATGTTGTACACTTCTGTTATGCTGTGGTATTCGGTGATTAGACAGGGACAATCACCTGTGCATCTGTCCCACGTCTCCCCGAAACATATCAGTTGGCTGTAAGCCCACCTTTCTCATCGTTGCCCTATCGCCCGTTGTTGTGGAGGGCTTGATCTGATATGTGACCTCGCACCGTACCTAAGTAGATGGACTTGAACTACTAGATGAACTGCAACAGTCGCCAGCATTATGGAAACCCCGGGTTCTCAAGCTACCCATGCCACTTTCATTAAGAAACTCGGCAATTGAAAGTCAGGGATGTCTGCCAGAAATAGGCAGTGACCCGACCTCGGAGGTCAAAGTGGTGATTCTCTGCTCTTCCTGCAGATCTGAAGCTTTTCCTTGCTAGCACGTCGATACTGGTGTCTATGCGGGGTCGAAAAAATGGAACCATTGCGGGACGTCTACTAGATATATCCTGATAGTTGCGGCGCTGGCCAAAAAAAAAAAGAGCTATTGCTAGTAAACTTCCTAAGATGTCGATCTTTCATTCTCTCCGTCAAACAGCGGCCGCTATATTGTTTTGGTTTATATAAATCTGGCATTACATTTTTACCAAAACATTTAGAAGAACATTTCTTGGATCAGATACGAGCTGTGTTTTTTTTTCGGAACAGTGTGTGGCATACCAAGCCCAAACAAAGTTGTTAAATAGACGAGGGTAAACCGAGGTCGCCCACGTTGAAGAATAAGTACCTGCTTCAACTGACTGTGGGCGAATCTCATTCACATATCCGCTTACTGAAAGGATCCCGAGACGCGTATAAATGTATTCAAACAGAGAGCGCCGCCCATGGTCCGTCGAGGAAGACGAACTACTTTGTGACGCGGTTTTGAAAGGTAAGTTTGGTTTTGCATAACTTTAGACGTGTAAGTTTACAGTCTATATCCAGAGGATCCCACAAGGACTTTCAATCCATCAAAATGGCATGCGATAGCGAGACACCTACCGAGTCGAAACAATAAAGATTGTCGTAAACGATGGTTTTCAAAGCTAGCCAAAGCGGATGTAGCAAGAGGAAATTGGAGCGCGGACGAAGATGAACGATTAAAACATGCGTTACATCAACACGGCCGCAAGTTCAGTGAATATCAGCCGCAGAAACAGCACGCTTTGGCTGACTAGAATTTTAGGTGGACTATTATCGCACAAGCGGTACAGACCCGCAATAGCGATCGTAAGTCAATATATTTGCGAGTATGCGGCCGCTGGATTGATACAACTCAACAGAGTGCGCAAAACGATGGAAAGACACGCTGGATCCCTCAATAAATAAAGCAGAATGGACCGAAGAGGAGGTACCATCTGTTGCTGTATGTATGTTCAACAACAATACTAAACAAGATTACATCAGGATGTGAACTTGATTAACGCCGTGAAGACTCACGGCACTGTCTGGGCGAAAATTGTGAAGGCGTATTTTCCGAATCGAACAGGCCTGGCAGCTAAGAATAGGTGAGATATTTCCCAAGCTGGTATCTGAGTACTCCGGCTGAGCGATTTCTTCAGATATCACAGTATCACCCGAGTCAACATAGGACTGCCGAGGTTGCCTAGTCCGACTGCGAGTTTGAGTGACGCTTCACAGGCCCCATCGAATTTAGGGTCGTCATCCGTTTCTCCTAACCTTTCACCGTCTTACATGACCGATGGATCCTCACCCACATCCTATGACCTGAGCGCATCTTCGCTGTCGTGGGACGCCGACGGCTCATCGTTCACAAATCATCTAGTGCCTGGTCCTTTAGAAACCCTGGCCTTGGCAAATTTGTTTTCATTGCCACCTATGGAGGGCATGAGTTCTCCGCCAATGCAGCAAAACTCTTCTCAGTTGAAGCTGATGACGCTGTACGGCAAATTTTGCTGTGCAAATACAGCTCGAGTGGAGATCGTCCTGCAGGAAATAGGCATTCCCTATGAGTTAATTATTGTCGATAATATGTCCGACTCGGACCTCCAATCGCATCCATTTTCTGAAACGCCAGTCCTTGTAAGAGTTTTTCCTCTTTTGATTGAAATACTATTTGGCTGATTTCCCGAGTTGGTAGGTAGACGACGGGTTTACCTTGTACGAGTCTCGAGCAATGTGTCGATATCTTGCCACAAAGTATGCGGGCCGGGGGGCTAGATTGATCCCTGATGCTTTCCTCATCCAAAGCGGCGCCCTATTTGAGCAGGCTGTTTTCACGGAAGTCTTTGCATTTGAACCGTATGCTTCCAAAGCCGTCTACGAAAAAGTTACCAAGCCGTAAGAATTCATCTTGATTGTGCGGTTCGATAACTTATTGACTTTGACTCGAAAGATCGAAAGGCCTTCCAACAGATGAAGCAGATTTCCAGGGTTCTATTGCTGTCCTTTCGTCAAAATTGGACAACTACGAGCAGGTTCTTAGTAGACAGTCATACCTTGCGGGGGAGGTGCGTTTCTTTTCGGGGGGTGCTTCATTCCTTGAACTCAAACTCCATTAAGGAGCTTACTCTTGCCGATCTACACCACATCCCTTGCGGAGCGATGCTGGCAGAGGCCGGATGCGATATCATGATCAGGAAAGGATCAAACATTACAAGGTACTTGTCAAAACCTCCCTTTCCACTTACTAGATGGGGCGTGCTGATTGTTACTCTCCGTAGATGGTGGACTGAGATTTCATCCCGACCGTCATGGATAGCCGTCCGCAGCGGAAAACTATTTCAGCGATAAAACGAACTGTATTTGTAGAGAGGTGATCAGTAGAGTAGAGGCGTGAAAGTAAATTATTGTAAACACTGCTGACGGTCGTTAGTCCCCGACACGACAAATGGAAAAAAGAGACGTCCATTGGAAGTTTGAAGTGTATTACAAGTGGGAATCTATTTTTTTTGGCCCTACATAACCGAAATCGCTGTTGCAAGATGAACTTTAACAAAAAAAAATATTCCGAACAGAAAAGCACGTAAGCTCACCATCCCGACCCATTCTATCAATCTAATGGTGAGCACCAGCGATATGGCCAGCCTTGGAGTTTTGGAATGCGTATCGGTGATTGGCCCAGGTATAAATGGAGTAGCCAAGGGCAAAGGGGACGACGAAGTATACAGCCTCTACAGAAACACGCCTGTAAAAGTTGAAGACGTAGTTACGAAGCCAGTTCGGTCCAGCTTTGGCGGACAAAGGTGACAGGGCTGTAAAGAGACAGCTTAGATAGATGGAAAGACGTCAGTGAGAGAACGTACTGTATTGCGTGATGCCCCTTTGTTTAACAAACGGAGAACCCCACCAGGAACTCTAGAACGTGAGGGTAATTTGAGCTAGAGAAACAAGGTGCTGAGTAGAGAGAGCTCACCCAAGCCCTTTGCGCTGTAACGGAGATTCATGAGTACAAAACCAAAAATCAGAGTAACTTGTTGACATACGACCAGGCATTTCACTAGCTTGAACAATGGTTGGCCTCATAATGGCAGCAGGACGGTGAGTGTAGAAAAGTTGCGGACAGGACCGGCTCTGGCCGGAATGACCAAAATGTCACATGCTTCACACTTATCTGTCTCACCTACTCCCACTCGTACGTGTTCAATCCAAAATCCTTTTCTCAATCTAATCCTCAAACTTCCTGCTCAGATTCATCCACAATGACACACGCAACTCTCTACACGCTTGCCAACTCCTTAGGCATACTCGCCATGCTCACTGTTGTCGGATATCATTTCGTTGCAGTAAATGCAAAGCACATTTCGAAGGACGGAGATGACAAATCTTCATAGTTTTATGTTATTGAGCGGATATTAGCGAGAGGTATGCGAAATATTTGGTCTGTTTAGATTGATGACACTAACGCCAGTCTTAGGATGTCAGACTTCATTGGTTCAGTAAAGGCCATACTTACAGCCAACGGTCGTCGTGTGTCCGCCTTTTTTGTTGACTCTTCCTCGACAAATAAGTTGGTCCACGATTGGGATAATGCATTGCTGTGTCGTAATGAACGTTGTTTGACTGGCCAATAGTGCTAAAATTGAGAGGGGCTCTTGACAACCAGCGGAGCGTAAAGCTACCAAAACCATCATCCCTCGGTCGGGGACGAGAGCGCCACTATCCTCTCTCCACCATTCGGCACCTTACTTTTCTCCAGCCTATCCCTGCATTGTTTTGGGTTGTGATTTCGTTCTCTCTTCGTCCACGTCTACTTTTTGATCCTTGATGTGACGAGGTGAGGAGCAGAGCAAGTCCTTTGCAACATTGGATCTTATCGTTACCAACTCTATCAGTTGCCAAATTATTCAAGCCACAGTGAATGCTTTTAGACATTTTTGGCCCTTCTTCAAATAGACATATATATCGTCAGCCCACTAGCTTCAAAAGCAAGATTACCATACGGTTGGATACCGAGCCTTCCTTTCTTTTCTTGTGCTTCGGCGACGCACCAAGTCTACCTTTATAGTTGTACGTTCTTCCATCTAATGTGAAGGTGTTGGTTTCGTGCGTGCACGTAAGAATTCAAAGTTTCTTTTCAGGTAGAAGAATGCCATATCAAAGCTCGAACACCTCTAGAGGGCGTCGTATTCTAATAATGGCGATTCCTCTACTTCTACAGCTAGTGTTCGCAGTGGCTGCGTCGCCTTTGATCCCTGTTGAGATTGTTGGCGGGTCAAGTCGGCAGGCTCCCCTTCGGAATCCCAATGTTGGCGCAGCGCTGGCTGTATCGCGAGCCGAGAGATGCGGCAAGGAGCGAGGCCGCATCACAGATAATGACAAACTCTTGATTCATCCGGATCCCCATCGCGTTTTTCATCGTCACAATGAGCGATATACGAACATGATCGCGGACTCTGGCACCCCAGCTGGACTTTGTTCTCGTATTGATTCTAAATCTGCTGTGGGAGAGAGGATGAGGGATCCTGGAGCGGCTGGATCGAAGAATACACGACTCAAATGTTCAGAGATTGATTTATCTAGGTTCGGAAGGGTTTCGAGGTTTGGGCTGGGAGAGAAGAAGAGGTTTTGTATGCGGGGAGGTCTTGAATGAGAGGCCTCGCATGTTATTCAAATAGTTTGAGACAAACACGCGAATTGGTTCCGGCTCATCTTCTTGCACCATAAACTTGACCACAACCTACCATTGACCGCTGGTATGCTTTCCAGTTGTCCGCTGACTGAGATTCGCAGAATGATGGGGACGGAAGACACGTGCCCACGATACACGCGCCGCGGTCACCTGTTATTGTTGATTTCCTAAATTGGCAGGCTTTCCATCCTTTTCTTTCCCAATGCTGTGAGTGTCAATAGTGGCCTCCAGTCAGACCAGCAGCAAGTAACGCAGCAAGGTATTATCACATTTCCTGTCCATCTACCCTCACTATATAGCTTCGATCTGCAAACTGCTTGCCGCCCTTGGTGATCACTCAGCCACCTATCTTGCGGTCAACATCGCGTCTTCTGCTGTGGTCAACTTCCTCCCATCCTCGATACCAGCAGGCATTCCTGCCGCGCAGCTTAGCCTGACAAAAGGTCAGCTATCGCAAACGTTCCTGCGACTGCTGCTCGCCTTCACCGGCTTTCCCGGGTATTATGGCGTAGATGAAGACGTGAGCGAAATGACGCTTGGGTTCTGGTACATGTTGCAAGAAGCCCTGTGGAGTAGTGATTTTTATTTTCCAGACGGAGAAGATCAATCTACTGATCAACTCCCGGAAATGGGAAACCAGAGTGGGGTTGCCAAAGAGCTATATGTGCAGCTTGTCCAAGTACTAAGGAGGAAGATAACTTGGCCTGCTCCCGGCCACAACTGGTCCAAAGGTTTCGCTCACCAATTATTTTATCTTGGTAAATTGGCTGATTAGATTTAGACCAGGTTGATCAATTCGCAGTGTCAGTTTTCAGGATTCTGTCCTACAATGTACTTCAGTCTGACCCTAGGATCTAGTTATCGAAGGGATGTCGGTGATATACTCATTAATGCGTCAGTCCTCTGATTTGACGAGATTGCGCTCTGATGATACTGACCAAATGGCTAGTTACTATGTTATTCGCGACGATATGGTCGTTTATTTTGTCAATGACGTTGTGGAACGTTTGGCATCGCGGTCTCCTGAGCAGCTACAGGGATGGGAGGTAATGGCTCTTTTGTATACTGATTACACTGGCTGAACTTCATTTCTTAGGATATCGAAGCTTCTCTACACTGTATATCCTCTATACAGGAGGCTTTGGATTATGAGAAGACTCCGTTACTAGAGCTACTGTTCTCCCATCAAGCATTAGGCCGTCTGCCTACAACGGGCAATATTCGAGTTCGGCGGACGACTCTGGGCCTCATTGGTAATACCCAGTCTCCCACGTTTGCAGTAATTTCTGAACGACAACACTTTTTTTAGGCACTTATGCTTCATGGTTCGCTGTGTCAAGCGCGACGATACCTTCGAAATCTGAGCTGCTGATGTCTGCAATATCATACGTCGTTCAGTCTCTTCCCGACCAAGTACTCTCAGTGCACGCAGCTTCAGCTTTACGCAACCTATGTGATGCCAATCGAAAGGCTTTGGCTCCTCGAATCGGCGCGTTTGCTGAGTTGCATGCAGGGTTGGATCAGGTTCCGGTGGGTGCAATTATCCGCTTGTTCTTTCCGAAGTCTGAGTGTACATCTCTGTAGGATTCAGAAAAGAGTAAGGTGATGGAATCCTTAGCGAGCGTAATTCAAGCTCTTCCGCCTGCAGAGGCTGTCCCTACGGTCGAGGTCGGTTTTGATCTTCTAGTCTCCCCAAACATTTTTCCTCACGATCTATGTAGGTCATTGTCAATCCAATTGTTTCCAGACTCTTTGAAGTCATACAATCGCGGAACTTGGTAAGCACTCCCTTTTTGTTTTTTTTTGGGTTGTACCCTATCTTGACGATTCAACACAAGCCTCCGGAGGACGCTCGTGCTTCATGCGCCCTTCAATTAGAAAGTCTGACTGGGGTTGCAAAAGGCCTCACCAGAATATCGACATTCGGCGATGGCCTATCTGATGACGATCCGGACGACGAAAAAGAGACCCAGACAATAGAAATGGCTCGGCAAGATCCTAGGATGATACAACTGAGAGATCGCATACTGAGCGCTGTTCGCTCTTGCGTAGAAATGTTCCATGATGCAGAAATTGCGCAGGTGTGTGTCTGTGTGCATTCCTTGCACAAACCGAAGTGGTACATCCTAACCATTCAAGTTTAGGAACTGAATGATCTGGTAAAATCGATAACATCGTTGCCATCTGACGCAACGCTGATCACGCTCCCGGCTCCTCCACTATTGGAGATTGTTTGCTTCGCTCTGCAGCGACAGGCGACTGCATCGTGGTTGACGCTTACGGGTATCTTGATCAATCAGCTCAGCCTTCCAGCTCTCGTGATTTTTCGGGCTAAGGATATGGAAAGAGAAGCACGTCAGAGGAAGGGCCGGGCACAAACAGAAGAGCAAGCAAAACAAGTCGTGTTTGGCGTCCTTCCCGCCGTGCTCAATGCCGCTCTGGCGGTTTTCAGTACGCCAGGTGGTATGGAGAATGTGAGAATTTTCCTGGGCTGGCTTAAACCCCTTCCCCCATCTAATTCGTGATGTCAGAATCCAGATATCGTTCAAGAGTTCTTTCTCTGCCTGGATAGGGTACGTGTTATTGGTGATAGTTTCTTTTTTATCGGGCTACGCCTCTGAGTTGAATGTGACTAGGTCGTACAACACTTTGCTGGCAACTTTCACTTACTTCCTCCAGGCGCATTTGATGCATTAATGCAATACTCAATACGCGCGTTGGCCTTGCAAGAGCGGTACTCATTGGTAGCCGCTTGTACTTTCCTAGTACGTTCTTCTTCTGGTTAGTCTGCATCCCGCAATCTGATCCTCGAGGTGCCATTTTTATCGCGCTCATTACCATCAGAGCGCGCTCATCAATCGGTCTTATACACAACCGGATCTTACACCATATCGCGAACAATTTATTGCCACATATGGACGATCGATTATGCGGGCAGTCCTCAGTGGATTGGCCGGTCAAGCTCCGCGGACTGTCGGACAGAATCTTATCGAGATGCTTTCTACTATGCTTAGTCGATGTTTGGAGGAGAGTAAAGTATGGCTGAGGGAAGTTTTGTTCGATGTAAGAGCCTTGTGTTTTTTAAAGGGTTCCCCCGCGGTCCTCTTATCACCTTTTCTTTGCCCCTCTAGGCAAATTTCACCCCATCTAAAGCGAAGCCGGAAGACAAGGAACGTTTCATGAAAGCCATTCTTGGGTATGTAAAGCTCAGAAGGGGTGTCATGCTCCAATAGCTTACATTTTTTAGGTCAAAATCACTCAAGAAAACCCGGGAAGCTGCTCAGCAGTTCATGCTGGTGGCTCGAGGTTTGGAGGGAACTGGGTTTGGATATGCCACCGTGTCCATGTGAGTGCAAGCTGCGGGGAGGTTTGGGATCAGCCCAAATACTCTCTGCTATAGAGAAGAATAGATACTGTATGTAAGCATTCAAAGGAAAAAATCGTGTACAGATTGATATGGCATAGAGTTACGAAACAAAACATTAGCAGTCGTGTGCATTGAGCGAGACTGGTTTGTTAATGACCGGAATCATCATCCATTCCGTTTTCGGCTTCACTCGGTGATCGGTCCACATACTCCATCCAGGGCGCAACACCCCTTGCCATCTGGATCCAGAACAAGAGGCATTCTGGTACCGTGCATCCCAAGCCCATAGGAGAAGTGAGCATTGGCAGCCTGACGGCATTCGGAACACTCATTTCCAGTTCGATAGGTGGGCTCACGACGGCAGTTGTCCAGCCTGCGTTAGAAATACGAATACGAGTCCATGAATACGAGCAAGCCCGAACAAGAACGATGATGACCTCAACTTACCCCGCATGTCGAGATCTACCGCTTTGGCTTTTCCTTTCCCTTTTCCAGCATTTTCATTGCCAGTACCGAACAGGTGACCCTCGAATCTCCCAAAGCACCAGAACATGTAATTGGTCACGACGAAGCAGGGCCCGGAGGGTACCGAGGAGCAGGCACTGGAAACCTGGTGTTCGGTGGGGAGATAAGAGCGGTCAGAGTCCGATTGTGAGACGGGGTGGGGGCCTAATGGAAGTGACTCACGATTCGCCAGAGATCATTGGCGTTGGCAGTAGCTTCGGCTGAGGTTGGGCGATAAAGAGGATTCATCTTTTGTTGATGTTCGGGAACCTGGAAGAATTTTAGCGAGGATGATATACATATAAACAGATGATCAACTCACGACAGAAGGAAGCGTGAACGCTCTGAAATCCTCATAGTCAAGTTTCCAAGGAGGGACACAAATTATGTTCAAAGGACCCGACTCCGAAGACGTTGAAGGCTGGAAACACGAGTGAGTTGACTTTCTGTAGCATTTGAGAGGGAATGAACGAAATAGCGGAACTCACGATCCTTAAAACATCGTAGTCAACCAAAAGAGGATCATCCGGCCCACGCTTTGCGATGAACTGAAGCGAATGTGCCATAGGCGCGTTCCGAGGGATGTTGTTTATCATTCTGCAACATTCCATGATTGGCCCCAAGATGAATTTCATGATGAGGAGCATGAATTGATTGTGGTCGTTTACACGAGAAAGAAAGTCGACTTGGCCGGGGTTGACAGTGTTGACGCCATAGCAAGGGATGCTCATATGAGGCTTGTCGTCCTCTGTGATAAAGATATCAGGAGTGTCATCGATATCTGAGGACAGGGTCAGACAAGTGAGTTTGGAGAAAGAAAGAACAGGTCACTTGCAGTGTCTGATCGCAGTCCTAAAGTCCCATATATCGAGCGCCTTGATCTCAGGTGAATATGTGCCGATGAGAGCCAAACTGTCCTTTGACGGATTCAACGCCTCCTCAAGATTGAAGCAGCGCCAATTCCCCTCTTTCTCTCTGTCGCGCAGATGTACGCCAGCAGAGGTGGGTGCGGGGCAGAGTGCGTTTCGCAGATAAGTTTGGAGTAGGAATCGCCAAGGGTTGACCGTGTATGGCTTGTTTCGAGGGGTATATACCGTGAGCATGACAGTGGATAAACTTGAGGAAGGATAAAAGCGCGCAAATGTTAAAGGTGTTCGAGCCGCTTTAAAGAGAGCCTTTGTTCTTGGTCAAAAAGATCCACAAATCCACCCACACTGGCCATTCCTTGGCATGGACCACCGTTGTCAAGCTTCGAGGACCGAACAATGAAGCTGTGACGGTTTTGGCCCTTTTTCATTGTCCAAATTGGGTGGCCAATCATCATACCAGGTGGTCTTTTTGTGCGTATTGTTTATGGGAATTTAGAGAGCAAGATACAACACCATACGAATGAGAAGACATGGTGCTCATCGTCGGAGGTAGCGAAGACGAGGGAAGGGGGTAAGAGGTACTGTATGGATCGGCAGGCAGCAGGCAGCTTCGGCATTCAGTCAACTCCGGCGGGCGGGCGGGTCCGCGCACCCGCCCCCTCCGTCATGGCCGTTACCTTTAGTTTCTTTCCGATGCCAACGATACGCGTAATGGGATATCATGCAAGGTAATAGCTCTGACCACGGTTGTACGAATCTTTGACGAATCTATTGCCCAAGCTTATGCCGGGAATCCCCGGATACGGGAAATCGGCTGAATTGCCTCGCGAAGGAGCCTGCTTAAAAGCGTGGCTTTCTCATCCTTAAACCTATCTCAATCGCGACTGATCCTGACATCTGCTGACGATGGTTCCAAAACACATTGTCGCGCATAACATTGCCGCGTGGGGTTGGCACCTTGACTTGAAGAGACTAACGTACACCGGGAGCTGATTTACTCTTTTTGCAGGAGCGTACAAACCTCTGAGCGCTTTCGCTGTGGGCATACTCGAGAGCCGGGCAAACGTGCATTTCACGGTTCTGATTCAAGGAGGCATAATGTACAAAAAGTTTATGCGTGAATTGGACAAGATCCCTCGCAAACAGCTTGATAGGATACTTCCTCGCTTTCAGTGAGTTCCTGGTTCATTTGTGGTCTTTTGAGTCGTCTTCAAGTGCTTTTTACTTCAGTGTTATTGATCTCACCGGAGAAGATGTCAATCCGTTCAAGCCTCTTAATGAATTTTCTACGGCTTTCGAGGCTCTCTGCATCTCGAAACCGGTGACTTGTAGAACTACGGGAGCTGTCATCCAGGAACTTCCCTCACCATCTATCTGTATAATTGATGTCAGTAGCTCTCCCTGCCTTGGTATAGGTTTTATACACTGAATAAATCTCTGCCATGCCAACTTTAGCCCTTCGCGGGCTATGCCATAGACGCAGTACGCATCATCGCAGGTAGCGATTGTTTGGTGTTCTCGTGGATGACAGCTCCGGCTGGAGCGTCTCTGCGTCTGTTCGGACCCGAAGAATATGGTGGAGGTGGAGATTTGTCTGTTAAGGTTGATCAGGAAGTCAAACGTACTGGTAGGGATGCGATGGAAATTGGGAGAGAGGTATATCCACAGCCATGATCCTGAAGGTGCTGAGCAATCTCAAGCTTACTATTTTTTCAAGCTTTTTGACAACTTGGTCGTGGGTAAAGTAATCCACATACCTGGAATTTCCCCAACGTATGATTACGAGTGGTACCCACAAGAGGTAACGTCCTATACAACCACCCGTTTTGCACCGACCATGCTCATTCTCCTATAAGACCGGAGTTAAACACGATCATGTGCTCTTCCTCGCAGGACAAAAATACATGAGAAATACAGATGGGACACTTTGTGTGTCGTCTTCTGTTTACGAGTCCGAAGCAATGGAAGTTACCAAAGAGTGGCTGAGGTCGATGAAGAAGGAATGTTATGCTGTGGGACCGTTATCATTGCCTGATTCCTTTTCGCCAATGCAAGCGCACGACGAAAAAGAATCCTCGGCGATATCTTTTCTGAGCAAAATGCAATCTGAATTTGGCGAAAGATCTGTGTTGTTTGTACGTATCTTTATACCTTTCTCTCTTTCCCGTTTGGCTCTCACCCAGAGAATCCTGGTCCCATTTTCAGATTTCCTTCGGTACCGTCTTCTGGCCCACGCAGCCTGAAAAACTTTGGGCTATTCTCGACGAGCTCATAACAAGTCGGAAACCTTTCATCTTGGCACACTCGTCTCCGTTGGCTCGTGTCCCGGATGAAAAGAAACAAATGATTGCAGAGAGTGGGTTAGGTATGGAAATGAGCTGGTCTCCGCAAGAAAAGATACTCTCCCATCCTGCAACTGGTTGGTTCATCACTCACGGAGGATGGAATAGCACTCAGGAAGCTTTGGCTCACCGAGTTCCAGTGTATGTATAAATTTATTTTTTAACTTTGGAGGTTGTCAGTAACTGTTTTCTAGCATATATTGGCCGTTCTCTGCTGACCAGCCCTATAACGCAGCTAGAACGTGTCAACTCGACGCGGGATTCGAGCTAATTGAGGTTCGAACGGGCGAGGTAGGAACGCAGAAGCCATACCGTTTCAAAGATAGTTCTCACCCTCCTTCGTTCACCGTCTCTGCGGCGCGGGAAGAGTTTAAATTATTGCTTCAGCGTATCGACGGAGAGGAAGGTCGAGTGGTCAGGTCGAATTTTGAGCGTCTCGGTGGACTGATGGACGAGACTTGGAACAAAGGGTGCGAAGCGAGAGAAAATCTAGAATCATTTTTGCGGCGATTTGTGGACTGAAGACGATTTACGTTACAGTTGTACTCTACTCCCTTGCCTGAAAAACTTGCCGAATATGGCTCAGATGAGATGCACGTGGTGCACATGATTCACTCTCGAACCCCAGCCTGAGCCAAACGCGTGCCAAACTGAACAAACGAGACTTGTTGTATCCGAGCAGAGAATGTAAGCAGAGCCGCTATGCTGAAGTTTCTAAGCCATTCACCTGGCTTCATTTCTAGTATTACCGTTTTACCGTGTTGCCCCATGACATTCCAGGGTTGTCTCGTCAAAAATTACTACCATGAATCTATTCCCCAGAATGTTTAGCTGTATCGGAAAGGCGGTCAAACTTGCTCAGGCTTAGCTCGGGTCTGAAGAATGCCTTTCCAGTCCCCAACGAAAGGATGCTATAATGCTTCTTAAGGAGCACCCTTTTCACTTGCCCACTACCGTTTAAATCCTCTGTCTACTACCTATGGCTATAAAGCATATCGTCGCTCACAATGTTGCGGCCTGGGGTCAGTTTCGCCAAATTCATAGCTCCTGTTTCTGCAATTGATCACCTTGCGCTATGTACAGGACCTTACAAACCTTTGGCCGCTTTCGCTGTACGCGTGTTGGAACACAGAGCAGACGTGCATTTTTCCATATTGATTCAGGGAGGGATGATTTATCACAAGTTCATGCGCGAGTTGGACAAGATTTCTCCGCAACACCGAAGTGAATTATTGCCTCGTCTTCAGTGCGTCCATTTTTCCAAGATCTATTGTATACGTTCTTGAGTGTCATTCCAGCGTAATCGACCTGACCGGGAAAGACATCAGTCCGTTCGATGCCCTTCCCGAATTCGCGACAGCTTTCCAGGCCCTCTACTCGTCACATTCTGTTACGTGCAGATCAACTGGCATGACCATCGAAGGGCTCACCCCTCCTACCGTCGCTGTGATCGATGTAAAGATTCTTCTTGGGTTTCATCACCTGTCTTCGGATTTAATGCTTCATGAATATAGCCTTTTGCAAGTTACGCCATAGATGCCATACGTTCAATAGCAGGCTCAGCGTGCCCTGTATTTTCTTGGATGACTGCACCTGCCGGATCCGCTCTGCGACTTTGTGGACCAGAAGAGTACGGCGGAGGTGGGGATATGTCGATCAAGATTGAGCAAGAGGTCGCACGCACAGGAAGAAATGCGACAGAGCTTGCGAGAGAAGTACGTAGCAAGCTTATATCTTTCCTCAGAATATTGGTATAGCGTGATTTCTCTGCAGCTTTTCGATAAATTGATCACAGGTCAAGTGATTGAGGTGCCGGGCGTACCTCCAATGTATGACTACGAGTGGCATCCTCAAGAGGTAAGAGAGACAAGGTCCGCCGGCGTAGTCGCAATGCTGATGTCCTCTTTCACAAGATCGAGAGCGAATGGGATCATGTCCTTTTTTTAGCAGGGCAGAAATATATGAGGATAACAGATGGCACGTTTTGCGTGTCTTCATCCGTGTATGAAACAGAAGCTATACAAGTTGCAAAAGAATGGATGAAATCGATGGGGAAGGAATGGTACACGATCGGCCCCCTGTCGCTACCGGACTCGGTTCCACCAACGCAGGCACACGACAAGAAAGAATTGTCAGTAATAAATTTCCTGAACGAAATGCAATCCAAATTCGGAGATAAATCTGTATTGTTTGTTCGTATGAATTCACCTTACCCTCTATTTAGCATCAACTGAATTCAATCTGACTTTTTCCAGATATCCTTCGGGACTATTTTCTGGCCGGCTAAACCCGAAAAACTTTGGGCCATTCTGGAAGAGCTCATAGCCGCTCGAAAACCTTTCATTTTGGCACACACATCTCCCTTGGCTTACGTTCCAAATGAGAAGAAGCAGATGATCTTGGAGAGTGGGATAGGTATGGAAATGACCTGGTCTCCACAGGAAAAGATACTCTCCCATCCTGCGACTGGCTGGTTTATCACTCACGGAGGATGGAACAGCACACAGGAGGCTTTGACTCATCGGGTTCCGGTGTGGGTGCATATTCAATTCAGCGTTAGGGCGCTCATAACTTGTGTTGCAGTATATACTGGCCATTCTCTGCGGACCAACCCTATAACGCGGCTAGAACGTGTCAACTCGATGCAGGATTCGAGCTAATTGAGGTTCGAACGGGCGAGATTGGAACGCGGAAGCCTTTTCGTTTCGAAAAGGGTTCTCACCTTCCCTCATTCACTGTCTCTGCGGCGCGGGAAGAGTTTAGGTCATTGCTTCAGCGCATTGATGGAGAGGAAGGTCGGGTGGTCAGGTCGAATTTCGAACACCTGGGTAGACTGATGGACGAGACTTGGAATGATGGGTGCGAAGCGAAAGAAAATCTAGAATTATTTTTACAACGGTTTGTCGATTGAAAACCACGCTGTATTTGTCGAATTCTGGAATTAAAAAAGTACATCTAGCGTATAAGCATACGCGAAGCTGTCTTATTTTGACCTTAATGAAGCTCCATCTACATCTAACCCGAGCTAGCTGTACCGGTTAAGATGGAAATTATCGTTGAAGAATGGAGTAAGAATACTTATTCTACGTCACTGCCAGGCCAAGGTTCAAACTTGACAGGTTGAATGCCGGAAGCGCGTTCGTTGGCATACCGTAGGGACTATAAGAATCCACACTGGCCAGCTGGTTCAAAGCAGATTTTTTTTACCCACTCAAGACTTCAACTTCACGCTATGGCCGAAAAACACATCGTCGCGCATAACAATGCGGTCTGGGGTCGGCATTCGTTTGAGAATAGAACGGAGCCAGAGAACTAACTCACTCACCCTTCATAGGAGCATACAAGCCTCTAGCCGCTCTGGTTGTACGCATACTCCAAAGTCGAACAAACGTGCATTTTACCGTGTTGATTCAAGGAGGAATACTGTATACAAAATTTATGCGCGAGCTAGCCAAGATCTCCGCTGACCAGTTGAACGAAATGCGTCCGTACCTCCAGTACGTCGTCCAACCTCCGATAGCTGGCTGAACGCCTCGCTCATTTTCCCGCCCAACCCTACCTCATCACAGCGTCATAGATTTAACTGGGAAGGAAACCGGCCTGGATCAGGATCTGAGCTCGGAGCTGTTTACAGCACTTGAAGCTCTCCACTATTCAAAAGCTGTCACTTGTAAATCGACGGGCATAACCATCCAGGGCCTTGTTCCTCCCACAGTTGCTCTGATTGATGTGGGTTACCCCTCATATGCCACCGAGATCAATATTCTGATAGACTGCTGTGGACTCGTAGCCTTTCTCAAATACTCACGTAGACATCGTGCGTTCAATTGCAGGTCCCAGTTGTTCTATATTCTCTTGGATGACTGCTCCTGCCGGAGCCGCTCTCCATCGCTGTGGGCCAAAGAAATACGGCGGAGGCGATGATATGTACGTCGAAGTTGACGATGAAGTTCGACGGACCGGAACGGCCGAGGCTGAGGTAGCAAATCAGGTGCGTCAAGATAGCCGCGTGACCATTGAATAAACATATCTATATCTATCTATCTCCCTGACGCGCTTCATATTATCAGCTCTGTGGCGACTTCATGTCAGGTAAAGTGGTTCAAATACCTGGCATATCTCCAATGTACGACTACGAGTGGAGTCCCCAAGAGGTAAAAAAATCAGGCTTTAGAGTCATTCGCACGTATTTCTAACGATAAACTGGTTCGAAAGGTGGAAACCCAAGATCACGTCCTTTTCCTTGCAGCGCAGAGAAACATGCGAAAAATTGATGGGACATTATGCGTCTCTTCTTCGGTATACGAACCAGAGGCAATGGCAGCTTGCAAAGAATGGTCCAACTCGATCGGTCAAGAATGGTATCCAGTAGGGCCTTTGTCATTGCCTGACTCATTTCCATCGACTCAAGCGCACGATGAAAAAGAACGAGCAGTAATATCTTTTTTAAACAAAATGCAACTGGGGTTCGGTGACCGCTCTGTTCTCTATGTACGTCCGTGTACTTTTGCCCTTGCATTCGATAATCAGCGTCTTTGCAGATATCATTCGGCACACTCATCTGGCCTGCTGAGCCAGAGAAGCTATGGGCAATCATCGACGAACTTGTTTCTGCTCGCAAACCATTCATTCTAGGATGCACATCACCGATTGCCCACATCTCCGAGGAAAAGATAAGGATGATTTCGGAAAGTGGAATCGGCATGATGATGAGTTGGTTGCCACAAGAAAAGATTCTCTCTCACCCTGCTACCGGGTGGTTCGTGACACACGGTGGATGGAACAGTACACAGGAAGCTTTAATCCATCGGGTTCCAGTGTAAGTCTATCACATTGTTCAAGTTTCGAGTCATTTTGTCTGAATACTTGCAGCATATACTGGCCATTTGTTTTTGACGAATCTTACGTTGCAGCCAGGACGTGCCAGCTCGATGCCGGGTTCGAGTTGACAGAAGTTCGAACAGGAAAACTGGGAGCACGGGTTCCTTACCGATTCAAAGATGGCCCTAATTATCCTTCCTTTACTGTTCCCGCCGCCCGAGAAGAAATTAGAACACTTCTCCGGCGCATTGAAGGAGAGGAAGGGTGTGTCGTTCGGTCAAACTTTGAACGTCTTGGTAGGATGATGAACGAGACTTGGAACGACGGTCACGAAGGAAAAGAGAGCTTAGAGGCTTTCCTACGACGATATGTCGATTGATAACTTTATGTAAACTTAGTGAGCACTGAGTACTCTACAATGAGCAAAACTCTCAGACTCCAAAGTTTCTCAACCTCCGTTTGTTTGCCGAGGGTGCTTATCTTCTCATTTGAGAGTTGGAGGGGCGCCACCAAGTTTGATCTGGAGCCTTGAAATGAAAGGGGTCGACCCGCGCAAATTCTTCGTCATGTGACCGTGTTGCGCGTGTATTGCCTTCGAAACGTAGAAAATCACGATTTCGTAAAGGAGATTTTTAAAGTCTGGTGGCAATTGTATTCTCAGCGCTTGAAAGGGAGGAATCTTCGACTTGCCGGGCGTCCCTGCCCAAGAGTTTGCCCTCGGACGCTATTTCATTTTTCTTCCATCATCAGAATCCACACGTCAGGAAAGGGCACTTATTGGTTTCGGGCGAATTCCGCGGCGATTTATAAGGCTTGAGCCGAGGTCTTCCATAATGAGTGGCCACTGATGCCCAAACAGTGTCAGGATGGCATGATCAAACTACACCGGGGTCAATTTTTGTCAGTTTGAAATTGGACGCATGGTTGTTATATGATATATGAAGGCCCGGGTGACTAGAGACTACTGTTGACTACTGTATCGTCTAACAGTATATATGAAGAGCCCGTGTCGTCTATGATTACTCAAAGCTCTCCGATTGAGACCACGAACGAGGCATGGTCGTGAAACATATCGTTGCGCATAGCAATGCGGTCTGGGGTTTGTATTCATGAGTCAATTACAGGATTTAGTTATTGAGAACTGATAAAACCTTTACAGGAGCATACAAGCCTTTCGCTGCTCTAGCTGTACGCATACTCCAAAGCCGGACGAATGTGCATTTCACCGTGTTGATTCAAGGGGGAATGCTGTATACAAAATTTATGCGTGAGCTAGCCAAGATACCCCTCGACCAGTCGAAGAAAATGCGTCCGTACCTCCAGTACGTCGTCTCAGTCACCTGGCACTTCCGTCAGAAGTCTCGTCGAGCATCTGGCTGACTTTCTTCGAATTCCAGTGTCATTGACCTAACCGGGAAAGAAACTAGCCTGAATGAGGATTTGAGCGAGGAATTGTTTGCAGCGTTTGACGCTCTTCACAATTCAAGAGCTGTCACCTGTAAATCGACGGGAACGACTATCCAGGGCCTTGTTCCTCCTTCAGTTGCTATACTTGATGTAGGTGCTTCTCATTTCAAAAATAACGCTACCCCGAGATCAGAATCTCCTTGATCGTAGCTTTTTTCGAACACCCAAGTGGACATCGTGCGCTCGATTGCAGGTACCAGTTGCGCTATATTCTCCTGGATGACGTTTCCTGCTGGAGCCGCTCTGTATCGCTATGGGCCAAAAAAATACGGCGGAAGGGATGATATGTACGTCGAAGTTGACGATGAAGTTCGACGGACCAGAAAGGTCGAGGCTGAGGTAGCAAATCGGGTGCGTCAGGATAGCCGCAGGGGCAGGGACCCTGTGTGTGTTCATTGAATAAACATGTCCCTGACGCGCCTCACAATTATCAGCTCTGCCGCGACTTCATAACAGGTAAAGTGGTTAACATACCCGGCATATCTCCCATGTATGACTATGAGTGGAGTCCGCAAGAGGTAAGTGAGATTTAATTTTTTTCAGAGTCATACGCACAGCTCTGACGATAATTCGGTACTTACAAGTTGGAATCAGAGGACTTCTCCTTTTTTATCACAGCGCAGAGAAATATGCGAAAAATAGATGGGACAATATGCGGTTCCTCTTCAGTATATGAACCAGAGGCCATGGCAGCTTGCAAAGAATGGGCCAAGTCAATCGGTCAAGCATGGTATGCAATAGGACCTTTATCTCTGCCCGACTCGTTTCCATCTACCCAAGCGCACGACGACAAAGAACGTTCAGTATTATCTTTTCTGAACAGGATGCAATGTGAATTTGGTGATCGCTCCGTTCTCTTTGTGCGTCTGCCTGTATTTTTGCCTCTCGCGGTTCCTCGCTAATGTCTCGTAGATATCATTCGGCACACTTTACTGGCCCACCCGACCAGAAAAGCTATGGGGAATCATCGATGAGCTTCTATCCGCTCGAAAACCATTCATCTTTGCATGTACATCTCCACTGGCCCACATCCCAAAGGAAAAAGAGAAGATAATCTCGGAAAGCGGAATCAGTATGATGATGAGTTGGCTTCCGCAAGAAAAGGTTCTCTCTCATCCTGCTACTGGGTGGTTTGTAACGCACGGTGGATGGAACAGTACACAAGAAGCTTTGATTCATCGAGTTCCAGTGTAAGTTCAAGAGGTCATTGTTCGTCGACATGGACTGGATTAGCCTGAACGACTAACTTATAGGATATACTGGCCATTCGGTTTCGACCAGCCTTACAACACAATCAGGACATGCCAACTCAATGCCGGATTCGAGTTGGTGGAAGTTCGGACGGGAAAACTGGGAACACGGGTTCCTTACCGGTTCAAGGACGGACCTTATTTTCCATCATTTACTGTTTCCGCGGCTCGAGAAGAGTTTAGGATGCTCCTCCAGCGCATCGAAGGAGAGGAAGGCCGCGTAGTTCGAGCCAATTTTGAGCGTCTTGGGAAGATGGTGGATGAGACTTTGAACGACGGCCAGGAGGGAAAAGAGAATCTAGAAGCTTTCCTTCGACGTTTCGTTGATTAGAAGTAATGCGTAAAATTTATCAGCATTAAAAGAGTCGCGTAGTACGAGTAAATCACCAGATGATACGAGCAATTTTCCTTCCAACACCAGTTTTTTTCTCCCATACTATCTTGACCTCTGCTTGTTTGGCCAGTTCGTCATGTCCCTTCCTGCCCTTTACTGCGGCGAGAAAATCATTCATGCCTCCACCGACGCCGAAGTAAAACACCTTTGCTGCGACGAGGATGAATGATTGATGTAGGTGATTTGACTCGGAAAGAACCAATTCTGACAACTGCCCGGATGTAGAGTTGATGGATAGGTGAGGATAAGTGGCAAGCCAGATTACGTCAATCAATTCTGGCACACTTTCTATACGATATATAGTCTCGGAAGTCAAGAGAATATCGTATCGTTCCAGGTCGCCAGAGTCCCGGGTAATTGCTTCAAATCTCTCACCAAAAGTTTCCAGGATCCTCCAAAAAACCTTAATTCGACGCCATACTCTTCCAGAGATTTGACGAGGGCTTCTTTCAGGGCAAGAGTAATGGGGAGGTCTCCAGCAGAATGGGGATGCGGCTCAGGGTACTCTGGAGGATCTACTTCTTCTTCAGAAGGATTTGGGGCCTCAGGTGACGTTTGATGCGCAAGGAAAGCGGCGGAGGCGGGTGACATGTCTGAGACGAGAAAATTCAGAACCTGCTAGAGCGGAAGAGAAGGATAGGCTTTTACACCAAGCCAAGAGGACGTTCGAAAACGTTACAAGCTCCAGCGCAGCCGGATTATAATCTTGTAAATGTATCGCCGTTTTTATGTGGGGCGCGGAAGGAGGAGAGGAGAAGATCCTCTGGAGCAAATAGAGCGACGGTATGGCGGTTCCGCATCCCAACTAGTCAAGATGTAAACTCAGCGTGGGCGATGCTTAGAACTGTAGGTAGCATACCTCCAGCGACCGTTTTCCTTTCAGGCTTGCTTCGGTCAGGTTTCGATGTAGATAATCGACCAAGTCCAGACTACATTCCCATGTCTTGAAACCACCTTCATATACACCAGGGACTAGATCTGAAGGCATATCAAGGAATTGTAATCTTGGATCCCCGTCATCGCTGGCGACCTCCGAAGCACCTTCATCCTCAGAAATGACTTGGAATCGGACATCGAACAATTCCCTGCGCGAAACATAGCACTTTTGGTCGTCGCCAGACGAAGGTAATGGAATTTCCAGCGGCGAAAAAGATATCTGGGTCGGAAGGGTGTTTAGCTGCTCTTGATGGGGACGATTGAGAATTTATCAGAATCACATTCCCCTGCCCTCACAACTGAAAATGACTGACAAGGTGATCAATGCTCAATTCCACAAACCGGCCGTCTTTAACTGGTACTCCTGGAAGGTCCCCAGATTTTTTTTCGTTCCAGGTGGTCGATTCCCTTTGCAGGGGATCTTGCTCGATAGATGTGAAAATTTCGGTATCAATATCCTCTTCCTCCAGGGTGAAGTTAAACTTGAACATGATTGATTTGGGGAACAATATCCACGACGACGACGAGGACGAAACTGCCGCCGGCACCGGCGAAGTCCCTTCGGGGCTACGGACCGAATCTCCGTCGGTATTCCGCAAAATTTATAAATTTATCTCGGTCATTGAACCTTTCTCTCATGTCCCTTTTTCAATGATTTCTGTCGGGGCTTTGATATGGATATCCATCCGCCCTCTCATTCGCCTGTGTGTAACAAAATTCTTGGTTTTTCTGCCCCTCCGCTTATCGGAACTCGCACCAGGATTCTCTGTGTATCTTGCGGCTTCACCCTCACGAAATATGACCTGTTCCCTGTAATTGCAGCCAGGACTCTTGGCCAAATAATCCTAGTAAGGCTCACCTCACTCTACATAAAGGCAATCTACGTGACACTGATTTTGGCATCAGAATGTTACCCTTCCTAGTCTCATGTTCTCCAAAATGGTCCCAGCTTTTACACCGGACAATGCTAGCGCTTTAGGCATGTATTATCGTTTTTAAGTAGACGAGCTACGTGGTCATCTCTTACTGCCTCGATGACGGATGATTTAGGTCCACTTATCCTCGTGGCTGTTCTCTACGAAGTATTAGGTGTGGTCATGGCTTGGATAACCAAGACGTTTTTCTGGGTTCCACACCGCTTTAGATATGGTATAATACTTGCTGGAGGCTGGGGAAACGTTGGTGATATCCGTAGGTCCCTGAATCTTATTGCTTTTCAAGCAATGACCTCTTTCCAGCGACCTCCGTCATCATGAGTCTCACCGCTGCCGCACCTTTCGCCAGCGATGGGTCTGATCAAGCGCTCTCCGTGGCTTACATTTCTCCGTTCATCCTGGTGTACATGGTGAGAAATATTTCATCCCGTGATCAGGATACTTTTGACGGTGAACATCCACCAGATGACCTTGTTTCCCATGGGAGCCCATCACCTGATCGCGAAAGATTTTGTCGGACCAGACGTTGAAAATGACGAAATCAAAGAGCAAGTTCGTGAAAGACGGAAATTACTTCTATACCGTTGGCCGAGAGCCCTCTTACGGTTTCGAGGTTCGGGGACAGAATCGGATCTCGAAATACAACCTCACGGCCTGACAGAGAAGGAACAACGACTACCCTCTTCTATCCGTCCTCGCGCGCATAAACATGTCTCTTTCCTTGGCGAGCCTAGTAATACTAACCATCAGAATTACGAAGATCACGATTTAGATGTCACTAGTACCGCAGTACCCACCGACGGAGCAATAACACCAGCGCAGAGTTGTTTCACTTCTCCAGATGATACCATCGCTATGGACGATTTAGAAGGCGTAAACACTCCTAAAGCACTTGAATTAGAATCAAAGACAACGATACCAACGACAAGGCAGCAGCGACGAAAACGGGTTCTACTCAAAGTGCGGGCCTTGATTAAATCCATTTTGACTCCTGCATCTATATCCATGCTCGCGGCGATACCCATCGCTCTCATACCTCAACTCAAAGGACTTTTCACACCTACATCGAATGCTAACATCCCAAATGCTCCAGACGGACAGCCGCCACTCGCTTTCATCCTAGATTTTGCCAATTTTATGGGTGCAGCTTCTGTACCGATGGGCCTAACGTGCCTGGGATCAGCACTCGCGAGACTGAACGTACCCTGGGGCGAATGGTCGCAGCTACCTGTTGGTGCCATCTTTTGTCTAGCCATTCTCAAGATGGTCGTCTCTCCGGTCGTCGGTGTCTTGATAACGATCGGATTGACGAAGGCAGGATTGATTTCAGAAGAAGACAAGGTTTTACAATTCGTGTGCATGTAAGTCCCGAGCCGGAATACTGTACATGTTCTGTGGTATTACGTTCTTACTTCCCCTTTCCACCTGATGGCACAGGTTTTTCTCATGTCTGCCAACCGCCACGACGCAAGTATGTTCTCATTGATTTCTGACCTAGTGTACTCCCACTTGGCTCACATTTGCATCGTGTTCAAAGGTCTATCTCACGCAGGTGTACAGCGGGACTGGAACTGCCGAGTTTTTTTCCCCGTTCTTGTTGCCGCAGGTTTGTTTAAAAGCTGTTCTCCAAGTCTGGCGTTGCACCGATACTTATTAATGTCCTAGTATTTTATCATGTTCTTCTCGATGACCGGGCTCACCGCGTACTCCATCACCTATCTCTTCTAAACGTCATTCGACTGCTTTTGGGGCTCTTCGCGCAGACTAGCTCAAGGATCTCGTTCATACGCGAAGGGCCATCAAGTAGTAGAGCGATTTATTCAATTGTATAATCATGATCTCAGTATGCAGTATCTGCCCGTCTTTCTACGAGGCGAAGGTGGAGATGGTTTTAATAACGAAAAAATGGATTCACAGCACTTATTTTCTGGTGTAATTTCTCATAAGACGCATGCAACAACAAACGATCGTGTAGGGCTAAGGAACGACTTGAGTACTACTTCAGCAAAACTATACGCCCTCCGTTTTCTCATAGACGTGAATTTTCAAAGAGAAGAGTAATCACTATCGTCGTTCTTTCCGGGGGCCTGTCTTGATAGAACTTTACGGAGTGCTAGATCATAAACGCACTCCGACTGGGTATTTATGGGCTGGTGGTGATCATAGACAACCCTCGGTAGCGCTGAGTTGATCATAGCATAAGTTTCTGCATCATCGGGGGAGACAGTGAGAACCGGAGAAAATGGAAGTGAAGAGGAGGGAATTGGAAGAGGTGTTGGAGGCGTAACAGCCATCGATTCGAGTCTCAATACCACCGAACCGAGGGTAGCACTTGCTTGCAATGGTCTCCGAATGCGACTCGGCCCGGAGGCAGCAGACTCGGTGGTGGCAACGGAAGGGGCAGTAGAAGTTAAGGAAACAGAAGACGATGACGAGGAAGCGAAGGGCAAAGGAGATTGAATTTTCATTGAATCCAACTTTAAAACCACCGAATTCAGTGATGAACTGGCCTGAACTTGAAAGGGGTTTTCACCGCGTTTCTTGGGAGCAGAAGTCATAGGATTCGCGAGAGCCTCCATTTGTGCTTTGTTCAGGATCTCGAGTGCTTTTGTTTTGCCATACTCTGCGGCCTATAATTACGACACAAATTTGAGGGTAGCATCCGTCGTAAACACAAGTAATGCAGAAAAAAGTTGATGAAATAGGCATACCAAACACTCTAGGGGCATTTCCTTGCCTTTCCGATGATATTCCGCTCGCACCCGCTCGCACCTGTTCTTGTGCTTGTTCCAGTTCCCCGGGTAAAACTTTCCGATCCGCTCGAGGGTGATATCTTTCCCGCAGATACACTTGACGAGCTGGGTATTGACGACGGCTGCACAGCAATCGTCGGCCCGTAGATTATCGTAGCGTTTTCTCTCTGCCTTGGTGAGTTCGATCGACGTCGATCCACTTTCCCCGATTGCCTATTAACATTCAATATTAACATCACTGTCAACCACTGAGGAATAGAAGAACTTGCGGCGGATTCAGACGTTCTAGCGGGGGGCATGGGGGGGGGTTAAAAGTCAACGGGGAGTAGTAGGGCTTTTTATTGTAAACCTTTTTGTGCCACTGTTGTGACCTTATTATGATTTGATTGTTCACGAAGTGGACCACGATGATCATACAAGGATCGCCACAATGGATCCACATTACCTTTTAATTTGAAAAAAATGCACAATAGGCAAATAAGCGCTCGAGCCGGAAGTCGGCAAACTCCCGCATTCGGACAGAACTGAGGCTATCAAAAGTTTCATTTACTATACCCCATCGTGGCAGGGTGTTGCGATTTTGCAAACACGGCGGTACCCGAAAACTGACATTCACAACCACATCCTGAAGCGCAAATAGGCACGCTCAAGTTCTTCCAACAAGAAACATGCGTAACGTGAAAGCAGCGCAAGCAGTTGACGGACAGGCCTGCTGGGTGTATCAGGATCCGAACGAGAAACCGTGAAACTAGAAAAAAAGTGCGCACCCTTGACAGAAAGTCTGCAAATGGTGCATTTTGGAGTGGTGCGGCGGTATGAGCATGATTCACACATCGCACCTGGCTTCTCAGCCGTTAGGGATGCGGAGCAGTTGATGCAAAGCCTGACGAGACCTAGTCAGGGTCGATTGATTTAGTCCCAATCAATCACATCAACGCTATTTCTTTTAGAAACTTACCAATATCATGCTCATACATGGAAATCCCCCCACCAGTTGCACTAATAGATTTAAGAAGTTCCGCTCGTTTATGATACAGTTCCCAACGAGCTAGAACTTCGGAGTAGAAATGCACGTGTTGCAGAAGACATGAGAGCTCCTCCTCAGAGAAATTGAATTGTTCTAGCCTGAAAAGGATGTAATAAATGATGTGTCGCAAGCCAGATTCAATTTGGAATAACATACTCTTCATTTGTCCGTACCTCCACAGCAGCCTCATAGACCATCTTGCGCCTATTGCCATTGACACTACCAGCACTAGCAACCTGCGAGAAAGTTGGCCTACGAGAGTGGCCCGTCGACGAGAACGATACACCAAACTCTTTTGAGGGTGGCAGCGTCTCATTCCACGATTTCGAAACAACACTCGGCGTTGTCACATTCGGAGAGGCTGATCCCCGACTCCAGCTAGAACGATTTGGGGAATCGGGAGGGAATCTGGCGCGGGACACTTTACCAGAAATGACCCGGCTCTGGCTATTGGCGGATTTGTTGAAGGGTATCGCAATCCATGACGGGGATAGGATGGGAGGCGATATAGGCATGACCGTAGTTGAATCCACATTGTCATTAGACGCTGGAAGAGCACCTGATACAAAATTTCGTCCAGTGCTGAAGAGACTGGCCCAGGAAGCACGAGATGGAGTTATAGATAGACCAGAAGCAGTGGGGAGAGGCGTTGAAGGCAATCGTCCCGATCCCGGAGAAAGTGGGCTACGAGTTGAACGAGCGGGGGAGTATGTAGGCATTTTCGAAGAAAAGCCATGTAAGGCACTGAAATAGTCTAAAGCAGAACTTGGTCTAGTGCCAAATGATTGTTCACTGGCAGCGCTCATCGAATCGGGGGTATAGAATAATTGTAGCGCGATAGAAGCAATCATAGCAAGCATTTGTACGTCTTTCTGAGCCCGAAAATCTGCGACTCTGGCAAAGTCTTGGTGAGTGACGGAACAGGATACAAAGCAAGTTGCGGAACTCACAGACGGTCTAATAACTGTTTGATAAGTCTCAGCCAGCGGGAAGCCGGACCAAGGGTATTGACGGTGTCACCACCGTTATTTAATGCACCAGCGGCGACGGCTGTCATAGCAGAGCCTAGAACAGCTCCGAGCGTCAGGAAAATACGCTCATGATCGTATCTCCCATGAGCCTTTGCGGCAGACGCATTCAAGCTACACACTTCCACCAGATCACTACTTCCATACTTCTTGGCATCATTTCCTTCTCCCGCCTGATTAGCCAATCCCTTCCTTGCATTCTGGACGGGAGCCACAAAGAACACATAGTCCGCCGCGACACTTTTATCTCCACCCACGAGCCCCGTCGTGTTTGCAATGACCACTTCACTTCTCCTGGGTGAACTACCGACCAATGCCATAGCCATATAACCCCGAGAAGCAGTCCGACCGGGACCTCTGCCTTCGTCCCCACCAGCTCGCCCAGACACACCCTCCCAGATAGAGTCCAAACCGGCAGAATGCTTGAGTGAATTCGAGTGCCGTCGTCCTCGAAGCTTAGGGTTCGTGAGAAGGTTCGTCATGATACGCGTTATCTGTGTTTGGTTTTGCGGGGACATATTGTGAGTACTATGAATTGGTGAAGCGTACGAGTAGGACTCGATTGGCGCAGTAGCAGTAGTAGCATAAGTGCCGTAATAGTCGCCGGGGAGCTTTGTTCTAGTATCAGCCACAAGAGCAGAAGTGGACAGCGGTGCGCCTGACACATCACGGTCGGTAGCTGCTAAACCCAGTCGACGGACAGCATCAGAAATGAGAGCCGGGGACTGGTGGAAGGTCTGAGGGGGAGGTGGTGTATGAGTTGTCCCCGCAGCAGGTCTACTTTCGGAATGAGGATCATCGTTGCCGTTGATGACCACATCACGATCCGGCAAGGGCCTTTCGACGCTACTTTGAGCTGAAGACCTCGACTGCGATAAAACGTTACCGATAGCATTGCGCACAATGCGAGGAGGCGCTCTGAAAAAACAAACAAGCTCGCCTAGCAAAGGATAGCTTTTTATTAGAATCCAAGCATAGGGCGACAGACAATAACCAAACCAACCATTTGGACCAAAACTACCCTGGCAGGTTCGCGGTTCCGCCAAATTTTTGTTATTGCGTAACAACATGGTTGTCATATCTTTGTCCCTCGATTCGTTTCCCATGTTTTCCTCCTCGGACGAATCCAAGTCATCTTGCGAGTCATTGTCATGGACCGGGACACCACCATCAGTCTTCAACCCTAATCCACGCAAACCGCCAACATCTCCATCTCGACCGACCAAACCCTCATCTTTGAACACCAAAAACCGGAGACACGCCTCTAAACAAGGCCGCTGTCTCTCTCGCAAACTTGCAATAATCCTCCTCAATCTCCGAAGCATGAACGCTCGGTCTTTCATAGTGATAAGCGGCGTGTATTCCATGTTGACAGTAGGGAGATGACTGCTGGGCAACTCGCTGCCGTTTTCGTCATTATGGATTTGAGGGTCGCAGGTTTGAGGATATTCGCGAGGGAAGGTGAACGAGACCCGGAGAAAGACCGACTGTGTTGAATACGAGTAGGTGGCTCCAGAACTTAATCCTGCCCCACCGTGGCGCAAACCTGACTCAGAACGTGCCCATGGAACCTGAAGGCCAAGTGTGACAGTCCGGTGTTGCTTTTTACTACTGGTAAGGGATAGATCGTGTTTCTCAAGCCGCACTTTGGAAGCAGGAAGTTTCGAGAGTACAGAGGTTATTCTAATGAGGGAAGTTTAGTAATCTATGAAGTGAATATGGTAGGCGGAATAGGACTGACTCGTCTTGCAAAGATGGACCAACATTCTGAACCGTGTTCTCTTTGTCCTCCACTCGCCCACTATCTTTGCTGCCCGACTTGTCCCTGCTGGAGCTTCTCGGTTTATCGTCAGACTCGTTATCGATAACTCGAGTATCAGGTATAGCAGGAGTCAAACTCGTGGAGTTACCCGATGCAGCTATAGACGAATTGGGTGGACCAGTGGCGTCTCTAACAGATGATAACCAAGATAGAGCATCAACGCGAGCTCGAGATCGTAATCCACCCGCTGCGCCGCGAGACATTGTTCCCACACCTCTAGGCCCCGTAACATTGATGTTCACGCCAGTCCTTATACTCCCAGTCGTAGTCACCGCACTGCCCACACTGCCAGATACCTGTTGGTCATCCAGAGCACTGATGTTCACGATAGGATACGGCTGGACGTGTGGGTAAAGATTTGAGTTATTACGCGGGCGACTCCAGTTCTGAGTCTGTGCCTGATTAGCTAGCGGTCCACCTGCTCGTACTTCTGCAAGGATGGAACGATGACCGATGGGAGCAGATATCGGAGTATAGTCATTGGGGTCAGGATCCAATTCGAGTTTCGGTTTGACGTGAAAGTTGAGCGGGTCGCGAAAAGACGTTGTTAAAGAATCGGTAGGAGGAGGGTCGGATTGTGCTTGCAACCCATCGTCTCGAGAATATCCGACTTTCTATATGTATTCAAGCTCGCGGACTATGAAGAGGTCACAGTGTTCCTCGTACCTGCATCATATCCAAGTCTACTGGCCAAAACCTCAAGGTGCGATCTTTGGACCAAGTGATAAGTTGAAAGGCGGTGTTGTTGGCATTTTTCCTCCAGACAAACTCTTTCACTACGTCGGAATGGCCTTGGAAACTATCGACCGCGACTTCCGTAAGGCCGGGACCAAGGCTCAGGCTCTCCAAGCTGAACATTTCCAATGATGTTTCGCCCCGTTGGGCCAGACTAAGCACACCGTGGCCAAAAGGCAAACTCCGGGCGCGCCAAACAGGATACCCAGTCTTGATCGTTCTTTTTAGTGACTTGGTTTCCGAGTCCCAGACCTTGATGCTCTTGTCTAGAGAGCAGGTAATGAGTTCTGTAGGGTCCGTTTGAGACCAATCGATCCCGTATATACGAGAAGTATGGGCTTCGATGGTTTTGAGAGGAAGACTGCCCTTTCGCACATCCCACAAATGCACTTTATCTACGTGCGAGGAGGCAAGGATATTGGGGTCCCTTCGATTCCATCTGACTTGAGTTCCAGGAGAGCTAAAGGCACACAAGCCAAGTATGGGCTTGCGAGTTTCTCGCATATCCCACGTCCATACCCAAGAATCTATGCCTATACTACTGAGGATATCTGGTTCGGCTGGATTCCAATTGATGTCGGTAATGGCTCGATAATGACGGTGAAGAATATGTTCGATGGAAGTTTTGCCCGAGAGATACAAATTCCAAATGAGCCTGGTGGCCCTGTTTTCAGCCGACTAGAGCAAGTACAAAAGCGAATTTTACGCACAGCTTTTCACTGGAAGTCGATACAATATACTCTGCTCGACTCAGATGTGGATTCCATTGCACATCAGCAACGTCCCAAGTCCCGCCCTGTGGGAGAAACCGAGGAACTTCAAACGGAGACTCAAGGTCGATAATAAACAGTCCTCGTCGGGCAGCGAGTACAACATCCCTCGAGCCTGGACTTATGCTCATCTGGAGAGGATTTGAAGCTATATTGGCAGATATGAATTGGATTTTTGAGCGCGTACATTTCCAACTGCGTCCCCAACCAACCCCTTCATATCAAACTGCAGACCTTTGCGAAAATTCGTGCCATCTTCACTGACAGAGCCATTACTGGAGGAGGGTACCCTAGTAGAAGGAAGGCTCAATTGTTGTACTGCTGAGTTTCCATTGGAGTGTATTCTGTCAGCCATTGGACATCGTGGGATGGAAAGAAAGGTACTGGTACCGCGTCACGATAAGGTTTTCGTGACCTTTCTTCTCGCCGTTGCATAGTTTCACAATACTACCAATGAGTGTGCAGCATAGCAAGTCAACTCTTCATGTATCAATCTCCGTGGTGATGCCCAGTGAGGTTAAAGACGAACGCATTTGTCTGTAGATAACCGCGACGACGGAATCCTGACGAGATCTCCGTCTTTGATCACCAACCAACCACTCGCGTTCGCGCAATCCAACACTCTTTCGTCACAGCATTACTACTACTTACAGTGACTGGTTAAAACCCGAAGCTCCAGGCTTAGGTCCTTTGCTGGCGCAAATGCCGAACTACTTTCAGATCTGTGACGTCCATATCCGGGAAGCCTACGAGCCAAGCACTGTCTGGACCCAATCAGTAACATCTAACCTACCAGACCTTGTAACTCCATCCACGATATGGACATTTATCAGCGACGAGAAAACCTGGATGGTTCGTCAGAAGTACCACGTCGCTATTAGTGCCATTATTCAATGGGTTCATCGTGCAAACAGTGTTGATAAACATACTGAGTAAGTGCCATTCCTAACTACCCACAAGATTTGGCTCAAATCACCAAAGAGAACTGGACCATATATTCTTCACCCCCACTGAAACCCTCCAAGAAGATTGGAAGGAGTATCCTAATCCTCTGAGCATTGTTGTAAAAAATGTCACCAAGCGATTGGCAGAATCGGAAGTGGATCTATTTCACCGGCTTCTTGCGAGTAAAAGTGACCTCAGCTGGCGTAGTTTGGCGGCATTTTTCTATAATGGCAGCTTCCCTCAATATCTAATGAGCGACCGCACTCTCTGTTGCTCTCCCATGATAAGCGGCCCACTGCGCTTCCAAAATCAGCAAACTCGATCGTGGGTCACGGACACCGACGCGCCACAGGGTATCCGCATGACGGGCATTACGGTGCAATACTTCAATTCGACCGTACCTCCGGCCCAATTGAAGGTCGGAACGTTGTATGTTCCGAGTGTGATGAACTTTCCAACGATGGACGCATTTCTAGTTCGGTCGGCGTCACATGTTGTGATGTATCAGGCGACCATTGCGGGCACTCACGATTTCAGTATCGAAGGGCTGAAGTGGCTTCAATCTCGACTTTGCCGGTGAAAGTTCTCCGTGTGTATCACCTCATCTTGGATTTCCAGTACGACCTTTTTGTTATCTTTCCAATTGACACTTTCTCAGGGAAAGTCAGGTTGCGAAACAGCCGGCTTCCAAGAAGGCTAAGTTGTCGTAAGTATGCGCTTTCCAGTGGTTCATTTCTTGTCCTTGTTACGAGGAATACGTGTTGGACATGTTGGACAGATTCTTATGTATGGTATCTTTCTCTCTCTACACAAATCCGGCAAGTGTGTATTCTTACAGTACCTACAGTATACAACGAATGCGCTTCAGGCATTCCTGTCAAGTTTGAATTTTTGGCCTGGCAGTGATTTTGAACGATAATTTCCATTTTAATCGGTATAGTTCGCTTGACCCGTGGATAGATCGAGCCGGAAAAACATTCTCTAATTCAACTAACATGAGGGGGGGAAATCCGATAAATACAGCGTGGCTTTCAATTGACAAACCGCCGAAAAAATGATTCTAGGTCTTCTCTTGCTTCGCACCCATCGTTGCAAGTCTCGTCCATCAGTCCACCGAGACGCTCAAAATTCAACCTGAGCACTCGTCCTTCCTCTCCCAATGCACTGAGGCAATGACCTAAACTCTTCCCGCGCCGCAGAGACGGTGAATGGGAGCTATTTTCGAGAGGGTGAGGCTTCCGCGTTACAATCTCGCCCTTTCGAACCTTAATTAGCTCGAATCCTGCATCGTTGCCTCTTGAGGGTGCTACTCGTAGTCATACATTGGAGGTACACCCGGCACCTCGACCACTTGACCTGTGATCACATTATCGAAAAGCTACAGAGAAATTGCAGCTTTTCAATATTCTGAGAATCGTATGTAAGCTCGCTAAGTACTTCTTTCGCAAGCTCTGTCACATTTCGTCCTGTGTGCGCAACCTCTTGCTCAATCTTGACACTGACATATCCCCGGCTCCGCCGCACTCTTCTGGTCTACAGCTTCGCAGAGCGAATCCGGCAGATGCAGTCATCCATGAAAATAGTAAAATACAGGGCACGGTGGATCTGCTATCGAACGTATGTCATCCGATATGGCATGACTTGCATTATACGGCGCCCTTCTAATGCTCCGAATGGAGGTAGACTTCCAGCACATTCACTAATGGCAAACTCAAAATGATTACACACAAGTGCTTCAATTCATAAAACTTATACATGATGGTACACTGTACAGCGAGTTGGACAAACTAGTACTTATGCATTGTTGCTACCAATGCTCCCACCAGCTCCGCCTTTGCCAGAGCTGCCAAGGCCTCCTGCTCCAGAGGCTAACAAGGCTGATTAGCTCAGCCCTATCCGAAGCAAAAAGCAACCTTACTGAGTCGAGCACCTCCGAAGTTTTGGGCCGTGTCAGAGTTGTTGCTTCCGATTGAACCTCCAGTGCCACCGGTACCACCTAGATTAGAGTCAGGAGCCCACTGCGTGCCACTGAGGTTGTTCTGCCAATGTCCCAAAGTAGTGGTGCCGTCGCCACCATCACCGGTTTCTGAATGGAGTAGATGCGGTTAGTTGCAGCATAGATATTGATCAGTATCTTGAATCAAGCAAGTCGGAGACATTCCGACTTACTGAGATTTGCCCTGGAAAAGGTTTGATCGACTCCCTTGTTGCTATTACCAACGCCGCCTCCGTCTCCCCCAGTGCCATATGCATCACCCCGACCGCCCGATCCCAATTCTGAGGGTTAAATCATCAGTTCAAGACATCCTAAGACCTTGGGTAACTGAGAGTAGAAGATATATACCGGCTGTCAAGCCTGAAAAATCTTGAATGTTTTTGTGAGACATGATAAGCGGTAAAAGAATTACAGGAGTCGCAGATGCAAAGAGGGAATGTAGCTGAGAAGTTACCAGGTCGGAACTTAAGGACTTGTTTGGCAGAGGTCTCTTATTTATAACTCGAGCAGGACAAGTCGGCAACCCGGCGAAAGGATATTCAGTCACACTTGGGGATGAACTACATCCTCCTGCAAAACCATAGGCTGTGCCCCGTCGCACGCAATAATCGCACATTAAAGTTCATATTTCTCCGTATCATAGTATAGTACTAGCTTCGTCCATATTTGGACTAGTAGTATACATTGATGCTTCTTTTTTTGCTCTCTTCTGCAGCCGTTCTAGCACTTACAGCTAGGTCAAAAGGGTGAGAGAAAAACAGCACCAGGTTCGAGCTTTCGTACGGTCGATCCAGTAAGTGGAAGGGAAGACTCTGGGGTAGCTGCAAAATCTAGGATGTTTCAACGAAGTGCGGTCGCCCACTTGTACACGGCTGATTAAATCAATAGAATGATCTAGAAAGGATTTCACCTAGAAGTTTTAATGCTGCCGTCATAACAGGTCAAGGAATGAAAAAAGAAAATAGGCTATCGTCCGTCACACGCAATAATCGCGCAGTTCAAGGAACAGAAAGATAGGAGCTGTAGTTACGTTTTTGCTGCTTTGTTTTCGTCGGTGGCGAAGAAGAATGTGTCACCCAAATCGACCATTCGAGGTCAGTGGAACTCCCCCGTATTCCAATAACTCGGACCAAGCCTTTTATCTCTATGGTTCGGTGTAATAAAACCAAGAGAGTTTGATTGGGTTAGGAAATGCAAAAGAGACTAGAGTAAGGCTGGCAATTGTAGCGAAGGTCAGGACAACGTAAACGTTGGAGAGAATTGATGAGCAGGTCAGTAACGAATGTGAGAAACGATAGACAGCTGGTGGTCATTAACTCAAAGGAGCACTTTTTTTGGGGGGGGAGAATCCACTCCGTTTTGCAACTAGCGTATGGTCGACCGGTTAGGTTTGAATCCGATTCAAGACTGTATTAGAAACGGGGGATTAGCAATTTTACTGGGCATACTTAGTTGTATGTCATAGCCATCGACACATTAGACCAAGCAAAAATGCGATGGTGATTGCGCGACAGTGGATGCGATAGCCACATTTCCATGTCAGGACTGGTACCAAATCTTCGAGATACGATTCTGACCCTTGGAATCAGAATAGAAGCCATTTTTTCAAGGTTGAACCGCAGAAAATTTTTCTCTGTTGAACCATGCGTTCGATGCTCGTTTTCGGTAGCAGAGGGGATGGAAATTACCGAGTCGGCCGACCTCCTTGGGTCAGCTCTAACGCCCCTTGTCGAGTTTCTCAGACCCCACGGTCTTAAGAAAAAGGGAGTTACTGTGACCTCGTTCAGCCATACCAAACACTGGGACATCAACGTAATTGGCCATCGTGCCAGTGCTTGATGTTATGTTGACGTGTCCACCAGTATTCTCGGCGGTCTCGCGAACCTGCAGGGCATCTCGACGTTGCCAAATCAAACGTGCCCTCGCATGAGGTCGCGATGATTTGGTCAATCCAATAGATATTCGTAGAGGCTAGAGCTTGGGCTGGGAGATGTCATTTCCTTCCGAAAATTCGCAATTGTGGAAAAGCTTTATTTAAGTGAAGGAGTAGAATCAAACATGAGAGGGAAAACTTGCGGTCTAAAAATTGCTTGATAAGACTCAGCCAGCGGGCAGCCAGGCCAATGATGTTGACAGTGTTACCACCGTCGTTTAACGCAGCGACGGCGACGGCTGTTATAGCACAGCCTAGAACAGCTTTGAGTGACAAGATACGTTCATGAACGTGCTTCCCATGAGGATTTACGACGGACGCGTCAACCCACACATCTCCGCCAGATCGCTCCTTCCATGTGGCCTCACCATTTTTTTCTCCTCAGCCAATTCATTTCTTTCCAAGTTCTGGACGGGAGACACAAAGAACATAAAGCCCGCCGCAACACTTTAATGTCCACACACGAGCCCCGTCGGGTTTGCAATGGCCACTTCACTTCCCCTGGGGAAGCTACCGACCAATGCCGAAGCCATATGACCCGGAGAAGCAGTCCGACCGGAATCCAAACCAGCAGAATGCTTAAGCGAATTCAAGTGTCGTCGTCCTCGCAGTCGAAGGCTCATCATAATGTGCGTTACCTTGGTAAAGCACGCGAATAGGAATCGAGTGGCGCAGTAGTAGTAGCAGCAGTAGTCGTCGTCGATAAGCCTTGTTCTGGTATCAGCTGCAAGAACAGCGGCGAGGTCAACATACGACGGTCGGAGTAGCTGATGAACTCAGTCGACGGACAGCATCGGACTGTAGGGAAGATGGTACTTGACCAGTCTTCTGCTTCAAGTCTATTATCGGTGCAGGGCAAACTTCAAGCGGCGACCCGGATCAATAATAAGCAGTCCTTGTCGGGCAGCGAGCACCACGTCCCTTGAGACTTATGCTCATCTAGAAGGGATATAGAACAATATCGGCAGATATAAAATTGAGTTTTTGAGCACGTACATTGCAGCTGCATCCCAGACCAGTCCCTTCACATCGAATCACAAACTTTTGCAAAAATCCGCGCCATCTGGAGTGTATCCAGTCAGCCGTGGTGAAAGGAGCGTGAGAATCAGTCCTTGCCGCCTCGCCGCTGATAAGATCAGATCCGCCCAAACATTTGTAATCTTAGTAAGCCTCGTAAACAGAAGAATGTCATACAAAATGGCGTCACCTCAGCGCCGTTGCGCGCCGTCCGACGTTTCGTTTCGTTTACCAGTTAGAACCATCAGCGTCAACACTTTGACGCAGTCCGCCGCCAATGTCTTTCTATTTGCAGAGGCTTCTTTTTTACATACTCTAATTGTAACTGATTCACAGGCCTTTCCTTTCACGACCTCCAACTTTCTCGCAGAGGCGGCGCTATCGCGTGACATGACATGATTGTGTTTACGCGCATTCTATTCTACACGTACTGTAATGCCTTTTTCGCCGTTTTTCCGAGCTTGCTCAAGCCCTGTCAATGTGTTCAAGGCAAAAGAGTACGCGTCAACGACTGCCCGTTTCTCACCACTCAATTGTTTAAAAAATGCGACCTTCGCAGTCCAGGCCTGCGTAGGATGCCAGTCCATTCTTTGCCCACCAATCTCCGTGGTGATGCTCAATGATGTATAAAAATGGGGGTAAAAAAGGGATAGCTCCAACACTCGCATTTGAACCCATGTCCTCTGCAAACCATATTCTAATTCACGCCAGTCCATCGTGGGGTATGTCTTGACTCCGGTCACTGGCTGCGTCCGAGTCTCTGATTACGACTTAATGCAGGCCACAATAAGCCTGTCGCTGCTCTGGCAGTCTTTCTCACCAGGGCACGCCCAGATATCACTATCACCATCTTCACCACTGGTCTTTTATACTCCAAATTCATGCAAGAGATAGAGTCCAAGTTGACCTCGGAAGAATTCAACATGGTAATGACGCGTGTTTAGTAGGTTAAATTCTTGAATCAAGTCTGGAACGTCCTGATTCTGGCCCCTCAGCGTCATCGACATCGCTGGACCCAAGGTTCATCCATTGGCACCTCTTCCCTCCTTCAAGTCAGCCTACACGGCGCTTTACAAAGGCGAAACTATCATCTGCGTCTCGTCCGGCAAAACCTTTGATTACTCTAATGTTCCTCGTGTATCCGCCGCCATCATCGATGTACGTTCTCGTTGAAAATCCCAAGCAACGATATACCTAATCTCAGTAGCATTTTTCCGGCTACGCATACGACGACATCCGCTTGGTATCGAAAAAAGATGTGCCCGTCATCTCCTTCATATCATCACCCGCCGCTGCCAATATTCAATTCTTCGGTCCAAAGAAAGTCGGCGGCATTGCGCCCGCTGAGATGGAGACTGAAGAAGGAAGAAAAAAGGCCAAGATTGAACTATACGCGATATTGAACGCTATAGCTTCAAAACCGTTTGACCTATCGTCAATGCTTAAGAGCACGGCGAGTATTCTGCTCCTATTCTTTCAATTCTGGATGAGCTGACGCTCTGATTATACAGCACCCTTCCAATGCTCCGGGGGAAGTAGCCTCGTACGACCCCGACGAATTTGAAATCATTCAAATCCCAGGCGTACCACCAATGTATACTCACGAAGCAAGCCCCCAAGCAGTAAGTTAATCTTTCTCCTCAATTCGCGAACGATAGGCTAATTCGTGTTTCGCAGTCACTTCCTATTACCTCGATTGTAGAGCGATTATGCCAAATCTACACACCTGCCGGCGACGCAGTTATCATCGTATCTAATGCAACTTATGATGGTAAAACGCTGGACGCCCTCAAGAACTGGCTGGAAAAGCCGGTCTACGCTTTAGGCCCCTTGACCTTGCCTACCCCCAAAGCACAAGCAGACAACTCCAATATAGCCGTAACAGACTTTCTCAACAAGATGCACACAAGTTTCGGAGATCGATCTCTGGTCTATGTAAGACTTTCAATTGATTTTTCTTCAATTTCGATGGCTCAATTTGTTCGGTAGATATCCTTCGGAACATTCTTTATACCTTCAGACGTAGAGAAAGTATGGACGGCGATTGGAGCTCTCGTCGCTTCGAAAACACCCTTTATTTTTGCACATGCCTCTCCGCTGTTCCAGCTCACAGAGGAAAAGAAAGCCTGGATCAACAACAGTGGTGTTGGGCTCGAGTTATCTTGGAGTCCACAACAGCTTGTTCTCGGACACAAAGTCACTGGTTGGTTCCTCACTCACGGAGGCTGGAACAGTATCATGGAAGCATTCGAAAGCAAGATTCCCTTGTATGTCTCATTTACTTATCATGATACATGTACGTTCCTCAAGTCCTGATCAATATGCCAGGATAATCTGGCCAATAAATGGTGATCAACCTTTCAATGCGGCGAACCTATCACTCAATCACAAAGCCGCCTTCGAATTGATCGAAGTACGCTCTGGGGAGAACGGGACAAAGCCCTTGTTACGATTCAAAAATACGGGATATACACCGTCTTTCACCATTGAGGGGGTAAGGAAGGAATTCGAGGGAGTACTTGCGAAGATCAAAGGTGAAGAGGGACAACTTGTTCGGAGCAACTTTGAGAGACTAGCCGACGAAATGGCGAATAATTGGCAGGGCGGAGAGTCTGAGAAGAATTTTAACGCGTTTCTTACGAAATTTGTGGACAGTAAATAGGTAACCAGACCCCCGTTTGAGTGATCATACTCTGGTATGTAGCTTGGATGAAATGACACAACTTTGAACATAGTCGAACTTGAGCCTTTCTAAATTGAGCTGACCGCCTTGACTTTTTACCAGCTTTTGAAACCATCCAAGGCGCTCCCTGTCCTTCTGCGTTAGATGCCAGAGGTGACTATGTTCTCCGTCGGATCTAGCCGTTCATCACCATCGAAAGGCACAGAGCGTGTAAAGAAAGAATGACGGATAGGATTTTCGTCTGATGAATCATCGTAGATCTCAATCAGAGGTTGTAACATCGAAGTTTTGAGAATAAATAGAAAGATTACTTCTGGTGTCTTTGACGCTACATTACCGGGCAATTTTTGCCTCCAAAAATCATAAGCGATGACTTAGTCCATGTAGTGGTGGCGGCGTTGCTTAAGCCTACGCATGAAGCAGAGGGAGCGGACTTGCGAAAGCGCGCAAAGGGAGTAGCCGCTTTAAAAACAAAGGTTTCGTCGTCCATAAAGAAGAGATAAGTTCTCGTGACTCTTTAGTTTCACACCAAAGCAGCCAACGACCTGTCCTTACATAAAGGTCTCCGTTGAGAATGCAAAAACTGCCCGATTTGTTTCTCTCGTGATCTTTATGAACAAAATTTTGGCGACCGTCTGTTTGTCTATCATCTGCTTTAAGTTTTGGCCCGTGAGTTTTTGGCACAGGTTAATGCGTGTCACTGAAAACTGTACCAGTTTGTGAATGGAGTGGCTTTACTACCGTTTTGAACTGGCTGCCGCAATATCAAGTCCCGACAGAACAAAGGCACATCGGCCTGTCTGACCGGACAGCTTCCTGAATAGGAAGTCTAACCGGGAAGTCTCGTGGTGCAACCAACACTGACCAGCGTTGCGTTCATTTGATCCTGGCTTACTGTGTTCCTCGAATAACCAAAGCATTGAAGGACCCTGCTCAGCTAGAGCTTCGGGGATGCATCGCATACTACGGTTCAATGGGCGACAAATATCCAGCAGCTTCGTCAATCAAGTCATGGAAACAAACCACCGTCGAGCCACTATATTGTTCTCAACGAGGCGTAGGCCAAAATTCTATCAATTTTCACTGTTAATTACCCACCCATCAAGTTATCTAGCCTTTGACCCAAATCAAATGTGGATATCGCTTTGACCCTCGAACAATGCCCCATACATTCCGGCCCACACTTCCGCCTCCTTTGAAGCACAAATATGGCAATGAGGTTGTTCCCAGAAATCCAAAAGCCTTGGACTATAAAATAGGCACGGTCCAGTAAAGATCTTGGCTTGAGTCCGTTCCACCATCGTACTGTGCCGCTCGAACGTCTGCAAAGTTTCTCTTTCAAAGACAATTCCATCTCATATCCATCATCGTTTGTCATGGTCATTTGCACCTCTCCCAGAAAGGGCTCCAAACAGCCTAAACGCGTCTCAACCACTCGTCTCCACGAAGCGCACGACAAAAGTTGCGATGCGCCTGCAGTCCAGGTTCAAGGGATCAGAGTTGAGCCGGATTCTGAGGCCCTTCTGCCACAGATGAAACCTGACTCAGACTATGACGAGAACGATGAACACACGGAGGAAAAGAGCCCAGCGCTGCTTGTGGCCATGTGGGAACGCAAGAGAGAACTCCTAGCCGATCCATGGATCAACAAGTGTGAAGGGTTTGGGCCGAGACGGGTTGAATGTATCCTCTGTACAAAATCAATTTTGCTGGACAAACGCAAGGATTACTACACCACTCCCTGGAAGAAACACGCCAACAGGTGTCCCCTGATTCGTGCCAAACACTTCGAAAAGGGAGAAGAAATGCCGGAAGCATATCTCGTGAGTTCCCGAAGCTCTGTCACCTTGTCATAACTGATGTTATTCTTTACTGTAGATAGCGGACTATGGCAGAGCTGGGGCCAGGAGCATTCTTCGCGCTAGGGGCGAGGGCACCTTGCCCCTAACATCTTCGCCTAGATTCGTGAATCCTTATCGTAGAGATGGGCGTCTTAAAACAGGATCCTCTGATAATACGATTCGTACTCGCCCAGCCCAGCGAGAAATGGCCTCGAAGACACCCGTCTATTCTAGCGATTCGGTTTCTTCTAGCAGTGATAGTTGCGGAAGTGCCGTTCGCGAAAGTCTTCATTTGCCCGGCGCGTTTTCCTCATCCGCCTCCATGTCCACTCCGTCAATGACCTTCGATTCCCTCCCCTCGTCTCCTCATTCGACTGCCTCCTTGAGTTGCTCCAATACAACTCCTTATAATCACGACTGGACTCCCCAATCTAATCCGGCGACCAGTCCCTCGATGAGCTTTGGTTCGGTCTCCTCTCCTTATTTGACTCATTCCCAGAGTGATTCCATCGGGACGACTCCAGCCTGGAATCAACTGTCCGACTCCAATTCCGTTCTCCGCGGTTATACTGAACCCAGCGAAGCTGTTTCTCGCAATGGAGAAAATGACTTCGTGCAATCAGTTCTGCGCATGGCTGAATTAAAGAACAGATCTATGTGGGATACTGTACCACAATCGGAGGAGAGGTCTTGGGATCTCGCGCGTACGTTTGTTCCCGATATTCCAACCACCCTGTACGCAGATGGAAGTTTCATCCCGTACTCAGATGTTCGATCCACCCTCTAAACAACCGACGACGGCGTTGGTTGTTTTTTTCTTTCTTTTTGATACGCATTATCTGTCATGAAATGGCGCCTCTCCATATGATCTGTTTCAATGACAGTCGAACAGACAGTCTGATTAATCGGATGGAGCGGCATTGGAGCCATTTATTCTCCCCTATCATCTCTTTCTTCATCCTCATTGCATGACTCTGCAGTGTAATGTTTCCGTCCAGTTTGTCTATTTGTTCAACATAAATGACATGAGATTTGTTTCCGTTAAGTGGATTTTCTTGCAAGTAGAAGGTACGTATACTCTATTAGACAGATATCTTAGCAGAATAGAAATATACTGCAAAAGATAAAGGTTGTGAAATTGTGACTGGGAATATTGACAATCAGTTCAGCTTTCAGATGACGAGTGCCAGAAAATGTGAAGGGAATCAAATTTAGGCGCTAGCCTCTCGTTCCCACGCACAAATTCTTCTCTCCTACACTCGCTTTGTTATGAACATCCCAGAATCTGTTCCTAATGTCCTTCCTATCGTCAAAAATGAAGACTTTTGGTTCAACGACGGTAACATAGTCCTCCTCGCAGGCTCATTCGCGTTCAAGATCCACCGCGGTCAGTTGCGGCGACATTCCGAATTTTTCGACGGCATGTTCGACATCCCTCAACCCAACGAGCAGGACACTATGGAAGGGTGCCCTTCTGTAGAAATGACCGATAGTCCAGATGACTTGTATCATTTTTTGAGTGCGCTGTATGATGGCCTGTCAGTGTTATGAATCTTCTCCAAGCTTTTAAAAACCGGTTACTAACCTTTTTGTTTTGATTCAAGATACCCATCTTTTCCTCGTCCAACTTATTTTTCACGCCTCGCCGCGGTCTGTCGTCTCTCCACAAAATACTTGGTTTCTCATCTCCACCAACAATGCATTGAACGTTTCTCGCTGGATTGGCCCTCGACGCTGAAAGGCTGGGATGCTCGCGAAACTGAAGCTCTTGGACTACAAGGCTGCTATTCTCCAAGACAATACACACCTCATCCAATTCTCATGATTGATCTATCTATTGAACTCCACCTAGACAAATTTCTACCCAGTGCATTCTACGATCTCTCTCGCTATGGGCCCAGCAAAATCATGTACGGAACCCAAGGGAACGGCTCAGCTCTATCCTCTCCAGAACAGGAACCTCGCTTTGTCTGTCTTTCCAATCAACTTTTCGTGCGAACACTTCATGGACGTGAACGTGGTCAACGTTTTCTGCTCGATTTTCTTGCGAACCATGTTGAGAAGCGTCGACCTTCTCCTAGATGCTTGTACACCCAGTCGCCGCTGCATCCGTCTCTGCTGAAATCGCACCCCTGTATTCGAGCGTTCCAGCAAATCTATATCGACATTTTTCGTTCCATCGGAGGTGTTTCTATTGGGCGAGATGCTGATCCTTTGTTTACCATTTCTCAGGCGATGGATCGGTTGACGAGACCGGGTACAGTTGAGGATGAGAGAACGAAGGCTTTCATCTGTGGTTCGTGCAAGGTAGATTTTTTAGTTGACTGTTCGAGGGGAAGGGAAGCGGCGTGGGCGTGTATCCCTGGTTGGTTTGGATTGGAGGAGATTGTTGAAGGATGGGGTGGTAGTGGTACAGGCACCAGTAATGGGGACAGCCATGATGACTAGTCAACATAACTAAGTAAACCGGTTCTAAGTACTTTACATTCCTACCTTTTTCCTTCTTGCCATGTTTGGAACATCACATGACACTCGTGGCTCACTGCTTTATCCAACGATTCCGAGCGAATTTCATTCTTTGTTAAACAACCAAGCTAGGCTAGCTCACTGTGGCTCCGTCTACAGTGGCGAGAAGTATCTGCAGTAGTCTCGCTCTTTCCGTTGTTCTCTTCCTCGAAGGACGGAATCAGGCTCACGCAGAAACCATTGTCAAGACTCACCCTCGAGGTCGCGGACATTCCATTTGCCTCTCAAGATCTTGTCAAGAACCTTTCAGACGATGAGATCATTGTAGGTCCTCACTTTCCTCAACTTCAACCGCTGTCGTGGACCAAGATCCGCGTTCGAGCTGTCGGATGAAACCCCAGTGACTGGAAGCATGCTTTAGGAGTCCTTGGTACTGGCTGGAACCATCCCGGGATGTGATGCTGCAGGTGATATTGTTAAAGTTGGCGCCGCTGTAAAGCACCTCAGAGCCGGAGATCGTGTCTCTGGTTTTATGTGAGTACTGGATTCGTCCCCCGCCCCGCCGACACCTATGAATGACAATCGTCATCACCAGTCTCGGAGTCCTCACTCGGAGGCGACTACCAGACCGAAAACGGTGCCTTTGTTCAAACTTCCTGCAACCATGACTTTTGAAGAAGCCGCGTCTTCCCCCATTCCCCCATTCCCCCATATGACGGCTGGTGACTACAGGCCTTGTATCTCCATTTCAATCCAGGAGTCAAACGCAAAATCGCTTCGACGCGAAATCGTTTTGACCCGGAGAGGGTCCACTGCTACTGGATACCATGCGGTTCAATTTTCGGTACTTTCTGGTTTGAGAGTATTCGTTACATCGTCTGTTGTAGCCCATGACCGTGATCAAGGCACTCGGAGCCGAAGTTTGCTTTGATTACACCGATCCGCAGATATGCTGCTGAAGCCCCCGATCCGTATGTGGTAAAGAAGATACAGGCCGCTGCTGGAGAGGAAGGTATCTCATACGCGCTTGATGCGGTCTCCAAAAACGGGACCATAGAAGCCACGATCGTAAGTCATCTTTTCGTTTCTCATTATGGTTGACTTGGTGTAAAACTTTCTCTCTGTGTAAATGGGACGCCATTTCTACTAAAGGAGGTCGAGCGATTATTAATATTATTTACCCATTTCCTGAGAAGGTTCAGGATCACCGTCGCAAAGAGGTCGGAGAGGATTCTCGTCTACACCGAGCTTGGGTTCAGTTCACTTTCGGACAAGACCTTGACCTTCCTGCCATGCCCGAGGACAAAGCTGGAACTTCAGATCATGTTATCAATTACTTGCCTTCTATTATTGAGGGGTTGGGATACTGGAAAGGGATTCAAGACTCAGCGCTTAAGGCAGATGCCGGGTGTGCTTGATAGGATCTATGAGGTGTTGGAAATTATGAGAGACGGGAAGGACGGAAGGGAGAAGTTGGTGTATACTAGTGCTTGAATGGCGCAATATTATGGGATATTTCAATGTTTATAGAGCGTTTTCCTTCATTTTGTACTGATGTACTGAGTTCTTGTTAAGTACATAGATCGTTCCGAATTCATCTGCAACGAGTAAATGGGAACTAATGTCACAATTCGGAGCATCGAAGCTGGCGGTAAATACTGTTGTTGGCTTCATTCTGAGTCGCACTTGCTCGAGGGCCGACGGCAGGTCCCGTGACCCGTGTTATCGGGCCGAACTTACTCTGACCTGCAACGTCCATGTTCTCCTAAAGCTAATGTCAAGGCATTCGGTAAAAAATGGACAGATCTCCTCCAAGGGTGGAACGAATTCCCGGCGTGGTGAACAATCCGTCTTGGCCATCCTTGTATAATCCCCGTTCAGAATTGTTCAACATACCACACCACAATCCCATACAGCCTAATGGTTATTACCTTGTCGATTCCGGAGGCTGGTGTTTTAATTTTATGTTGCAGCTTGAGGACTATTTTTTGAAACTGCTCATTCTAGACGTATTCCGGTTTACCCTATATTGGACACTTGTCTTTTACATCCCAGTCTTTGTGCTATTCGGTCTATATGCCTTCTTCAATCTCACTTTCCCTCCACCAAAGCGACGGGGCCGAAAGGACGATTTTCGCATACCCAACGACCATAACGATGATGATGAATATGAAGTTGACATACCTATGATTATTCATCGGCCACCTCGTACTCTTCTAAATGGCTACGAAACTCTGCGTTCAGAGGTTTCCAGCCCACCGTCACCGCCCGCTCAAAGCTCAATACCAACCTCTTACCCCATACTCCTATCACCACCCACAATGTCTAGTCACGGCTACCCTCCTTCCCCTAATTCAAACGCTTCACGAAGTCCCAGTACACGGCCGGCAATAAAGAAATCAAGAAACGCACGTCGGTCACGGGTCACATTCGCTCTTCTCGTCTTACTTTTCTTTCTGTTGCTCTCGCTCATTGGGGCCGTGATCTCGTCTGTGATCATTGGATACGTTTTGACGGGGTTGTACAAGGCAGGAAAGTTTTATATGAGTACGTGGGTGCCTTTTTTGTGGGCTGCTATCAGTGTGATGGTCGGAATGCTCAAGTGAGTTTTTCATTTGGACTGAGTTTGGGAGGTTTCATCCTGAGATCTTTTAGCGTTTGGCCATCGGTTATAAACATTATATGAGCTGTACAATCTTGGTACATTCAATGATTGCGACGTTTTTGTACGTTATAATAATATGTTTGCGGGTTATTCCGGGTGGATTGAGACGGAGGAGGGAAACTTCTTACTGAAGGCTGCTTGGTCTCTCTCCTCCATATTCAGTTGATGACTCATATGGTCGTGCGGAGGTGGCGCCACGATCACGGGACGTTGGAAATTCCAACCAAGGGTTGAACCATCATGACAACGAATTCTGGACCGTCCAAACTCTCGAGGCCAGTTCCGTTTACGCCCAAGAAGACACTAACAGGCAGTACCTCCATGGACAGAATAACGAGGGCAACGGTGACCCCAGCTCCGACCTTACTGGCCTCGACACACAAGAAATACAAGGCCCCGATAACCAGCGATGTCAAGAGTCGTCTGCGCAATCAACCTTCCAAACCAGCCACGTTGGCTCCTATACCCAGCTCCCGACCAAGCTCGCCGACCAAAAGCGATAACGGGAGACCTCGAACACCCGGTACACCCAAGCGTGGAACGACTCCTGACCCGTCGCTGGTTAGAGCGACAAGCGAAATGGACGTGACCAATGTTGATCCGGAACAAGTTTTGGTTGACTTCCAGAATGTGGAGCCTGAAGATGTGTCTATCGGTGAACTGGATGAAGCTTGGCTCAAGACGGTTCAGGCAGAGCACGGGAAGGAAGACAAAGTCATGGTTTCCGTAAGACTTCGTCCTGGGGGTGGGAAAACGGCCTGGCAGCCTTCTGTCAGCACAAACTCTATCCACCTCGATCCCGTCCATGCCAAAACGCCCACTTCATTCACGTTTGACGCCGTCCTTACCGGTTCTGCCAACAAGCCCATTTTTACGACCGTAGCTCGATCCCATGTCGTTGCTGCTATGGAAGGATTCAATGCTGTCGTTTTCGCGTACGGGCAGACTGCATCAGGGAAGACATATACGTTGTCCGGCTCGGAATCAGAACCTGGTATTATTCCCCGAGCTATGCGCCAAGTCTTTAGCCACATCCGACGAACGGAGACACGCGAGTATCTTCTCCGGTGCTCTTACCTCGAGATCTATAATGAACAGATCCATGATCTTCTTGCTCCTCCTGGTGCTCCAAACAAGGTTGAGCTTCAGGGAGGCTCTGTTGGAGGGGAAATCACTCTTGCCCCGTTGAGGGAGGAAGTCATCATCTCCATCAAGGGCGTACAGGACGTTCTGAAGCGCGGGGAGAGTCACCGTCGGACGGCTTGTACAGACTGGAACGAACGGAGTAGTCGCTCCCATTCCGTATTCCGCCTTGTAATAGAAAGCCGAGAGCGAGCAGATGGTTCTGCTCCAGCCAGCGGTCGTGCAACTCCCAGCGGTCGACAAACCCCTGGCCATGGTACTAACCATGGTGGCCCTCGACTACAATCTCGGGATGGACGAAGTGTCCAAACGAGCGTCCTGGTAGGTTTCCTCTGATACTTGTTATAGTCGCCTAATGACGGTGTGTTTCCAGAGTCTCATTGATCTAGCTGGCTCTGAAAAAGCTACTTCTGATAAGGAACGGACGAGGGAAGGCAAGTATATCAACACCAGGTGTGTGCAGTCTCTATCTTGAAACCTCTCTTTACTGATACGACTCATTGAAGTCTTCTTACCCTCGGTTCTGTCATTGGTAAACTCTCGGATAATGCCACCAAGCAGAAAAAGTGAGGCGCTTCAATATATATTTTTTTTTGTTTCTTTTTTTGTTTCTTCTTCTTATCTCTCACCTAACTTGGAATTCTATAGCGACCACATCCCCTTCAGAGACTCCAAGTTGACCCGACTCCTTCAACCTTCTCTCTCTGGTAATGCCCGCATCAGTGTTATCTGTACCATCAACCCAGACCCGTCCGCCATCGCCGAGTCGACATCGACTCTCCAATTCGCGAAACGCGTCAAAGGCGTCAAACTCCACGCTCAGAAGAAACAAGTCATCGATACCGATGCGCTTATTGAGAGATATAGGAAGGAAATTGAAGATCTGCGGAGTAGGTTGGAGGAGAAGGAGAATATGCTTGAGAATAGTGGAGTGGATGATGATAGTAAAGAAGGAGATGAGACGAAGGTATCGAAGTTGGTCAAGGCCAAGAAGCGCAGAATGTCTGCGCAGGAAAAGGCAGATGAGAATCAGGCTATGCATGATTTGCAATCTAGGATTAAGCAGTTGACGAAGCTCATTCTTACGAGTCAGACTGTGTCTGAGGAATCGGCTGGAGGGTCTGGAGAGGCTTCTAGACCTGTTAGTCCCGTCAAAGTGGACTTTGATTTAAGTCCTTATGAGGTATGTGGGAGTCGGGGGAGTTGATTGTCTTTGTATAAGTTATTGACGGATCATTTTTTTCATTCTTTTCTTCTTTGGTTTTAGCTTCAGCAGCAACTTTTGACTGCCAGACTTCAGCTTTCGTCTCAGGCTACACAAATTCTTTCTCTAGAAGCAGCACTGGAAGCTGCACAAGCTATCAAAGAGTCTTCTACCCCCGCTGAACTTGAATCAGCTAATTCCTCGTCGTCTGACGAATCTTCTAAGGAATCAGATAGGGAAAGGCTACTCCAGGATCAAGCCTCGATGATTGAAGAACAAGGACGGAGAATTCGATATCTCGAAGATCAATCTTCATCGCAACTATCTGCACCAGGCGAACGGGAAGACCTCGTCCGCCAACTGGACGACGAGAAACGGAAAACGGAGGAGAAAGAACGATGGGCCGATGAGCTTGTTCAACAGCTTGATAAGGAGAGGAGGTCGAGGATTCAGTTGGAGGATGAGAGGCGGGCGCTCAGGGCGTTTGTGTCCAAGTTTGATTCGTTGGGACTTGGTTCCACGATTCCTGGATCGAATTCGAATTCGAGTACGCCGATGGGATCGCCTGTTGGAGCGGGGAGGAGAAGGAGCAGTGCGACGTTCGGAATTGGGTTTCCATCAGTGTTGTCTTCCTCTGAGATTGGAGCCGGGAGGAGAAGGCGGAGCAGTGCGTTTGGAGTTGCGAGCAGTTCGCTTCGTCAGCCGCTCTTCCCTACGTCGGACTCTTTTTCCTCCTCGTCGGGGTCATTGTCAGGGTCATCTTCGACAACATCTCTAACTACCGCATCTTCCGCCTCCTCTTTATATTCCATTTCTTCCAATACCTCCCCTCAGACGATGTCCAAACCCCCCGTTCTCGTTCATCGAGATTCTCGGGACTCTCTAGGACTTGGGATGAACTTGCAGTTGTCCGAAACGAACGAGAGTCCGCTGCGATTACCTGATTCCTATCATTTTTCGAATATGCCCAGTTTGTTGGAACAGAAACCTGCTTGGGCTGTCTCATCAGGCGGAGGCGGAGGCGGAGGCGGTGTGGGGGACATCAGTTTTGAAGATGATGAGGAGGAGGTTGAGTCTATTCTGGGATTGGGAAGTCGGGTGCCGAGTGTTGTTGGGGGGATGAAGAGCGCTACTACTTTTGGTGTAGGAAAGGGAACTGTTAGGTTCTCTCCGAGTGTGGATGTGTGGGGGGGAGATGGGAAAGAGAATGATGAGAAGGAGGCTGAGTCTATTCTGGGATTGGGAAGTCGAGTGCCGAGTGTTGTTGGGGGGATGAAGAGCGCTACTACTTCTGGTGTAGGAAAGGGAACTGTTAGGTTCTCTCCGAGTGTGGATGTGCGGGGGGAGATGGGAAAGAGAATGTCACGCCGTTGTAAGATGCAGAAGGGATATGACCAGTGTTTTTTCTTTCTTTCAAGCAATTCCATCCTTCAGGCAAGGACAGCCGTTTCCTCCAGTGTTTTCTTTTCTTCTGCTTGGTTTACATATATGCATCTCTACATGTTTTTGCTCAATGTTGTCGTGCACCATGCTCCAGGCTCGGTTCCTTCTTTTTGTTTTCGCTGTCACTTGAACGTCGCATATAAGCCCCATGTAGCAGGGTATGTATATCGAATCGGAATGGTAATCTTCCCTTGGAAAAAGGAGACCGTTCAGAAATTCCATTAACCGAGAAAAATCATAATAAAGTACTGGCGGGAGGGGGAGGAAGGGGTGTGTAGATCAACGAGAATTTAGTGTTTTCCTCTCTTCTTATGAGGTAGAAGAAGAAAAACCGGAAAGTTCCCATTATCAAGATAATAAGAGCATCCGACGACATTCTCCTCGAGAATAGAATAGCTTGGCGACCGGTGCCCTTACAGGATATGTCGTTTTACAATTAAACCGATAACCTCCATGAGGGGGCTGCTTTAGACCTAAGAATAGTAGTCCCTGCTTGTCAGTCATTATCATCTTAGTATCCAAAAGAACGAAATACATACGTACCGCTAAAGTTCATCCATTACGCCAGCACGATAATCCTCCATCTCCTGATCCAATTCTTCGCGTGTCTTTGCTGCTTTTTTATGCGCCGCAGTCGTCGTCGTCGACGCACCAGCTGAAGTCGAGAATTTGGGAAATTGGACATTCTGCTTCTTCAACCGTTTTGGACCCTTTTTTGTTCGACGTTTTGTTTCATTTTGGACTGCTGCCGCTGGTGTGATGGTTTTGGCTTTGGCTACTAGTGAAGCTGCGGCGGCTGCTTGTCGGGGGAGAGTGTGGTTTTGACTTGGGCGTGTTGATGTGGATGAGCTGGGCGACAGGTGAGGAGGAAGAGATCGCGAAGCGGGTTAGTTCAATGGTTTTGTACGGCTGCACGGGGTAGAAAAAGACTAGACATACGAGGGTAGATTGGTCTTGTCTATTCGGTCGAGTAATGAAGGAGGTGCGGAAGGTGCAGTGCTTCGTGAAGCGGGGCCAGTGGGTATCGTCGGTGAGACATCAGAGACGACTTCGATGCGTATAGGTCGGCCTGTGATAGGCCCATTAGGTAAATTTGTGGGCGGCAGAAACTCAGTGACTCACGTCCGTCCACAAATTTGCCATCATACTTTTCGCGAGCAAGACTGGCATCGCCCGGTCTCTGAAACGCGACGACGGCCATGCCTTTGGATTTTCCTTGAGAATTATATATCAAAAATGACTCTTTGAGCGGTCCCACTGTTTTCTTGAACAGTTCCTGTGTAATAATCCGGTTTCTTTGGCTGAAATTCCCCAGTCAATAATTAATAGCTAACCTCTACTTCTCGCTCTCCGACGTCCAGAGGTAACTGGCTGAGAAGGATCTTGCTACCTGCTGCAACCTGCTGCCGGCGTAGAGCCTGTGAATTCGCTGGAGCTTGCTTCCAAGCAGGTGCGACATTGGATGCTTTGCTTCCCAAAACTCTTTGTTTGGGGCCGTGGTACGAATTGAGACGGTGCATTAGAGGAAAGAGCTAGATCATGTGACCTCCTGCTTTTCCTCCTACTCCCACCCAAATATGGTGGCCCCGCTGTATACAACCGATTCTGGTCTTTTATTTCACGCTGGAAAGATCCTCGTTATCACTATCGGTCTCCCCGCAAGAGGAAAGACTCATATTTCTCGTGCCCTAGAGCGATATCTGAGATGGATGGGCGTAAAGACCCAGGTCGTCTCTCTCGGCGATTTTCGCAGAAAGACATTGGGAGGAGCTCAGAAACTGCCCCCGGATTACTTTCATCTAGGTCAATATCACACAGGAATACTCAAAAGTTTTACGACCTGATAATGATCTTGTAATAGGCGAGAAAAGTCCTGAAACGCTTGCGCTCAGAAGAAAGATCCTGGACGGATGCGAGCAACATATTTGGGATTTTTTCAAGACTGGCCAGGTTGTTATATACGACGCGAATAATGGGACGCGTGCAGCCAGACAACTTTTGGCTGAAAAGTTCCATAATAAAGGGATCCATGTCATCTTTCTAGGTGTGTAATATCGAGCCAGTGGTTCCCTCGAATCTCTTTATATCTAGCTTAAATTATTCGATTAGAATCGCTATGCGATAATAAAGAGATCATCGAGGCCAATATTCGGAGTGTCAAGATATCTTCTCCTGATGTGCGTTCGTACATCCAGTGTAGAATCCGTCCTTCGTTTTAATCCGCAGGTGCTTTAGTATCGTGGATGGAATCCGGATGATGCTGTCGAGGATTACTATACCAGAATCCAAGACCATGAAAAATATTACGAGACAGTAGAGGAAAAGGATTGGCCGTATATTCGTATTTTGAACGTAAGGAACATCGTCTAGTACTCATTCCATCAGAATTTAACATCCTTTACAGGTAGGAGAGAAAATTATGGTTAATGTCAGTCGTACATCTTCTACTAACAAGAGAACTTACGCTCATTCCTCGTCAGAATATCAAGGGATACCTACAAGCAAGTCGCATTGTGTTGCTACAGTCGACGACGACGCACACTCATCTGATATTCAGTCTCGAATAGTTTTCTTCGTAATGAACATACATAACCGCCCGAGGACCATTTATTTTGCCCGAGTTGCGTTCCCCTCTTAGCAATACCATGACTTCACCAGAAAGAGAATACTAATGATTTTGTTTCACAGTCTGGACAATCCCTTATTGAACACTCGTACAAGGCCGATTCTGATCTTTCACCGGCAGGATGGGAATACGCTGAAAAGCTAAAAGATTTTGTACTCCAAATTCGGGCTAAAAGTTTGGAACAGAGGGGTTTGAACCCTCAGGATCAGCGATTGGTCGTAAGCTTCTAATCTTTCTCGACCAACGAAACTACTCGACGTATTCTTAAACAGATATGGACTTCTACTCGCCGAAGAGCACATCACTCAGCTTGGCCATTCCTCCAAGCCGCCTCTGTCTCTGGTTCATCCATCGCCACTCCTGCTGTCAGCACACCTACTTCGATCACAAATCTCCCCATCTTGGAGGACGGCATGAAACACATGATGTTGAATCTAAATCCAAATCCCAACGTCTCTCTTTATCAAACTACAATGATCGCATCTTCAGCTGCAGCAGCTCCTCCTCTTCCGCCGCCGAACATCAAAGTCATCGAAAAACCCCAAATGTCCGAAATCAATCCCGGCGTATGGGATGGTCTTACACCCGATCAGGCGCGCAAGTATTATCCTCAAGATTGGGAACGGTTCCTCAAAGATCCTTATGCTTTCCGAGCTCCGAGAGCCGAGAGTTATCATGATCTAAGTGGTGAGTTGGGGTTTGTTTTACTTTCTCTTTCTGCTTGGGATGATTGGACTTTTTTTGACATTTGCTTTGACATCTTGCTTTGACGTTATCCGATGATTTCTAAATGATAGTTTTCTCCCTTCCTTCTTACATTCTTCGTTCCATCTTCTCCCATCTTGTTATCTTTCTTTCCCCTCATTTTTTTTCTTGATTTCCTAATGAATTTAAATTTAAAAAACTAATCACAAACGATACAGTCCGCCTCGAACCAATTCTAATCGAACTCGAACGCGAAAAAGAAGATCTGCTCATCATCGGTCATGCATCTGTTATCAGGTGCCTCCTGGCGTACCTGATAGGTCTCCCTGCATCTGAAATCCCAGCTATCGAAATCGCACGAGGGGACTTGCTTGAGGTTATCCCTGCTTCGTATGGTGTCGCTTCCAAGCAGTATCATTTCTGGGATGGACCTGGGAGGAGGGGAGGTGGAGGAGGAGGAGGGGCGGATGACTCTGGTGGCGGTGGAATTGGGGTAGGAGGCGGAGGAGGAAGTGGAGGCGGGGAAGGGATGGACGACGGTGATTATGATAAGTCACATGAAAATAACTTTTATGAGAATTACGCGGAGGATACGAAGGGGAAGAGGAAGGCTGGGTCGGTTCTGGTTAAGGAGCCTGAAGCAAGCATCAGTTCGGTGTTGGGGGGTGGTTAAGAGTTGTGTTGGGGGGGGGCCCGGGGCGTTTACAGGCTATTTAGTGGTGTATCAAAGTGATTTTTTTTAGCGTATTATGTAAATAATTTTCACTAAATATTGTACTTCCAAATTGTACACCATACCAGTACCGTTCCAGCCGAGTTGTTAATTTTTTTGACTCCTGGGCTGAACGTTGGTTCAGAGATCGGCCTCCGCACAGGGACTCGGATGTTCTTTTGAACCTGGCCCGCTCATAGTGGTACAGCATCCGTACTACCATCCCTCTCTAACAAGTAGCATGATAATTTAATATCTATCCTATCCATCGCGAGGGGCCTGCCTTGCCAAGACCTGGCTCTGATATAGCGAAGTTTCTTTCTGAAGTTCTCCGTTTAGATGTTCAGACATTTCGACAACCACTCAGCCTCTGGACACTGGGCCTCCCCACTATGGTAGAACACGCCAGCTTTGAAACTTTATTACCCATTGAAGTACTTAGTACGCTGGATTCTGGAAAGTTTTGCCTTTCAAAATCGAAAACCTCAAAAACCAAATTTGAACCCTGAAGATAGGTGCTTTCCATAATTGATTAATTTAATTTACCCGGATAGCCACGCTTGCAGACTGTTGGAAGACAAGGACCATGAATAGGAGCAAGATCAGTAATACATATGGGGAAGTGTTCTTCCACGAAGTTCTTTCCCCCCTGAGCGCAAATTTTACCGCTGAGCATACGTAGGCTCGAAGATTTAAAAATACACTGACTGTTTTTCTTGTGCTTCCCGTACATCCGTGCCAACACAGCGTACATGGGCCGTGCCACACAGGGTTAATTAGCTCATTCTCAACCCCCCCTTTTATCCTTCCCACACATCTGCTTCAAGTTGACCTCTACAGCTAAACTTTTGGGAAAAATCTCCCCTTCTGCCTCCAAGAGTTCGTAGTTCCACCGTGAAGCGGGTGCGAGGTCGTTAACCTGACCAGGGTCAGTACAAATTTGCGGGGGCGACAGCCTGGTTGTTTCTCTAGTGTACTTGTAAACATAGAGGCGTGTATCTATCGCACTGATACCGTATAGGAATTTGAATGCTGTCAACGAGAAGGCCGAAGCGAACTCGCGTTTGGGCATCTGCTGCAGCGCGACTGCCCATATTGTTAATGGTCTTGGAACTGACGACCTCAAACTGGTCGTGGCCAGGTTATACTTAAGTAAAAGATTGTAATGTAACGGAATCTGTTTACCCATTTACGTGCGCTAGTTCTGGGCCTTTCATGGCCCCGCCACAGATCCGAAAGGATCATGCTCTTTTTCGGGCACCCCATCTTCTTCGCTGACCGACTTTTTGTCAGCGGGTCCAGAAAGATCTTTATCGTGTTCGCCGTCTTCCCCGAAACATCAGAAACATAACAGCCAAAATGCAAGATGAGCTACATTGTTCACTGCGATGGTATCATTACAGTGCAACCAATACATGTTGCCAAGGCGGTAAGGCGTTTGACTCGGTCATTTGGAACATTCAGGCCATACGCGCGAACGTATCGATCAAGTACACCATCTGTTAGATTCAACAGCACTGTGGCAGTGGTGAGAGCGGGCATAGCAGCTCGGACAGGAGTCTGTTTGCGCACTTATGGTCAGACCTCGGACCCAGTGCACTTAAACAGTGGAGACGTACTGCTTCTGTAGGATCAGTGCCGTCTGGGAGGGGAACCATTTCATAGGGGGCGTGAGTTCCAGAACCCTTTTGACTGTTCCGAAGCTGTCAAGACATTGAGTACCATATTTCATTTTTGAAATTCGTGAACGCACTACTATGAACGATCGCCTGCTTTCAGTGGCATGATTCCGAAAATCACGTTGAAGGTCGGTCATATTGGTCCGAAGGTTGGCGATGTTAGTTTGAATGTTGGTCAAAACTTGAAAAAGCTGAGGAAGACCCATCGGGGGAGCTAATCCTGGAGCGGGAGCAACGGGAGCAACGGGTGGCTGGTTCAGACAATACATGCCATCAATTTCGGTTCTATAGCGGACAGCGTCCGCAAAGTGTAAATCGGAGACGCGGTGAGATCCCACTAAAATCAAATATTCCAATGAGCGTGTCAAGCTGGGAGGTAGTCGATGCCACTCACGTTTTCTGTCACTGAGGCAAGTGTGATAGTGCGCATGAGCACGCTGAACATCACCAGCAGTAGGTGGATTGGAAGGTGGTGTTACTGGGGTCAGACCCTGAGGTACTAGTGGCACAAGAATGGGAGTCAGTTGCAGACCGGCCATGATGATGGTTGAAGTTCAACTGTTAGTGAGTAGTATTACAGCATCGCTATTACGACACAAGTGCCCGCTCAGCCAGCTTAGTCATCATTCGGGCGTGACCGTTTAATGACTTGATCTTCCCCGCCACTTCCCCGCCATGAGAACCCATCCTCATACTGTACCTCTATGAATGGAGGCGACGGTAACGCATAACGGAGGGGCCGTTGGGTCGCTTAAATACCGTGACGTAACGGTGAAATTTAGGTCCGTCGCCTATTTTTCGAGCGTTACATCCAAAAATTCGAAATAAATCAAAATAAATCATAAAAAATTGTATTTTGCTTCTACTGCTGTAGTCTATTCAACGTCGCTGCCCTCCGGTCCCTCCCCATCATTGCCAGCCCAGAAACCATCACTTTCTTTCAAGCCATCTAAACCAGTGATTATATCTTCGTCATCCTTTGCCCGCTCATTGAAGAGGATTGTTCCATCACGGTGTTGTCCAAAACTGATCTCGAGGCATCGCGAAAGCGCTCCGAAGATTCCGCGGTCTTCAATGTCTTCTTCAGATAGATGAAAATGATAGGAAGATGAGGGCGGATCGAATGGAAGGCTTGCTGGTAGATGCTGGAGTAAGTTCTGAAGCTCATCTAGCCTGCTATCAAAACTCTGAGGCATTTCGGTACGAAGAGTAGGAGTGGTGGCCAAGGTTCATTCAAGAAACTGTGTTATTCACAAGAATGAGTCCAGTAGATACCTGATACCATTGCTCTTATGTTTGTACCATAAAACTACGCTGTGAACAATGAAAATTCAGGCGGTCGCCTCATGTCACGCTCCAAAGCAGCCTCGTCGCCTATTTTTCGAGCGTTACCCGCACGTGACCGTCGCCTCCATTCATAGAGGTACAGTATTCGCAATGCACATCGCCACGGCCATTCTGTGAGGGCAGAAGGTCATTCCTGCCCTCCGGGTTTCAATTTCGAACGCTATTTCAAACACAGTGACAAATGCAACAAGCAATTGGGGATTATAATTGAAGGGCAACACTCATCGACGGTTAGGGAGATTGCTGCTGGCCGCAGTGGGTGTGAGTCAGTCCAGTACCACAGCTTTACTATTGCAATGGGGGAGCAAAATCCAGAGCACTTTGCGGCGTTGAGAATCCAGGTGGGTTTTCTTTCCAGATATTTTCGGCGTCTTTGCGGAATGATGTATACGATCTCATCAAGAGCTGCGGTGCCAACTGCATCCCCACAGGCGGGTCATCTAACCGTCTGGTGACCTGGCCCATTCAAGAGAGGTTTCTCCTCCTTGTGGAATACGCAGAGTGGCTTTATAGTCAGTGCGACAGAGAGCGCTGTGGCCAAGATGAACCTCCTCGAAGGTTTTCCAAGTCCCCGGTACAGGGAAAGCCCGATTGAGGAGATAGTAAATCATCATGGAAACACCGAATCCAGTGAAGAAAGACATTTCGTATATTCGCGTGGCAGTAACCGGGATCGTTCTTCCGGCTAGAGTAAAATTAGTGGCCGGAGAGAGAGGGGGAGGAGGGGGAGGGGAAAGAAAGACTTACTTGCTCCCGCAAACCCCACAACGTTGATCAAAATTCCAGCAATGTATGCCGCATATGCTCTAACATGCGACCATCGCATGAGCAACAGGTGCCGCCGGAAAATCGAAATCATCACCTAAAGTTAATCCCCCAAGTATACCAGTACCACCCGTCTCGTTTGGCGTCATACAAATCCGCGATTTTATAATGCCCTTTCCGAATGAAGTAGTATTCGGTGACCTATAAATCGAAGTAAGGCCCCCCCGTGAATCGACTCTTTGATCGAGAAAAAAGTGGCCGACCATGACCCCTGCAATCGAGCTTAGGAAAACCGAATAAGCGGAAAGATAGGATGTGAAGCCATTGCTGCTAGCCAGAAGCTTCCAAGGGAGGATGCAAAAGCCAACAATGGCCGCAATGTATCCACCTCGGCGGATGTTCTAGGAAGAATTTCCAAGGGGAAGTTAAGAAAACAAGTAAGGCAGCATCGGAATGGATCAAGGCTCGAGCTTACGATGAATTGAGGAACCAGAGAAGTCAGATCACATCCCGCGCTAACCGAATTCGCAGAGATGTTTGTTCTGCGAGGGAAAGAGGGTTTCGCTTTATTCCGGCGCCGGAAGAGATACACTTACCCAATCTGGTTAATGCCGCCACGCAGGAGCGAAATATTGAGAAAACGGCCGTATAGCCAAAGAGCGGAACGTACCTGTGCAATGATAAATGCAAAGGCGATAAACCAAACCTGTATAGAGCAAAGGCGTTAGTTATACCCATCGATCCTCGAGAAAATTCCTGTCTGAAGTTACCCCAAATCTCGTAGCATGAGAGGGAGAGCCATCCAAAAACTTGTTCAGCAAATCGATCGGGGACCATATCGCTTCTCCGTAAATCGTCTGCGAGGAAGAGCTGACAATTATTCCGATAAAACTAACGATCGAGAAGGTTAGCGGAACGGAGAACAGCTGAGGCCAGAGAGCAGCCGAGGGGCTGTGTGCGCGAGAGGCAAAATCAGGCGCGTTCCTATGCAGTAAGAAGAAGGGTGTGTTATGTACGGTTGGGGGTATAGGCTTCTAGATAAACTGACGTGAGCAGAGTGGCCATGTTGCTGATGCAGGACATCAGGTTGGTCACCATCCCCCAACCTAGGTCTGATCCATGCAAGGTGCCGGGCTGTCGGATGATGGACCCTACCCCTTTTGCTTTGACAATACACCATACGAAGAAGATGAGGCCAGCGATTGGGGCAATGATGGCTTTGGCGGTAAACAGGTGACGACTAAAGAGCATGCACGCTGAGTCCCTAAAACCCGGAGTGGAGCAGGATACATACATTTGATGGACAGGAAACCAGATCGCAGGTAGGGAGATGAACCAGAACAAAAAGAATGCCAACATTTCCTTGGTCGTTATTCCTGCGGAGTCAGGTAAACCGTTTGCTGGAGGGATAACTCAGTATTGCATCGCGCGCCAGGGGCAGAGGATGAACATACGAATGGTATTGATATTAGGCCATATTGCTCTCAACATCACGAACATACACGTTCCCCCAATGCTTGCCTGTACTCCGTACCAAACGCTGCGGATAGATAGAAGGTCAGCTGTCTTCTAAAGCCTGAAATCCTCGCGGAGTTGCCCCACGAAAGAATGAGTGCATACCATGCCATAACTCCTCGATTGAATGTACACCACAAACTTCCATATAACCCAAAGCTAGTCCGAGCAACGATGGGGAAGGTTACGTGGAAAATGGCGCCAGGACGGGCGTTAAGAACGATGAAGGGCGCGACAACACCGTAGCCAACCCATACACATATCCAAGCTTGCCACCAGGATAGACCTGCTTGGATCATCGAAGAGGCGATCATCCAGCTGGGAGAAGGTATATTTGGTTCGGGGAGGCGAATCAGACTCGGATGGATACGTACGTATTTACATTGAAGGAGTCAGCGATCCAACTGAAAAGCTTTTAAGTATAGTATAAGAACGGGGAAAAGTCATGGACGAGACACCGACAAGGCAAGAAAGTTTCGGTGTTTCCAGGTCTGCTTTTCGCGCGGGACAGGAAGAAGATCCTCATTCTAGATTGAAAGCATATGAGATAAACCCACTCGAAAATACATAAAAAACCGCAAAATGGTTTACCATCAGAAACCTCTGAGAATAGCTCATATCGCTCGCATGGTCGACTTGCAGCTTTCGTACCAGGTTCATGTTTGGATAGAACGGGCAGCAGCGGGAACTTTACCCAAGCTACCTATTCTTTATATCTGACATACCAAAGATAAGAAATTCCGGACGGCAATGGTGGCGCATGGGCCATCAGAAAGATAAGGCCCAAAGGGTGACGCCATCACGTGAGCCACAACTTTCCCAAACATGACGTCACGCGAGTAAGTAAAGGGACGAAGGCGAAAAAAATTGTATTGCCTTGCTCCCCAAGCGTATATGTATGAGCACAGACAAAACAGCAGTAAAATCAAGCAAATGGTAGGTGACGATGAGGATCATATTCGACAGTTGCAAAAAGCCAATGGGAACGAAGAAGATAGGGAATAGATAGGATAAGAGTAGTATGTGCACGAAAAATGGAACAAATGAATCTTTAAGAATGCAGTATGAGTAAGAGATTGGAAACACAGGTACAAGATGCGGAAGATGCAGATATGCAAAGGTTGCGATACTTGGGCAATATTGATAAACAGAGGGCGAGCAAGAGGAACGTGCCATATGCCATACATGTCCGACAGACGAGGGAAATAAAATGGATGAGATCAATCAATATACACGTCGTACGCGCTATTTATGAGGTTTTGGCGGTCTCGACAAACTCCAGAGGCGGCAAGCTGGTCGAGCGCATGATGGCCAGACGCTTGCTGGTGGGGGAAGGTGACGTGAACGTGAAAGCCGAATAGATCTGCCTACGCTCGGGCGTGGAAAATGTTTTGGGAACAGTAGCGGAGGTTCCACGGAGGGTACGAGAAGTATTGAAGGAAGACAACGAGGAAGTGGAAGAAAAGTAGTCTCGAATTTCTGGTTCCGCGGAGGGTTCCTGAAGATGGTATCAAGTTAGTTTTGACGAAGAAAAAAAAAGAAAACAAGAAACAAACGAACCTTCACAAGCGCAAACACATCGTTCTGAACTACGGGGCTCTCACCAGAACATTCGTAGGCCTCTGAAACATCTGCAAGAGGTTTGACCGTCAAATCGTAACATTTGGAATCAATCTCCGCCTGAGCGATTTTGTATTGCTCCCTGTCCGACTCATTCTCTTCGTCGAGCTTAGGTAAAAGCGAGGCCTTTCGAGAAGGACGTTTTCCAGTCTTCTTCGAGCTCGAAACCTTCTTCGTCTTTGGCTTCGAACCAGAGGCAGAGGAAACGGAAGACTTGCGCTTCTTGGTCTCGGGCTGGGCCTCTTGACCTTTTTCCCTCAACGTCCTAGTCTCTGAAGGCAAAGTTTTCACAGCAAGAACGCTGATGCTTCCCTTGCGTTTCTTTCCAAGTGAAGCGCTGCCCACACGTTCGCCCGTGAGTGGGTTCATGTTTTCCTTGTCGGTAGGAACGGGAAAAGAACGAGAGAGAATAGAGGATTCGGAAAAGGAGCGGACGAGGGGTTTCGGGGTCAATTTTGGTTTTTGTTGCGAGCCTTCGGCGGTCGGTGTGTCGACGAAGACGGTGAAGCTTCGAAACGAGACGCTGCTGGAGGACATTGGTGGATATTTTCGAGAGAAAAAAATATATGGAAGATGGTAGATATGTGGCAGAAAGCAAGGCAAGGCGCTGGCTTTTTAGCAAAGAATGATGAACACCGATGAAGGTCAAGAACCAACCCCGAGCAGAAACAACGACTTCATATAAACCGGGTCACGTGACCTCGTCGGCGCTGCCCAGTGCCCACGCCCTAAAGGCCCGAGTTTTCCCAAAACTCATCCAGACATGCCACATTAGTGGTCATTAGTCTTCCAGATCTGGTTACAGAAACAATAAGTATTTTCCTTCAAAAATCATCACACGGGGTAAGCCCACCCAAATAATGTTGGCATTATAGCAATGGCCCAAAGGAACTTGAGAGGCCCATTACGAGCATCTTCAAAGTACTGTACTGATACGCGATGTTAAGCTCAGGCCGGATTACCTCTTAACGCCTACGCAAAACTTGGAAGGTATTCTGTCCGCCTTCAGTCGTCATTATAATCCTCCGTCGCGATTTCAATTTGCAACACTGGGGGGGGATGGAGAAAGCAGACAGAAGAGGGTGTGCCGCACAACGTAGCGGGATCAGAACGCTTTTCTTCCGTCTGCCGGGAGTCCACGTCCCATGATCACCGGTGAGTCCAGGGTGTGTCTGGCAACAGCAGAGTCCAAAGCAGGCTTGCGCAAAACAATAGCTCATAGACCCCTGTCTCACACCTCTACCGACAGTCTCGCACAACCTGGGATATCTTCTTGACGACAAACAGTCCTCCATGGGGCGCTAGTATTATACCCTCCTGTGTTTTCCTCGCCTCTACCTGTGCCAATGAATGAATGCATGGGTAGGAGGTTGAAAGGTCATACGCACTCTAACCCGCAGGAAGGGTCCGATTACTCGATCAGCATTTCAATTGTATTTCGTCCAAGATCCATTACCGCGCGATCAGATGCGCGGCAATGTCTCGTCTTTATCATTTGCGTCGCTTTCCCAAGCAGTTTGAGAGCGTACTATATCATCCCACCCGCTTGTTTTGCCGTGTATCGCCTTTACATTCGTTCGTCTCCTCACCCCTTCCCTACTCGGTGCTTTTTCAACGTGCTGCTCAAGCGATCGGAACGTCTACCGTGAGTGATGAGTGATTTGTTCGCATACCACCTCATGTTCACCACGCACTCTCGTATATGACAGTCACGTTTCAATCGTTCTGTACGCTTTCTAGTGTCCTCTTAAGAATTCGTTCCGTGATATACTAATTATCCTACCTTCTAGTTTTTGTGTCGGTCGTCGACCTGACCCTTCCTCACACTTCTTTTTTCTTCTTCCTTCGCCATGCTGTGCAACGAATCTTCGCCGGTGCACCCACCTCTTGGCACTCTCATTGACAACAACGAGTTGGAACTCGTCGAAGTCCTGGGAGTAGGTGGCTACGGTGTGGTGTATCGAGCAGAAGACACATGCTCCTCCTCGCGCAGGTCGTACGCAGTTAAATGTCTGCTACATCGTCCTTCGCAATCTGTTCGACAGAGGCAAGTCCACATTCGTGAGATCACTCTCCACCAACTCGCTAGCGCTCATCCGAACGTTGTCACTCTTCACCGGGTCGTCGAGGACTACAATTGCACGTACATCATCATGGACTATGCTCCAGATCACGACCTGTTCCATCAAATCCTTCACAGCTGCCGCTATCTCGGACAGGACCGCCTCGTCATGCATGTGTTCCTGCAAATACTGGACGCTGTCGAATATTGTCACTCCCTTGGTATCTATCATCGAGATTTGAAACCCGAGAACGTTCTCTGCTATGATGATGGGCTACGTGTCGCGATAACCGACTTCGGCCTGGCTACAACCGACAAATTAAGTGAAGAGTTCCGAACAGGAAGTATCTATCACATGAGTCCAGGTAAATCTTACGCACTCGCTTCTCTCAAAGTTTACGCTAACATGCCTCGCTTCAATGTAGAATGTCAAGGCGGCGAGTTTGCCCCTGACGGCACTTATTCCCCCATGTTCAACGACGTTTGGTCCCTAGGTATCATTCTCCTCAATTTAGCCACCGGCCGGAACCCGTGGAAGTCTGCCTCTGCTTCAGATCCTACATTCCAGGCTTACCTTCGAGACCCTCAAAATTTTCTACCCACCGTCCTCCCCATTTCTCCGGAAATCAACGCCATCTTAGTACACATGCTCAATGTCGACTATCGGCGACGGATGACGATTCCGGAGCTACGGTTGGCTCTGGAAGAAGTCGCGTCGTTCTATTCCGAGGATGCCATTTTCGAGGGTAGCATGGCCCGCTGTCCATGGGAGGCTGGAATGGAGATTGACAGCGACTCGTCGCAGACTAAGCGCTCACCCGCCAAGTCTCAGGTGGCTGAACTAAAGTCTCACTGGAGCGAGGATTCTTTCGAATCAGACATCATTTTTGCCAGCCACTCGGCTATGGACTCCCCCTGGGTTGGCTATCCCCCTTTCTCAGCCACAGTTTATGATCCGGATGCTGATTACCAAAGATACACCATGGGAGATGTCCAGAGCGAACTGTACGCGAGACCGCCGCAAACACCTCCTTCACTTCAATCTCCGTGTGCGTCTGCAGACTCAGGAGCATACCCTATTACTCCCAACAGCTTCGATCTCACGTTCGGTGGAAGGGCCGTTCTTCCCCAGCGGAAACCTCTCATTATTGACACTAGCTGCGTCGGACCTCCTTACTACCGGGGGGCTAAAAGTCTAGGTTCAAGTTCCTCAGGATCGTCGATTATGCAGACTGCGGTCGAATACCCTGCGGACGGTTACCCCGCTGAGTCGCTATATGGTACTTCGATGCCGCATCCTATAGCTCTTGCACAGTCAGTCCGATTAGGTGACAGTGGCCATTCACAGGACAAGGAAATGACGTCTCCTACGGTCTGGGACCAGTCAGCTACAGAAATCTCACGCATCTCTTCGGGGTCTGTCTATTCATCTACCAAGAACTCTTACACGACCACCCATATCTCGTTTGACCACCGGTCATCCGCTCCCTCCCCCGAACCCGTTGATTGGTCCGAAGTATCGTCACCCTACAAGGAGATTCCTACCGCCGAAAGTCAGCCATCTCTTTCTCTCTATATGACAAACGCAGCCGACATTTCTTTCCCGCTTCCTCTTATCATTCCTCCCGCAAGACCCTTATCCCCTACCAAAAAATCGCTCGAGACCAAATTCAAGGCAACGCTGTTTACCCCGCTCAAATTTTTTCCTCGCCATCCCCATCAGTCCTCGACGAGAGAGAAGATGGGTGAAGCAATGGAAATATCACCTGCGCAGACCACTGCTCTGGTTCAAGTTGAACGGCAGGTGCGAGTGGAGGTCCATTCGAAAGAGTTTTTTGCGCCGTTGGAGCGTTCGTCTGCGGTGTATCAAGCGGGTTACGAGAGCCACTGGGCGGACGTCCTTTCTTCTCCCAGTGCGCGTATCAACGCTCACCACACAAAGGCGAGTATCATTCCTATCCCGATCCCAAAAACGAAACCGTCATCGGGCTGGAAACCCCATGCTCATGCTCAACATCGACCTCCCTCCAATATCCGTCACTGGTTCCTTTCATCTAAGTTATTCACTTCATCCGTCGGAGCGTCTTGATGATTAGATTTTTTCTACCCCCCCCTGTTTTTGTGTATTTTTCGGGGCCCTTCCATGATATCTATGTTATGCTCTTATGATCGTGTATTATCAGCATTATAACCATAAAGTATGTAACAATAACAACAAGTCCACCCGACAAATGTTTTTGGCGCCTCACCTGCTTTGCTCGTGGCACGTTCCTCTGTCTGTCCGTACGTATACGTGTACTTTTGATAGCATTGTGAATGTTAATACTGAAAGATGAGGATTATAAAGTGTGCAGATTCATTTCGCAAGATATCTAACGTATGCCATACCAAGAAGAAATATAGAAAGAAAATTTTACTTTCTGAAATCGCGCAGCTTCCTACCTCTGGCCCTCTCCATATTATATTTGCTTCGCATCCCAACACCCTTATGCATTCTCTTACCCTTTCCGCCGATACCGTCACCGAATCCTAGAGGATTATGTCCACCCTGCAACATCCTCAACGCACCCTGCATGATCATCATTGGGTTCCTACTGCCCCAAATTTTCGCGCTGATATCTTTGATTCCAGCCGCCTTGAGGATCTGATGCAACAGCGGCTGACAGCGTAAACCAAAACCCATAGGTCTAGGCCGCATTTTAATCTGCGTCGAGCGGAACTTACTCGACATTTCCGTCCATATCGTCCTGTTCTCAAACCGATCGACATAATCCATATTCTTCATAGCAGAAATTCGAGCTTTGACATTCGCAGAGCTCGGTTCTTCGTCAGTGCCCATTCCCAGTCCGACCATACCCTCTCCGTCGCCGACGACGGTGAACATTTGAAAGTGTTTTATTTTGCCCTTTCCAGTCTGTTGGACGATTAATCGGGCGTAGAGTGGGTATTCCATTAGGTTGTTAAGGGGGTAGCTGGCCTGGATCCCGGTGCGCTCGATTTCTTCGATTTCTTCGTCGGCGAGGTCGGATTTTGCGGGTCGCCAGTTGGGGTTGTTAAAATCGAAACCGTCGTAGGCCATGGCTTCGTGGAAGATTGAACGGTGGTTGCGGACGACGACACGGTTATGGAACGGATTTGTTACGGTCGGTTTGAGGTCGAGAACTTCGCGAGAGTCCATGAGGGGATCGGGGGACATTAAATTGGGGAAGGGTCGGTTGATGACTTGCTCTTCCTGCTCCACGGCTACACACTATGTATAAGATGGATGAAATCAAAAAACCATAAAACAAACATACCAGCACTTTTGGCCTCGAGTTCTACCAGAGTATCGGGATTTATTTTACGAGGGTCAAGCTCTCCTTCTCGAATCTGCCTCAGTACTTCGGATTCCTCTGGGGTCAGGAAGTCTGTCCCAAGCCTATAAGTAATTTATTCGCGAGGAGAGAAGCGTGGATGCTCACTTTCCGTAGTTGGAATCTCAGGTAATGGGACGGTCACTTCCAGTTTAAACTTGGACGAGGAGGAGGAGAGCAAGTCCGCTATGGCATGCATTACTCGCGTATCTCCTTCTCCATTTTGCAGTAGAACATTTGACATGAGATGGTTGAATTCGCCGGTCACATATTTAGGCAATTTTCGGATAGTTTCTGCGCCTGCCTCGGACTCGAGTGCTTGAAGCAGCTCGTCTACATTGTCAACTCGGATACGCTTTGGTCCTAGAAAAGTATCAGGTCTGTTTTATGTTCTCCGACGCTCACTACAAACCATTTGAAGACGGTTGCCTTATTTCTAAGTGTTGGTCGATAGCTTCGGAGGACGGTGCAGACTCGGTTCGCGGTTCATTGCTGGGAGAAGGCGGCTTTTTCGCATATGTTCTGGCGTATGCAGCTGTATTTCGTGCTACTGAGGCATTTGAAGAGCGAAATAACCGCGAAGACGCTGCAAGCTGCCTCGACAGGCGGTTCATCCGAATTTTGAAGATGGACTGAAAAGGAAAAAGAGATTAAATAAGATTACGAAATCCTCACTTGCCTCCGACTCTCATGCATGCAGACTCCGAGTCTACGACGGGCTCTGCTTGCACCACCACCGAGGCTATTTGCTCGTCGTATCGCACATCTTCCACTACTTACTTTACCGACAAATTCTCTGCCGGGCCAGGGACCGCCTAAAATATGGATTAATGACCGGTTCAACGCTTTCGATTCGGTTTATTCTGATGATTATTCGTTGGCTTTTGAGCCGTCAGTGGAAAATCTTCATCGGCTGATTTACGACTGCAATTTTGCCTCAGCATATCGCGTTCTCTGCGCTCTACAGAATCAGGGAAAAGACATCCCTCATGACATGATATTCCTCGATGCAGCTCTCGCACAAGTCAATACACTTTCATCTGCTACACATAACGCGTTTTATGGCTGGCTCAACTTAGTGCCTGCTAGACACCATCCCAACGGTCTCCGAGTCGGAAAAAATCCATTCCGTCTATTCAACAAGACATTATTTTGTTCCGGCAGTCCTTCCACGGACCTAGAGGTCATCCTCGGGATGGTCAAGATAGCTTCTTCAAAAGGCTATTTTTTTGAAGAGTTTCGGCAGGTCGTACCCCTCATGACTAGACTCGTTAAGCCGCAGAGCGGGCTGGCTCTGATACTGGAACTGGAGCAGAGCCATCTCGATTATGTCAAGAGCGTCTGGCCCCATCATGTTGAGAGGCATGCGTGTTTGGTGCGCAGGGAGCTTATAATGGCATGTTGCGAGGCCAAAGGGAGATGGCTGAGGGTGGCTGTGAGACTGTTGAAGTTGTCTAAACAGGAGGGTATCCTTGTCCCTCCCGGCCTAGCCGATTTAGTCAAGTCGTTGAAAAGGCACCAAAAGGGTACTTGAGTAAGCCGCAGGCCAAATATCATCAAACGCAATGTGTTTTTGACTTTGTTGTTCATTCAGGATCTTCGTTTATTCCGGGGCACGAGTGTGTTTGACGCGTGTGTTTGACTCAGTAGAACGGTGTTCCACGCCATATTGGTCAGTCAAGCGTCTCATCACATATACATGCTTAACATGCCCGTCATGCTCGCCCTCAAACCGTCAGTTTCGCTCGGATCTTACAGAGGATGTGTCGATCCCCGGTTGCGACGGTGCAATGCGCAGACCTGGCCTCAATCGGTGCATTAAATGTTTGACATACCTAATCGGCCTGGCTGGGCTATAGTCAGTTACTGGCCTGTACGTCAAATATCATTAGACCGGAACCGATGGCTCAGGGACGACGTGACTGCCCAGGACGGGTTTCCCCAGTTTAACCGAGAAGAATCTTAGGACAGTTTTACATTTTCCGCATTTTCCATCAGGAGCCCCAGGTTATTATGCCTCGTTTAAGCAAACGTGTGGGTAGCTTTGAAATGTACTGAATGTCAAGCTTCAAGTTTGCTTAAATATATGTATCAGTGGCGGGATTGTTCAGTTATCTGTCAGGATACAGTAATGTGGGAACCGTTAATATTTGACATTCCTCCCGGGTTCCAAGCTGCTCCAAGTGATGGACTTCGTTTGGTTGCGCCCGAATTTCTGCCAGTTGTAGGTGTGAGTATCAGAAAGGGTGTTATCTAATCTGATACCGGCAATCATTGCACCACGTTCCTACTCGAGCCTTGTTCTCTTCTTCACTCTCTCCCTTCTCTTTTGGTCCTTTTTTTATCGAACACTGGATTGATCATCGAATACGACCTCTTCGGCCGGCCACAATTCGATACGATCCAACGACGTCGGTCTCTGATTTACTTAGTAAGCTGATAAACCACGGACTTACACTCCTCTTTAAGCTTCTTCAACTTGGACAGTATGATGGACATCGCGGGTGAGATGGTTATTGGTAGCAGGGGCAGCGATACTGGTATGGTTTACCTTTTAGACCTATGTCTTGTATTTACACCCAAGCTTTAACCAGAGACACCATTCCTGAATGATATCGATGTCGGGAGAGACAATTTACTTGGAGGATCTACAGCCGCCGACGCCATCGTTTCTTTGGATTCACGTACATTAAATCAAGACTGGGGCAATGATGCGGATGATACACTGTCCACTTCGCCGCCTTCTAGTGCGAGTGCTAGCATTCTCAGCATGCCAGACCCGCTCTCCTCTTCTAATACCACCTCACAATATGACACCATTCGTGGGGCTGATTACCCCGGTATCATCGATTCTGAGAGCGGCGTATCATCTCCTGCACTTAACGCTCGGAACCCACCAGGAAATAAGCCACTAGTCCGGTCTCAAGAACGGCAGCACGCTCCCCTTCCCCGGGAACACGAACCAAGAACCAACCTGGACCATTTTGACCATGACCATGACCATGATCACGGGTATGGGTCAGATTCAGAAGTGGAATCCGAATCATCCTTCCCATCTGTCACCTCTTCATTCTTCTTCAGTTCTCCCGCTTCTGTTGCCTCGCACGGTCCTGGGGATGACTCAAATGAGGAAGATGGCGGAGATTCAGAGTCTTCGCGGGGTATTTCCAGAGGTCTGAGGGCTACGCAGGAGCTCATCATACCCTCTCTTATTCTTCCGGAAGCTCTTGTCAACCGGCCGTATTCGCCCCTCGAGACTCCTCATGCGTCGCAGTTGCAGTCTGTAGAACCTCCTTCTCAGCATCCTTTGGACTTGAATGCTATACGGCTACTCGTTGTTACACCTTCAGATCTTCGTCGAGTTGGCGCCGTTGGTGTCGACATAACGCTTGTTTCGGAAAGGGTTAAAACGGAGCTGGAAGAGATGTCAAGGAATGCGTTCGAGAGGGGTGGCTCGGCTGAGCTTTGCTTGGTTATTCCCAGGGGACACGACGTGGACTCGGTACTGACAACCGTGATCAACTCGTTTTCTCAGAATGAGCTATTTACCGCCGTCGTAGTGGTGTCTGAAATCGGAGATGGTTAGCATAATCGGACTTTTGACATTGGTTCTCCTTCGTTGATCTTGCTCTTTTTCCACAGTACCAAATGAGATGACGGAAGCGCTATCATCGATAATGCCTATAATTAATCTTAACATTGGCTCTTCATCTCCTCAGCCTTCGTCATCTGCCACGTTTGCCGTTTCAAGTGTTCAGGGACTTCATAACCTTTTAATTCAAAGACAGGTATCTCAGCAGCTGCGGACGGAGGCTGTAGAGAAATACACGACGTGGGCATCGCATCGCAGAGACGGAGAGGGAACTACTCAGCTAAAAGCCATCCAATCCATTGTCGATCGCCGCGCTGCTCGTCCTCGGCGAGAACATGGTCGTCCCGGTTCTGGCTCTGATCCTGCCCCTCTTGCTCGCTCGAAAGCCGATCCAGTCACAATGTCAAGCAATCGGTTGCAAAGTAACCAATCTCACGAGTTCTCTGGTCGGGCAGTGATCGATTCAGAGGGTAGTTGGAGGGAGTTCAAGACACAATGGAAAACGAGTTTGGAGGATATGTATTCGTCACGGCAGGAAAACTTATCGAGAGAGGTCACTCTCAAGTTGCGGCATGTTGCAGCGGACGATTCAGCCGTAGTGGAGACTACTTCCGAGGAGGAAAACCAGCTTCGCACGGCTCGTCTCCCTTATACCGCTCCTTCGACCGCTGGAGCACTGAAAATTCGCAGATTGAGCCGCCCGAAAAAGGTCCAGCGTTCATCATCTTCGTCCCCGATACCTGCTACTTCTCCATCATTACCAGCGACGTCATCAACACTTTCTACAATGCCTTCTTTCGTTTCCCTCTCCGAATCTCTATTCGTTTCAACCGATGAACTTCCCGACACTCCTCTTCTTCCGCCTGTACCGCTCACAGTGGGATTCCCATTCCCTTCTTTCTCTAGAACTTCTCCCCTTTACACACTATCAGACCACTCCTCACGCTCTCGCTCAAGTACCCGTGATCGAGCTCACGGGAGTGGAAAACGAAACGGAGCTAGTGGTGGAAGAGGATCGAGATCGCCGCTCCGAATTCCGTATCCATACGATTCCCCTTCGCCAACGACGCCCTTCATACTTGATCTTCATGCAAGCCGATTCGATCCATTACATCTTCCTTCTTTCATAGCGCTGTCATTCTCCCTCTTGGCTCCGCTTAGAGCTCATATGTGGTCAGCTGTGAGAAGAGTAGCGACTCGGCGGTTCCGAGCTTTGGAATCGAGGACGAGCGAAGAGGAGAGTTCTCGCAGTGGGATGTTTTATATGAACTCGATTAGCGGAGAACAGCAGGAGGAGAAGGGGGGCAGACGTGATGATGATAGTAAGCTCGAGAACAGCTTTGATTCAATCAACAGTTTCGGGGTCAGAGGCAGTTTCGCTGCTGGCGACAGTGATCAGAACGACGACGACGAGCCACCATCATCACCTTCTTCCTCTTCCGCATATCTATCCCGACTTGGGAGAATAATTTGGCCGACGGGGGTGATGCTCGTTGGTGGGTTCTTATTGGGCTTTGTGGTTGGTCATCTTAATGGACTTTGATCTCGATGGCGGCGCTGATTCGGCGGTGGTGAAGTGCTTTGGGCGCTTCGGGTTCCTGTTTGCGTTTTAGTCTAAAGCTTTGCGGGGCTATTAGTATTTTTGTTATGCTTCACCTTCATGTTTTGACCCTCGGTATTTTGTGCAATCTTAAAGACAATAGATAGTGAATAATATGCTCAGACGTGCAGCTAATGGTGAACGACTGTGTATTCAGTATCTCGTACCTAAAGACAATAGATAGTGAATAATATGCTACGAAGGAGAGTAAGTCTATAGTCAAATAAGTAAGAGAATAAGTAACGTACCTCAGACGTGCAGCTAATGGTGAACGACTGAGGTACGAATCTATAGGGTAGATATATATATAGTAATACTATAGGAGTTAGGAGTCGATAACGAAGGAAGTAAAAGGAAAAATGAAATAGAGTCCGGATGATACTTCAACACTCCCCCACGTCCGGACGTCTAAGTTGTAATCTGAATTATATTCAGGTCCTTGAGGTACCGGTAATGAGTGTCGCGCGGGAGTGGTTTAGTGAATAAGTCGGCGGGATTTTCTGTGCCTCGGATGCTGTCGACAGTGATCTCCTTGCTGGTGACCAGTTCTCGGATGTAATGGAGTCGCAGATCTATATGTTTGACGCGGTGGTGTCCGTGCGTGTTCTTCGTCAAGCTAACCGACCCTTCATTGTCCCCTTTCAAGTGTCCTGGCCTCTCTTGCTCCATACCAATTTCCTCCATCCACGCAAACATCCAACGAAGTTGTTGTGCTCCTCTAGAAAGGGAAACGTATTCGGCTTCAACTGTCGACAATGCTACGGTTGCTTGCCGTTTCGAACTCCATGATACTGGGCCACCTGCCATGATGAAGACTTGACCGGATGTGGAACGTCTGGTGTCAGGATCGTCGCCGTAGCTGGCATCCACGTATCCAAATGGTTTGAGTGGGCAATCACGAGAGAAGACAATACCGTAATCGATAGTATTCTTGATGTATCCTACGACGTGCATTAGTGCCTTCCAGTGCTCGATACCGGGGTTGGATTGGAAACGGGATAACAGTCCAACAGTGAATGATAGGTCGGGTCGAGTAGCCAGTTGACACCACATCACGCAGCCAAGTACTTCTCGGTATGGTTTATCTTTCATCTCGCGTTTCTCGGTTTCGGTAATTGGGGCCATGTCTGCGTTGAGTTGGATGCCAATCGGAAGTGGTGTGTTTCTTGGCGTGATATTGTTCAATTTAAAGCGAGTGAGTACTTGCTCGAAGTAAGCGCGTTGTGATAGTGTAACGGTACCTTTATCCAGATCCTGGTCGACCCGCATTCCTAATAGTCTGTGATTCTCGCCTACGTCTTTGATATCCCATAGTCTTCCGAGTTCCTTCTTCGCTTCCTCCCCAAGCTCGGAAGTGGTAGATGCTCCCCAGACATCGTCTGTATACGTTGCCGTTAGAGTGAGGTTAGAGCCAGACCTTTTTACGCGGACACAAGGATCGGCTTTCGATGCTTGATAGCCGATTGAAGTGAACCCAGCATCGAGTGTGCGAGCCCAATCGTAAGCGCCTTGCATCGTGCCATAGAGCGTTTTCTTCAGGTGGCATACCGAATTTTCATGTCCAGGAACAATGTAACCGGGAGGTTGGCGCATATAGATGTCGACCTCGGGAGTGCTATTTAGGTATGCAGCAATGAAATCAATTTGCCATAACTTAAGGTCGAGTGACGCCGCAACCGCGGCAACCATTCTGATTGATTCCATCCTCGAAACTGCTGCCCACGTCTCTGTATAGTCCACCCCGAGCTGTTGCGTAAATCCTTTTCCTACCAATCGTGCTTTGTCCCTGATCCATTTCCCATGGCCATCGAGTTTGATATCATATACCCATCGGCAATCCATTATATTGGCACCCGGCGGGGGGTCAACAAGCTCCCATGTTCCCTTCTCTCGGTGGTTATCCATCTCCACGTCCATTGCCGAAAACCAACGTGGTTTGTCAACACGTATGGCCTCGGAGTATGACTTGGGGACACTGATAGTCATCGGATCCGAAGATAGTAGGACAATACAGTCATCTAGTTCCCCTGAGAGTTGGGAGATAGGGTCGGTCATGGCAGTATTTGCAGCGGCGTTTGTCTCTTCAACAACTGGATTAAGCCGAGGTGAAGACCGAGTGGGTATAGTACCCCAAATCTCAGCACGTGAACGTCGGTTACGGGGGGCGTTATCAGAGGTGGGTGGTATGATATCAGGCTTAGGTAGTTGTTCAGAGGTTTCCGGTGTATGTGGGGGAGGGGAGTCAGGAGCAGGAGAAGGTGGGGACGGGGAAATGTTTGTGAATTCGATTTCATCAGAGTCTCTTGTTCGATGAGGTACTCCTTCCTCGAAGGTTACAGTGCGTGAGTCGATAATGCGACCTTGTTTGTCTTGGCAAATGTAATTACCAGATCCAGGGGCGTACCCCAGAAAGATGCATTCCTCACCACGGTTGTCAATCTTGTCTCCGCCGTCAACCTGGTGTCCATTGATGACAGGTACCTTGCACCAGCACCGAGAACCAAATACCCGAAGATGAGAGATATCTTGGCGTTTACCGGTCAGAATTTCACGGGGAATACGATTTGGGTGTCGTCGCGAAGGGATGTAGTTTCTAGTGTAGGTGCTGTGGTCGGCTGCATGTGCCCAGTATGACGGACCTAAACCAGAATCCCGTAGATTTGCTCTCATATCCTCCGTTATCTGCCTGATGGCACGTTCCGCCAAGCCATTCTGTGCTGATGAGTATGGAGTAGTTGTGACATGGTGAATGTCATGGGAGGTGAAGTAGTCTTCCCAGGCCTTGGATACGAAGGCATTGTCGGTGAGTACAGTCCGAATTCGTTTCCCACTCTCCGCTTCAGCAGTGACGCGATATCGGTCAAAGGCAGCAATGGTGGCCGTGTCACCCTTGTTTGGTAGAAATTCCGCCGCATGGGTACCAGAGCCAGAGTCCACAATTGCCATCATGTAGATGTTCCCGGCATCAGTAGGGATACGTGATGGTCCCCATAAGTCAAACGCGACCAATTCAAGTGGATCGACGTCGGGATCACTTGGTTTGTCGTATGGTCGAGTTGTTTGGCGAGCGAGTATGCAGTCCACGCACTTGCCGGGGGTTTCGCGAGACGTGATAGACAGTCCGTCAACAAGGTCTTTGTCGGCCATGGTTTTGATCACCTCGGCACTGCCGTGAGCTAGTCGACGATGCCATTGGCATAAGGATGCGGGAGTGCTAGTAGATAGGAACGCTCCTGGGATCGGTTCCATGTTGACGCAGTAAATGTTATTATTAATTGATGCACCGAATAATTGCTGCCTTCCTTTTGTCACTGTAGCTTTGTTGGTCTCGAAGATTGTAGTACATCCCGCTTTGTCGAGTTGGCTAACCGATATAAGATCTGAGGCAAGCGTAGGTGCGTGCAGAGCGTTACGGAATGTGACTGTTGCCCACTTGCCATCGGTATGAATATTTCGAGTTACTGAGCCTCGACCCACAATTGGAAATCCATCTCCGGATTGTGCTGCATGACCAAACCGAGTAGGTATCTCCTTGTAGTCGGAAAAGGCCTCTCGGTGTCTAAAGAAGTGATCTGTTGCGCCTGAGTCGAGAGGCGCACTGCTGGTAGGCTGAGGGAAGTGTGGTTGAGCTACCGTAACATATGCCACTGCTTCCTGGATAGCTTCCAGAACGTATGTTGAGTCTTCACTCAGACACTCATACACCCTGCCATCATCTTTGTCGCCCGTCTCCTCGACAGTTGCTGATGGACACTTCTCAATTCGCATACAAACATCTTCATCCGAACCTCCTATTCTGACCTCTATCCCGCAAGGTTCATCTGCCCAATCAAATCCACATGCCCTTGATACTGCTGAGAGTGCGTAGTGAGGGGAATATGCAATACTCGCCCCTGGAGATGAGGATATAGTCGTGATGTTTGATTGTGGAGTTCCATTCCGTTTGCCGAAATTTGAGGGGAATTGTCCTTCCTTTCCCCCACCCGGCCAGTAGCAGTCGGTTATCACATGGCTAGTTCGGTTACGGGCCTTGCATTGGGGATTGGAGCATCGTCGAGTTGGGGAGTTGGAGGATGTTGCTAACGCGCCAGTGTGTACTTTCGGTCGTGATCGGAACCCGTTTATGGTAATTGCATTGGTAATTATATCAGCAATGCAGTTCGAAAGAGACTGTCGGTGGAGTGAGCCAGATATTCCCATCCATTCAGTTGTAGCTGGTAAGGACCGGATTAAGTGTCCCTGAAAGTCCTTGTCGGTGAGGTTCTTCCCTAACTCATTGAGTTTATGGCGAAGCCCTTTCATTTCGGTGATATGATTTTGGACATTCTGCACAGATGTATCATCGGTCATAAAGGTGGTTTCGAGTTGGCGGGAGACAAGGGAAATCATGGCATCGCTCTGCGGAGAACATGTCTCCAACACGGAGGTCCAGCACTTGTGGGTTGTTCCGGTACGATCGACACCAGCGGTAACCGGATCAAGGATACTGTTTATCAGGATAGATCGGGCGATTCCATCCCGATAGATGAATTCCGCCAATGAGGGGTTTAGTGAGTAGATCGGTGTATCGACGATAGGAGTTTGTGATGAAGTTTGTACGACTTTAGGGCGAATGATGGTGCCGTCGAGGTAGCCCTTCAGTCCCTTCCCAATAATGCATTCTTCAATTTGAATGACCCACGTATGGAAATTGGATAGTTCAGCATTAAGGTGGTGCGCGGCATTTAGTCCAGTAGAGTTGATAGTGGTGGACATAGTGGTAATTGTGTGATAGGCCGCAGGATAGTACTGGTAATGGTGTTGTTTTTGAGTCGTGTTAAGTTAAATATAGCTGTATCTTTGTTGTTCAATTAGGCGACTACGGGGCCCATAACCTAAAGACAATAGATAGTGAATAATATGCTCAGACGTGCAGCTAATGGTGAACGACTGTGTATTCAGTATCTCGTACCTAAAGACAATAGATAGTGAATAATATGCTACGAAGGAGAGTAAGTCTATAGTCAAATAAGTAAGAGAATAAGTAACGTACCTCAGACGTGCAGCTAATGGTGAACGACTGAGGTACGAATCTATAGGGTAGATATATATATAGTAATACTATAGGAGTTAGGAGTCGATAACGAAGGAAGTAAAAGGAAAAATGAAATAGAGTCCGGATGATACTTCAACAAATCTACGATGTATTATATCATGTTTTTAACCATTGAATGCAGTAGTACATTAGTACAAATTTAGCTTCAATGAGAATTGAAAGTCATTACTGTTCGCCCGGGGGAAGCTGCTTTCGGTGTATCTATCAGCTGCTCGAACATGAAAAAAAAAAAAACATAGTTATCAAAGGGCTAGTGGGCCGAGAGCTATAGGATAAAAGCAAAAAGTATTGATAATTTCATGCTATCAAATTTACGTTCCGGACTCGTATATATATGCTATGTACTAATCGGTCTTTCCAACTTTCCAACTTTCCGAGAGTCGATGGCAACCAATTGGAACCTGTCCGGATAGAGAAGCCAAAGTTCGGCAATCACAAAACGGCTTGGCCCCTGCTTAATCTGGGGAAGCCCGAGGGCAAATTTTGCCCCCTCCCCAACCCATCCAACGTCAAGCCGGGTAAGCAAGATTGAATAAATTGTGATAGCCTACACACCTCAAACTGCGCTAAATACCATTATATTATTACGTTACATAAACAAGCGCGCCAAACTTTTTCTGTGCATTTTGCGCGTATTCCTAATAATGATTCCTAATAATGATAACCGTCCTCGGGAGGCGGCCAAGCCGGGTGATAAGACGAGGACGACGAGGACGAGGACGGCGCATAGCCCATAGTGACCGGAGGAAGAGGTTGAATTCCCTGAGGCTGAGAAGTGTGATACTGCGGCTGAGAGTAGTTGGAGTGCAAATGCGGGTGAGGTTGTGATTGCTGGTGTGGAGAAAGAGCAGGAGTAGAGGAATTATTCTGAGACGTCTGCTGCTGCTGATAATACTGTGAAGCGGCAGACAATCCGTAATCACTGGGCAAAGGCTTCTCCTGCTGAGCCCAGACCTCATTAGAATCCATCGGATACGAGGACATCTGGATCTCAAAATCGGATCGATGGGAGAAGAACTCTTCGTACTCGTAGCCCATATCCACAGATGGTTGTTGGGGTGCGACCGGTACTCCGCTCTGCGAAGAATGTAGTGTTGAAGTTTCAACGATTGCGTGATCTGCTGTGACTGTTGTCTCCGCTTCTCTCTCCTGAGTGTTTATAGTTGACTTGGTGGTCGGTGTAGACACCGCCTTTTTAGTAACAAGTTTCGTTTGACCCATAAACGTCTCCAATTCATGAAGCGCGTCCGAACCATCGGTTTGCGAAGAATCGTTTGATTCCGGAGGTCCAAAAGCCTCCTGCGATGGGGATTGAAAGCTTTCAGGGCTTTATCGTGCAGTTTGAGTAATGCTTCCTGCAAACGCAGAAAATCGTGCGTTAGCACAAAATTTAGACGTACAGGTCTCGATGAAATTTTACCAGTCCACTCTTGGCTCTCGGAGAATAGTCCGCACAAATTCTGAGCACATTCATCACTACCGTGAGCTCTCCGAGGGAATTTTCAGCTTCGGAGCACTTAGGACAGTGCGTGACGATTAATCCGACGATGACCTATTCGGGAGATAGACTCAGCCATTTCCTAAAATATCTCTTGAGGGGAATCGAGAGGTTTGAACGGACTTACTCCGGCACTGAAAACTGTTAAGTATATGGATGAGTCCGCTGAATACTTTTGTCAAGTTGAGAGCGGGTGACCTACCGCCATTGAGGATTGCCCAACATCTTATAATTTGTTCAATATCTTTTTGTAGGTAATTTGCGGTCAGTGATATCGCCGCCGAGGCAGATCGATACGCAGCAAGATATGAAGTTGCATATGTACTGCTCGCGGGATCGGAGGGCGACTGCTGAAGTGCTCGGGCGAAAAAGACGCGATGTACGTGGATATTGACTGTTGATGAAAATGGTCGCAAAGATCAACGACCCTTCGCAGAGAAAACGCTCCACTCGCCTATCTCTCGGCGTAAAAAAATCTGATAGCCTCGCATGGGCAATGTTATCCACTCGGGACCCGTTTCCGGTTTTTGTCTCAAAACCATAGGTACACCTTCAGCAGGCATACTAAAAAGATTGCGTAAACTGTTGAGGTATTTCTTGGGTACCGGATGTTGACGAAGGCGGTTGTCGATTTCGAGAATGGTTTCATAGTCTGGGACGTTTGGCGATAGTGCAAGGTCTACCACTCGACTTAAAACATCCCGACAAAATTCCATGCGCCAGCGTACGTCTAAAACAGAATGGCAGTGTCCAGTCAGTATGAGTTTGAGACTGGAACGGCTTGATTTTACATCCTGGTTCTCTATTCCCCGCTTCATCCACGCTATCGTCTTCATCGTCTGGTATCAGTGGCTGACCATGCGATAGGTGGATAGAAGGAGGTCTCCCGAGTGTCAAACTCTGGTCCGAACCAGTGTGATAAATTTGGGATCTGAGATCAGAGGAGAAAATATCGTACCATTAGAGAATCATTGATGAAAAGCTCCCAAAAGATCAAACGTCGTTTCTGTAGGGTCTTTTCGTCAAGTCCCCAAGCAGGACTTTCATGATCTAAAAACGAAATACTTGTTTAGAAGAGATTGATCGGAACAAACGGAACAACTAACGCAAGCCAATCTGGAGAGAACCTCTTTTTTTGAGTATTGGGTATAATGCGCAGGCCCGAAAAGATGCTTACAGCATGACCTGATTTGACCGCCATAGTAATATACGACCAAGCTCCTTCAATGTTATACCTGGGACCGCCGTAATAGACAAACAGAGAAGCCATGCCCACAGCTTGAACACTGCTCAAGTCTGCCGAGGTCATGATGGGGTGAAGACACAAACTCGCTCGTCCGAGGTCAAAGTAGTATTCCGAGTCTATATGATATCTTGGGAGACTATAATCCCCTAAAGAAGCATGAGCGAAACAAAAAAAGAGAAGCGCGAGACGCTGAGGTGAGATTGGTATATCCGCAGTAATGTCCTCCGCATCTGCGGCGCTGGAGAGGTATTCGTACACCGGATCGAGTATTTCTTCAAGGAGCTCTTCACGGGAGACAAAAGCTGCACTCCAAGGATCGTAGTTTAGGTAAATCTCTGCCAGGTTCTGTGCGCGTTGTTTTTCGGGGAGGTACGATAAGAGGATGTTCATTGCTGAATGAACATCCCAGCCCCCGTCGGATGCAAAGGGGAATGAATTTACGAGTTGGGATACCTCGCTTGTAGCTGAAAGTTGGGCGTCATCGGAAGAGGAGGGTGAGCTCACATTGCTGGTGGAGCTCTGGGCCATCAAGCTCTGTAAAAGAACTCGTCAGGAATCACGATAAAAAAGACAAGATAGTCGGCGAACCTCTGAGCCCCCCGATCGACCGAAATAACGAGAGTCTCCAGATTCCCCGAGAGACAAGGTCCCAAACGCTCCGGCGATCACATTGACATTTGGTTCTGGTAAATTTTGGTCAGGATGCTGGTCGGAAAGGACAACGGAGGGTTGTGCGTGCTGATGGTTCTGGTCTTCTCGGAGTAAAGGGTGTATCTCGGAAGACACAGTGGATTGCAGAGTTGAAAGCGCGTCCTCCAGCTGCCGAACACGATGATTCAAGGACTCAATTCTTTTATACAACTCTTTCACGTCCGAAGGGGTCGCTCTGGCATGCGAAACTCAACACTGAGTTGACGATGAAAAGTTTGGAAGAACAGACCTTCTTGCGAGGGCTAGAGCTGATATTTCCGTCGGACAGAGCGACTGGCAACCTCTCCTTACGCACGAACCGCACGGTATCTTTTTGTCACATTTCAGCTTTAGTCTGAAAGCAAAAGTAAATCGGAATCAGAGCGGCCCACGAGCTAGACCGTTACGACGGACCTTCTGCATTCAGCACCTACAGGCCCACATATAGAAAGGCTTCGTCAGCAACGGATATTAAAGCTCGAAAGGTTGATTCGCACAGGACATCTGCAAATTGATTAACCATCGAAGGAATTCGAAGAGCGAAAATCGAAATACCTGACCCCGTTTACGCTTGAGGTCTGCTTTTTCTTTCACGTCTAGATGCGGAAAAATATAGAGGCCGCTGCCAGGAACTTCGGCCATTGTGGTCAAAAGCCAAAATCGTCGATCATGCGTACGATGTGAATGCTGATGATATGGAATAAGTCTACAATGCTACATGATGCCATCCAATTTACCGCGAATTCGACCAAGACGCAGAAGCACTCAGGTTTGCCTTCCTCGCAGGGTGGCAAGCTTCCGGCCTAGGAGACAAGGCCAAAAGGCAATACCCTGGCCTATTGGTCGACTTGCACAGATCCATCTGTGAAACTAAAAGACACACTGTTTCTGTTGTAGATTCACTCAGTAAGCAAGTGCATAAACTAGAACTTTCTATTACTTTCTATTATCTTCGCTGCTATTCCTCTACTTACATCTCATAGTACATAGTAGAACCTTCTAGATACATGTACTTAGGTATATAAGGCTTGTACCGAAGCCTACAGACAACAATACTATTATCTTAATCTCTTATTCTCACAATAGGTTATGGGCCCCGCCGTCAGCCATAACTGATTTTGTACTCCACTCTCATTTGATCCAAATTGATTGCCATCATGTCGGACGCCGTCACTTCCGCTTATCGCATACAGCACCTTTCCGGACCGGAGAATTACCCAACATGGAGAACAAAGATGTTGGACATTCTCACAGATTTGGGCCTTGAGGAATATGTTCTCGGCACCAATACCGAGCCTAACGACGCGTCGGCAAAAACATCTTGGGCCAGAAAAGACCGCCAAGCCCTATCCGCCATTCGACTACGAGTCGGTGATGAACCACTCGTATATATTTCTGATGCCACTAGTTCGGCATCCGCGTGGGAAACACTTTCGGAGATGTACCAACCGAAAGGAGCAATCGGCATCGTTGTTGCACGCCGCAAGCTTTTCCGAGCTGAGTGCCAAGAAGGAGAAAACATTCAGACTCACATTCGCACCCTTACGCGCTATCGTCAGGAACTTGCCAGTCTAGGTTCCAAAATCAGTGATGACGAGTTCTCAATTACCATCCTCACATCCCTCCCCGAGTCTTGGAATTCTTTTATCCAAGGAGTAGACACCACGGCACTTTCAGATTCGACCAAAATCATTTCCCGCATCCTCGAACAGGAACGTCGAAAAATTGCCAAGCCATCATCGGATGACATCGCTCTTGCCGCAGGAAAGCGCGGAGCATTCAGTCGAAAGCATTCAGGGCCAAAATGCTTTAGATGTGGAAAGAAAGGACACTTCATTCGAGATTGCCCTGAACCCGAATCTGACAGCTCGTCTTCGGACTCAGAAGAAGACTATCCTCCCCGTCGTCATTCCAAAAATGACAAAGCAAATGTAGTCACCGAAATTGACTATGCATTCTGAATTCACTAATTCCCTATGACAAATCTTTCTCCGATCTAATGTGTTTGGATCGTCGAGCTCTCGCATGTCATCAATGTGTCATTATCATCAGGTTTCCCATCGAGTTTTACACCATTCATTCCCCGCCGCTACTTGTCGTTGTGTTCGCTTGTAGGCCCGGCCCCCGATTCCCTACTAGTCGCTTATGCCCGGTGTGTCCGGCAAAGCACTAATTGAGAGCTGTGCCTGGTGTGTCCGGCAGCTACTCCCGAGTTGTATTCACTGTGCCAGGTGTGTCCGGCAGTGCAATGCATTTATTGATGCTGCGTCAGGTGTGTCCGGCAGCCATCAGAAGTTATACCAATGCTGCGTCAGGTGTGTCCGGCAGCCATTGAAGTCGTTCGATACTGCGCCAGGTGTGTCCGGCAGTAATCTGGAACTCTATTGTTGCGCCAGGTGTGTCCGGCAACAACGTCTACTGAATTTCTCATGTGTTGAGAAATCAAATCTATTCAAACGCGTGTGTCGCGAGATTATAGATTCGAGGGGGAGTACTAACCGACTTTACCCTTAACAAGGTATCAGTTCCACTGCGTAACTATAGCCATTTTTATTTTTGATAGTGTATTGCACTTGAGGGGGACATCAGCAAAACCCGAAAGTCATGTAGATCATGTACGAAGGCTTACCTTATGTACCCTCATGTCAGTAGCGGTACGATATGTGGAGGCCCAGATCAGGGCCCACCAATATGTAGACTCATGTAAACGCGATGTCATTATGTAGAAAAATATAGATTATGAGTGACTATGTACACAAGTGTCCAGGTACGTTTGTATGTAAAAGCAACACATACTGTACGATGTTTACATGATCAACATAATGTAAGTCTACGTTCACGTATGTTAGGTCCAGTACATATAGCTACACACTAGAGTCTCTATGTCAATTTGTGTAAAGGACCGATCATGGCGAAGAAATCATCATGAGGGATTATTCATATATAGTATGTAATTATAATGCACCGTACCCTTCAGTATCGTAAACGTGTACATCATGATTAAAAGGCTCCTCTCCATCTTCAGGACCGATGTTTGGCTCTTCAGCCAAACCTGTAACGTCTTCGAGATCCTCCTCCTCCTCCTCGCCACTATCGTTACCGTAACCATAGTCCAACCATTCACCTTCCGTGTTCTCTTCCAAGTCAACTGACTCTTGATCGCTTGCCTCACCCGCCAAAGACATATCATTGTCCGAATCGACAGCATCCTCCGCCGCTTCCATATTTTCAACATCATCATGATCGCTCGCCTCACTTGCCTCATCCGAGATTGATTCAACATTGTCCTCCTCGATATCCGAGCTAGCCTCTTCTACCGGGGGTGTCAACAATGCTATGTGAGCGCCGAGAGTAAGTTGTGGACAAAATCGCACAACCATGTCTCTATCGGCAAAGCTATTTGAGCCAAGAACCAGTTAGATATATATACTAGCGCTCCAGTACAGAATAAACTTACATGTTAACGTAGTATCTAAAGTAGTCTTGGTCTTCCTCATCACGTCTTCGAGCGAGTGAAGGGCCCAAGATAGTTGAAACCCGGTCTTCAGCAAAATGAGGCAACAAGTGTACGGCGCGAATCACTTGTGCCGGGTCCACGACACCAAAGGCTTCATTGTTGTTACTGTCGATAAAGCCAACTTGTGGGAGACGCTTGGACTTCCAACAGGATCGGGTATTCGCGATCCCATACCATCTAACCCAGAGGAAAGCTATCTGCTTTGACCGACCACCCTTCAATGAAGCGTTGACGTGATAGATCCCGATGACTCTGGCGTACAGGTAAGGATGCGCATCCTCATTGTCGCTATCTGGTGAGAGGACCATGATGTCCGAATGAGTTCGGGGATTGATCGAGTCCTGGCAGCGTCGAAGGTCGTAGGAGGTATAGTTGATCCGCAGTACCTTGTGCAAGTACATGCGACCATTTTCGATTATGACCAGATTTCGTTCTTTCGAAGTAACCTCTTCCGGATCCGTGATATCTGTGAGACGACAGTAGAGATGGGTCTTCAGTTTGACTACAAAGTCCTATAATAGCGCTTGTGAGCGACCGAAAAAAAAAAAAAAAAAAAAAAGAGTCCATCCGGCAGGCAAAAAAAAAAAAGCACCGCGTACCTTCACCGCCAGATTGCCCTCGTGTTTATTTGCCCAGGTGGAGATATTCTTGTGATTCGAACGATCTCTAGAGATCTGGTAGTGAGCTGTAGGGTCCGAGACTGGTAACGGATCTTCATGTTCAAAAGCGACCCGAGGACTAGTCGGCTCTAAGGATTTTTGAACGGGATCTTGGTTTTCTACGCGGGACTTGATTGACTGCAGTATTCGTACACGTCGTTCATGGCCAGTGACCTGTCGAACGTAGCGGAAAACTTTGTTTGTACGGCCGTAGAACCGTTTGATGCGCCGGTGTTCGAGCTCGCCCTAACAAATGTATATAAATTTAAGAGTAAAATCTTTGAAACAAAAAAGTGAATACACACGACTTGGGTTGAATAGCTATCGGTGGTACCAAACATCCGAATGAAACGGACATATGAGCCAAGGGCGTGTATCTTGTATGTGCTGAGACTGAATGATTTTTTGGCTGGAGACTCGGCGGTTGTTGCCTTCTGTTTTCTTTGGGACGTCGATCCCTGCCTCTGTTGCTCTCTTGCGTTTCTTCTCTGTCGCGCGGCCGCCTCCTTGGCCAGTTCTTTTGTTCTGAAAGCCGGGCATACGCGATGTTTGAATGTCCGAAGTGACTTCCCTAGCTGAGTCGTATGGCTATCGAGGATGTCGAGGCTAGGGTCGGAATGGAGGCGGAGTTTGGCGAAAGAATGGACGGCATTGAGGTCAAAGAGAAGGTTTTGTACGTCCTTATCGTGGGTACCGAAAAGTCCTTCAAAGACGGGTAATGAAACCTGAAGCTATTGTGTCAGCGGGAACCAAAGATCGGAAGTAAGATGTAAGTTTACCTGTAGAAAGTCCTCGTAGTCTCGAGCTGCAAGGTTTTGCAGAAGAGAGACGTTTTTGTTGATCTTTCTTATGGTGTCGCGTCCGAATGTAGGGATTTTTCGAAAGCTATAAAAAATTAATAAACGGAATGTGTAGATGATCAGCAACGTACCGTTGGTTCATTCCCTCTACAGAGGGGCTACCCACAGAGGTGAGCATACGTACAAGATGGACCAAGACTGCTTTCCAAACGCCGAGTTCGAATTCGTGAAGAACATCTGACACGACGATGGTGTAGAAGTTGAATCCAAACTCGTAGAAGAGAGAAGAGAAAGTATTCTAGAAAGAATGTCAGTATGATAATAGAATTGGGCGATAAAAACCTACGCGAGTGGACGTCCATGAATAATCGCCAAGCAGTTTGTCGACTAATTTGCTTGAGACACTGTAGCCCTTATCAAAGATGAGTCGTCGCGCCCGCTCCACTCTCTCTTGACGGAATTCTGAATCCACTCGGTTGAGTCTCTCCCGAGTGCGTCGGTCTTGCGCCGTGCCCAAAAGATTGATCTTATCTTTCTTGATGCCGCACTCTCCGCAAGGGTGTATTCCGAGACACTTGCAGCAGATAAGAAGCATCCTGTCATACTCATTAGGTGATTTCAGAGTTTGAAAAATCGAAACCTTACTTTTCGGGATAATCTGCGGACCAGGTAAAAAGTCGAGGGTGCATCGAGCGAATAATGGCATCCCCACACATGAGGATGATCCCATCCCTATACGCTCTCATAAAATCTTCATCAAACATCTTGGCGTAGATGGCATGAGGAATCTCTCGTCTCATGAACGTCAAGACAGCTTCCAATGGTGTACAACCGTACTGTACTTGGTACCAGTCTTTGAAGTCTTCTGGTAGCTGATGATAACATGATTAGTATATATCTATGTATCGCGATTGAGACATACCTTTGGAATGTACGCGACATGGTGAGCAGCAAATGATGAAGGTCTTGAACGATCGTACTTGGATTGATTGCCAAAGTACATGTAGATCGGCCACATCGATGCATCTCCCCAATTGCCGACTCGCGTAGCGTCTGACCAGAACATCATGCCAGCGAGAGCGCTCGGATGCTTAAGATCCTCGTCGGTTGGTGTATTGTAGCGTTTCTTCAATCGCTCAGATTGTACCCGTTTGTGTTCGTCGATGAACGCGGGTGAGTTATACAGTTCGCCGTAAAGTCGTGATGATTTGTCGCTCCCAGGGAGTGACTGCTGACGGAGTTCGAAAGGTGTGTAGTGGAATTTGTGCGATGTGGAAGACTGGAAGACTGACTTCATCACCTCCAGAGGCTTCCGGATAAAGACACCATTAACAGTGTACCGAGGGGCTTCACTTTCGGGCTGTTTAACGCCAGTGCATGGAACAGGGATCTCCACACTGATTTCCTGCCAACCATCCTCAGCAGGAAAGAGACGTGTATCGCCCTGATACAAATCCATGTCGCGGAGGACCTTTTTGGTACTAAAGTCGTCCAAATGAGATGGGTCGAAATCATCTGGATGAATCACGTCCTTGACCAGGCGATCAAGGTCAGCCATCGACTTTGACTCCGTACCGTACCACCAGGAGATCAAGCGGTACACGGTGATGTTGAGAAAGGGAGCGAAGATTTTGTCGTTCAGATGGGACTGGACTTTGATGACAGAGCTGAAAATCGACGAGCTGTCTGTGGGTGGAGGGATTGAGAAGCCTGCTCCTTCACAGACATCCTCAATAAGAACTTCTTCGTCGGGAATGGCGGAAGGGAGTTCGGAATAGACTCGGTACATCCCAAAGTGATCGATCGAACTTTGGACCTCTTTGAAGACGGGGTCTGGTGTAGGACTACGCTCGGGACTGGGCGATCGGATTGGAGAAGGAGGACGAGGTGGAACGTCCTGTAGACCCTCGTCTTCGTCTCGCTGAAAAGTGCCCGGCATTGCTCGGGAGAGAGTTGGCAGGCTATCCCGGAGCTGCGCAGGCAAGAATCGGATCCTTCCAGATCGTGAAGGCCTCAACGCTATTCGAGATGGGGGTGGAGGAGCTGCGGGCTGAGGAAGTGCTCGAGGGGGAAATGGTTCGCATGGAATTGGGCTTGGTGTACGTTGATTTTCAACCTAGGTGGGGATATATGCGATGTTTTTAAAGTAGAATAATCAAAACTCACCTCGGGCTGAATTACTTCTTGCTCTACTCCTGGATCAGCAACGTCTACAGAGTTGGCAAGTCTTGGCAATTTCCCGAATCGACGCAAAGCCGTTTCGGTCAACCTTGGTGGTTTATTACAACCCTTCGATTGTGTGCGGTGGCTGAATAGCGAAGATCGCATCTTGAATGATTTCTTGCAGACGTGGCAAGTGAATGATTTTGCCATGGTGGTGAATGCTGAACGAGAGGAATATAGTTTAACGTCTTTTCGGACGCGTTCTCACGATCATTCCAGAAATGGTAGTGTCAAAGCAGTTGATACGAAGGCAAAATCGTTTACATGTGATTATATCCAAAAAATAAACTACCTCGAGAAATGGCGTAGAAAATACAGCAACGTATATATAATACTTTTTAAAAAAATTATACAAAATCTACAGCGTCCCAATCTTTTATTTCTGGGTGAGGAGAAGCTGGCGGCGTCATACCGCCCATCGAATTACTAGCTAAATTGGTACTAGTTTCGGGAATTACTATAGCGCTGTCGCCAGATGTTTTATCGGCCGGTATCGTTTGGCCACCGTACTTTAATCGAATATTATACATCAAGATATTTCCTTGTTTCGTAAGTTCTTGGGACATATGTACCTGCAACAATGATGTGTGGGGTATTTCAAAAGTATCCTTGTCCATGAGCGTCTCAATGAATCCAGAGCGAGCTGGAATGGATGTGACGGCAACTCTCTGAACAAAGTAAACCCCAACACCCTCACCCTGTCTAATACGTCGAACCAGTTTGCCGACATGTCGAGCACTACTATTGTGGGGGAAAGCTACAAGGTAGAGACACCTCGCGTGGCTCGCTCGAGCGCTAACTTTCTTGGTGCGAAGACAGTCGGCAGGAACGTTGCAAATATCGGCATGAGGGATGGTTTCGGCCTTGTCGCGAGTATTCGTAGCCCCTAGTCGAATACGGACTTCGATACGTCCATCTTTCACAACCAGGTGAACTTTTCGATCCTCCGAAGATTTCCACTTCCCTGCATGAACCTGAATGAAAAATTCAAGTTTTCCGAGTGACAACTGCCATCGAGGATCAAGAATCCATCGATCAGGAGGAGGTATGGAGATCTCGTAGAGCTGGCGAACCTCTTCCTGTTGCTCTAAGATATCCGCTTCACGTACTCGTGCGTCCAGCTCTCGAGCACGAGCAAGAGTCTTGAAACGAAGTATGGCTTGTTTCTCGAGATCGCTGTATGACGGTGAGAATTTGTTTTTGAAGTGATAGTAGTCGGTGAGTCCAGTATTCCGAGCTTCGTGTAAGAATTGTAGGGATCTAAATGATATATTAGGATTCATTGAAAAAAAAATAGGGCTAACTTACTGTTCATTGCGGACCTGGACATAGTCGAGCCACTCTACACCATGTTCTACATTGATGACATCGTAATTAACCTGAACGGCCAACCCACTGAGAGTAGAGTCATCGCGCCGAACGTCGACCACAATACCCTTGTACCCGTGTCTCGTAGCGTGTTTCTTGACAATGACACGAGTTCCGATCCAGATAGATCGAGGAATTCGAGTCGCAACTGCAGAAGAAGTGTTTTCCGGCTGTGGAGCATCGACGCGAGATGAATTTGCGAAAGAAGAACTCGAAAGAACTGTAGATGACCCGGATAGTGAATTGACAGGGTATACCGCAACGGGTTCTACGGTGAAGTCGGCTCCCTCCATATACTCTGGAGTCTCCAGATCTTTAGAGGAATAACCTCCTCTAAGTAAGAGGTCCTTGACACGTTCTCGCTTCTCATTCTCGAGAACGGACCTAGTTCGTTCATCAATCATGACAAGGGCGGAATGGCCTGTCATCAGGACGAAAGATCCGCTGCCTCCCTCGCAGTAAACCAAGTCTCCCATCGAGAACACCTTGATTAGATCACGCTTCAGAATTGAATAAACTTCGCCTTGGAAGTCAACCTCACACTCGCAATCGAGAACCTGAACGATGAGTCCATTGGCTCCATGAAGGTGCTTTTCGGGGCACGACGTATGAACCGAGACTTTTTCGTTAGCGGTAAAGCTCCAAGAATTCGGAATTGGCATATTTCTAGAGAATCGAAAGACGTCGCTATGGTGAGAATTGATGAAATCATTTTCGATCGAAGGGTCAAAAGAGGTTGGAGCTGCCTGAAGCTGGTTGGCGCGAAACGAGAGCAGGGTCAGGCCACACTGAAATATTTGTCCACGAAAGAAGAATTCGGTGGAATGATCTTTCGTGCATGAGATGTTAGGCGGGCATTGACTCTGGATCTCTTCTCCCCATTCTGGGATTCCAGCATCTCCCCAGAAGTCGTTCTTTTCGAGGCGATAAAGTTCGGATATTCGGAGAGCGTCGGCATAAAAGAAGGGAGATGGAGGCGGCTTGAAATCGGAAGTAAACGCCGCTTTTTCTTCCTCGATAGACTTTGGTATTCGGGGAATAGTGAGAACGGTATATGAAGATCGTCTGGAGTGAGATAGTCGCGAGTCGCGAGGGACTATCAGTCCTAGGCAGGCAGTGTATAAGCCAGCACCGCGAATCGTTACCCAATCGCCAACTGAGAAATTTGGATCGATGTTCGGAGAGGTAGGCGAAAAATCGGTGACGACGTGATGAATAGGCATGAAGTCTGATTTGCGGTTGATGATAGACTTGCCATATATGAAGCCGGAGAAGGAGTGAAGATATTGACAGAGAGGAATAGTGTTGACGTCGTTCCGAGTGATCAGGTAGAGATGTCCCGGTGCCATTGAAGGGAGAACATCTTGGATTACACGACCGAGTTGCTCGTTGGTATGCCGTTGGTCATACTCCACGATATCGGACTGGATTCTCCGAATAATCTTCTTTTCTGAACCTCTCTGCTTACAAAGTCAGCGCAAGAACGACAAGAAAGAAACGAGACACTAACGAAGCATTGAACGTGATAAACCAGGTACCTCGAGGAGAGGTTAGAGGCTTCAGGATGTCGAAGAAGATTCGCTTCAAGAGCGTTGTAGAAAGGCTGTCCTAAATCTCCAGAGTCGTGCTCTGAACACTCCAAGGGATCCAAAGACGAGCTGGCCGTGTCCTGACCGCGTCGAACGTGAGGAACATTCGATTCTAGCCGTTGAATCAGATCTGAAAATATTGTTGGGCTATTGCGCGATTGTAGCGCATTCTGGTGTTGACGAAAACGAGAGAGTTCTTGCTGGAATTCTTCATCCTTCTCCGGTTCATCTTCCTCAATCTCTTCCTCCGACTCATCATCTCCTGCCTCCGCTTCATCAAGAATAAATAGATTCTTGACCCGCTGTCGCTTTCGTCTTCTTGTAGTTTCCTAGAAATGTAGTGTAAGTATTCCAGTACAATGTCAGCGACATTTTCTACCTTTTCAAACTCTAACGCTGAATTGGATGTCTTGGAGGTCATCGTCACGGTGGGGGTACCTGCAGAGAATACGTGTCAGCGTTGTTGTCACCGGCCACCATGACCTCTTGATTTTCTCGTTTATTTTTCATTCTTTTTATTAGTTATTTATTCGTCCTTTAGACAGTGCTCTCAACGATATATTTTTTACTACATAATGCCCTAACGATATGCGTAAAACTACAACTTACTGGAGCAACATAAAGTTCGAAGTCAAGAGGCAAAAATGGATGTTCCCACGACAAGGTCCGGCAGTTGTTCCGAACGAACTCTTGAGTGAGCCATCGGCATGTGAAAGTCATGCGCTCTTGATGGCTCACTCAAGAGTTCGTCAGAAACAAGGCCCGGGCCTTGTCGTGGGAACATCCATTTTTGCTTCTTGACTTCGAACCGCTATGTCGACGTCAAAGGTACTTAGGCTACGACGTAGTATACACATGTGCATTAGTTAATTGTTATGTAGAAAATGAAGCCAAAGCAGCCTCCAATGAACCCTTTTCTCGAAAAATACACGGACGGCTATCTATTGAATAAAAAGCACAAGCCAAACGGTAGGTACTGCTGTTGCGTTAAAATAACATCTATATTCAACGAATTTCAGGGAAAGATCCACCGAAAGAGCCTCGACAGTCAGCGCGAAAGGAACCAAAAAATCCGTTTCTTCCAAGTCCTAATTATTCTTTGCCAATTGTTTCGGGACCGCATCGAACACCAATACCTCTATCGGATCGTCGACGCGCGAATGAACCCAAAAACCCGTTTCTTTCGAGACCAAGTCCTTCTCCTTCTCGACAAATGCCAATTCTTCAACAACGGTACCCACAGCGGCGCCCAGATTATTTATCAGATGAAGGGTCCATAAAACGGTACGTTTACACTTTCATATAATAACATTGAACGTCCATGAATATCCATTACCAGTCGTTCAGTATTACATCCCCTTAATTTCCCATTCAAACTCGCCGATGAGTATGCTTAGTACAATGATTTCATCCCGTTATATACTCACATTGATCAAGCTACCTCAAAAAATTGATACTAGGCCTCAAGAAGGACGACTTGGATCGCTTGAACCAGAACAATCTTTTAAACGATACTTTGATCGAAGTTGGCCTGAGGTGCACTCTTCTGTTTATCTAATTCTGATCTAATCTTAGCTATAGATACTGGCTTTGGGATTTGAGTATGCGAATACCTGCTCTCGGGGAGACAGTGTATGTGTTCAACTCCTTTTTCTATCTCCAATTGGGGTCATCTAAGTACGTGTCGTTAACTGCCGTTCGCTATATATTTGACTAATGATCATGTAGTCCGGAAGAGTCTTACACACACGTTAAGAACTGGACTCGGAAAAACAAGATTAACGTGGATATTTTCTCTAAAGACTTCATCGTAATCCCTATCCATGAGCAGTAAGAATTCAAACTGGTCATACGATTCATACTGATCCAGTACAGATCACATTGGTATCTGGCGATAATACACCGCCCATTCCTCATGCTACCGTATCACCTACCTACCCCAGCTTCTCCAATACCTCACAACGCAGTCGCCGAAGAGACTGACGTTCCTCAAACAACTATCTACATTCTGGACTCGCTGAACGGTCATCATCCTAAAGTTGCTCCTCGATTATCCAGCTACCTGCAGCACGAAGCGAGGGAGAGGCATAATTGTTCTAATATATCCGACGCTGTTGAGTGTATTGTAAAGGTGAACGTCATCTTTTTTTTTTCTCCATTTGACTTATGTATATACAAGGTTCCTCAGCAGCCAAACTCGACAGACTGCGGCGTTTACCTCTTACATTTCGCAGAGACTTTTGTAGAAAGATATAATTCATCATTTGCTGAAGCCTCGACTGTTCGTGAGGACTTGTGGTGTACAAATAGTTTACCTATATTTCGTACTAGAATGAAGAGGATCTTATTAGCTTGTATTGAGGGGATATCACCGTAATAAACATACATTTTATTCATTTCATTTGGGGCGAGTAACGCGTCCGAAATGACGTTAAACTACGCGACGCGACGCGTCTAATGGAAAGGGTCCGTGCGTGGGAATTGTACATTTGTATGTCCTCATATTTCTTCTCTCTCCCCCTCGTCTTTCTTGACCCTCTATCATCACCTGCTTCACGCTCACAATGCCGTCAAATCCAGTGTCCAAGGCCTCAAGCAAATCAAAGCGCCCAAACAACTCAAATGTGGATGAGGAACGCCACAACAAGAAACAGAAGCTCACTCAGGACCCAAGTAGATCGGAAACTCGATCAGAAACCCAAGACAATTCAAACGATGAAGACGACGAAGACAATGAAGATGAGGAGGGATACAAATGGTAACATTCCGATGATATTTACAACGGTAGACTCAATCTCGCCTCCAATTATATAGCTCAGGCGACGAGAGCGATATACGGAAAACATTCAAGGCTAAAAAGGGAGAGAAAAAGAAGAGCAGGTAAGCTGCTTTCACATCATGGTTATTCTCAATTTTGCTCACCTCTAGTAGGTTTCAACCTTTGTTATCGGCTGCTCGCTTGATGCCCAGCCTCTGCCACCCATATCCCAATTTTTACGACATCTTTGAGGCCGGTCTCGTCAAAGACTCGGTGACGGGAGAGGGTGATATCTGTGATATCTCCGATGACGCTGCTGAGGTGTACGTTAGATCCCTACAATTTGTTTCGCTTACTGACTCCTCTTCGTAGGAAAAAACTGCTTAAATGCTACAATTTCTTGAAGAAGCGCGTCGGGGAGTCAAGCTTCAACAAGCTGATCTTCGATATTCTGTCGACAAATGACTTGAGTAACCTCGTTCACGATGTGGTATCCTTTTTTTCACCGTATATGCGCTTAACTCACCCCAATTTATAGATGACCGAACAGGTTAGCGACGCTATAGGGCAAGATATCCGCTATCTCAAGGATATCATCCTCGAGTACGCGGAAGATGCCCTTGGTGATGAGCTCCATCCACGGATCAAACGCACCTCAAAAAAGTCGGATACTAGAGGTTACCATCATCCTCAGCTCGCTCGCTTGCTTGTTCCGACAAGCAAGCTTCAGGTCTTTATCGACGATCCGCAGGAGTACAGTATTTTTTTATATCAATTATTTCTTGTTTAGTTCTGATTATTCCACAGGTTCTGTAATCGATACAACGACAACGACCTCGCCGACGGACCCATTACCTCAACCGAGATACCAAGTTTCTTTTACGCCGACCTCGGTTTCAAATCGGCTTGTGATCAGGACCGAGCATTCGATGGTTTGCTTCAGGGTTGGTTAATCATCCAGGTAGGCGTTTCGGTCTCTTAGTGATCAGCGCACTTGATTAAAATTTGTTCTAGACCCTGGTTCATCTCTATCTGGGCGACGTAAATGCCAGCGAATTCCGAGAACATTACAAGCACTTTAGAACTTCGGGTCAATCGACAAAATTCAAAGTCAAGCAAGTCGGATTGGCTCATACCCAGAAAGTATATTCGGTGACGATGGAGATGCTCGCATACACAACACTCATGGTATGTTTCATCTTTCGCTTCATGTCAGACTTACAGCTGTTTTTTTTTTTTTTTTTTTTTTAAAAATAGATCCGTCACGCTCTCTCTAGCTGTAACGACCGGCGAAGCGAGGAAGGTGATGTCGTCAAGGTTGACGCCTACAACGCCGTTATGGCTATCATTGATGACCCGGATATTTATGACGAAGAGTTTATCACCGAGTTGATGGACTTTTATGCGTTGTAAGTTGTTTACATTATCGCTCCATCATTGTACTGATTACGGAAAGCCACATTGGTTGGATGCTCCCTGTACCGAAGAGAAGCAATAACCTGAAGGACGCAAAGAACCCAAATTGCGGTCTCAACCAGCTCGCTCTCCTCAAGAAAAAGAGAGCCGAGGCAAATAAGGCGGAGGCACTGAAGAAGGCGGAGGAGGATAAACAGGTGGAATATTTTCCATCTCCGTACGAGTCTGAACCTGCCAGCGCCTCCACGGAGTATGACGATGACGACGACGACGGCAACGACGAAGCCTTCAAGCCCATTTCTTCCAGTACCGGCTCGGATATGGCCCCATCTTCATCAAGCCCAACAATCGTGTATCTTGCCGAGGAAGAAGACGAACTTGCGGATGAATACCCGAATATTACGGGAGAGAAGGTATGTTTGACGCTCTCCACTAGTTTGTTTTGTACTTTTGTATTTGTCTAGATATCCACAACGCCATCGCCTTCCAAACCACAGGTGAGATTTCTTATACTTTCTCATTCTCAATTTTGACGCGTTGTTATCCAGCCTGAAGCAAAGTCAAAGAAAGCGAAGAAAGGCAAGTCTTCAACATCGTCCGGCCAAAAAGTAGGTGACTATCGATTTTTTTTTGTTACGAATCTTATCAACTTGCTCATTTAGTTCCAACCTCTTTTGAAACCGCTTCAAGCTCATACGGTCAGTCGCCATTCCATATCAAGCCTCATCTTATTGACTTCAAGCTCCAAGCTCCAGGTATCGAACGCGCGTAAGTCGAAGACGAAGAAACCTTTGGTACGTTCCTTGTTGTTCTCATCAACTACATACTAATGGTTTATCGTAGAAGTAAATTGCATTGTATTCTAAATTGCTTGCTTGCTTTATATATTATATTGTGTCCTATTCGAATGGTATGTTTTTTAAGAGCACCGTATTCGATATGAGGCTTGAATTCAGGTCAATATCTACCTCGCTAGCCTATATGTGGGGTATGTAAATAGCGGACACGATGTTCATAACGTACTTGTAAAGCTGTATGTCAACGTAGCACCATCATGTCCTCTATGTTAATGTAATACCATAATGTAGACAATGTAGACGTACTACCAATATGTAGACCATGTAGATGTAGTATCACAATGTAGACTATGTAGACGTACTACAAATATGTAGACCATGTAGATGTAGTACCATAATGTAGACTATGTAGACTATGTAGACATTATACATACTATGCTGAACGTACATTAGGCTACATTATGTAGAGTTCGTACATGATAGACAATGTGTACGTTAAAAACATGATGATTATTTGTTACATTTTGTCCGCTTTTCCACACTGATGTACGAAATGGACTCGTCATGTACTGGGCTGGTCATATAGGCCAACTTCTCACACGTATGTGGCGCCCTTACATCGGTGGTCATAACTTTCGACTTTTGCTGATGGAGTGTTGTAGATTCACTCAGTAAGCAAGTGCATAAACTAGAACTTTCTATTACTTTCTATTATCTACTTACATCTCATAGTACATAGTAGAACCTTCTAGATACATGTACTTAGGTATATAAGGCTTGTACCGAAGCCTACAGACAACAATACTATTATCTTAATCTCTTATTCTCACAATAGTTTCAACTGACTTTGCCTGCACATCCAAGTCTAGAATCATTATGACCCGAAGGTGTTTGCTTTTTCCGAGTAATTCTGAGCAGCTTGATGAGCCGGGTGTCTATCGGTGGTGTCTATCGGTGTCCAATAAACCGCTATACTGGGCATGAGCTATGACACGTGACCTCCGGCTTCTCCGAGTCAGCCCTTCAAAGGCTGAGCATAGCAAAACCTCAAACTGGACGAAAAAAAAATCATTGGAAACTTCACCGTCGAACTTGAAGCCCGATGATTCGAGGTGGGCTATGAAAATCACCAGGTCTTTGTTTGAAGGCCTCACTTCGAACCCTGTTCAAAGTACCTTTTTAAATACTCGCTCGCCTACTCTACAGTCACACTCGGTCTAAAACTATGCAATTCAAACCCGCCAGCGTCGTTGTTGCCTCTCTCGTTGCTTCTCCCGATAGCGAACCTAGCGGCGGCAGCAACGGTAGCTGTTCGATGCAGCCAACGCAGTAACACGGTCTGATCCCGCCACTTCCAACCTACTCGGATTGCTCGGCATAGTGGCATAGTGATGCATGACGTGAACGCCGATGTCGGTCTAAGCTGCTCTCCCATTTCTGGAACCAGTCCTTAGACATTCTCAAGCTTTTCCTTCCCCCTTCCAAGAAGATTTGGCTGTCCGTTGCCCAGTTCTGCGCAGACGGTCAGGATACCCATTCTCTAGTCACTCGTCTCCCGAGACAATTCCGCCTTAAAGGTTATTCGTTCGCTTCCTTAGGGTGGCAGTGTTCCTTCCATTCTTGTTATGCAGATGGACGGACGTAACTTTTGCCACAAGAAATAAGAAATCGTCCTGTGATTTCAACACATTGGGATCTATAGTAAATCTTTTTCGAGGGCTACTTCGTGCCATTGTAGATGATATGGTTCATCACGACACTGATCGAGCGGCCTGGGGCCGTCTACAACGTATGTTCAGGGAAGCACAAGCTGGTTCTGCTTGAAAAACTTGAACTTACAGGGTGACCGGTTCCATACTCTTCTACGACAGCAAGATAGAACGTTGCGTGGGATACAGAGAATCCGCTTCCAAATCCTCCCAATGGTTTCGAGAAATCAGGCAGTATCAGCTGCGCAGGTGGGGGATTCGGAGGAGAAGGGTTTCCTGTCGTGATTTTGATACTTGAGACGGAGTAAAGGCAGAACAAAATATCAACACACCTGGGTAATTCGGTTCAGCGTACTTGCCCAAGTCGTATCCAGAAGCAAACTGGATAGACGGGGCAGCGTGAGTAGGCAGAGAGGTGAACAGCCAGACAGTGTAGTTGTACGCCGAGACACCATAATCTGCAATCGAGAAGTATGAAAAGTTGAACGCTGAGCCTGGAGCAATCACAGTGCCATTTGCAGGTTCCAAGATGGTGGGTATTCCCGCAGATACGAAAGAGAATTGGATGAGGAATAGCCAAGCCAAGAAGGTTAGGATGGGGTGCTTGAGGGAGGAATTCATCAATATACTGGGATGGGCGCTGCCTCGATGTAAAGGCGTGCTTTTATGATGCACACCAAGTTGGGCTGTGGCGGAAGGGTGGACGGACATACGTGAGACTAGTTTTTGAATATTTGCAATTTGAGCCAAGGCCTGGGTGTCAAAAGGTGTTCGCGGAACCCAATAAAATTAATGAAACGCACTGCCAGGTGTCGAACTCAACATAACCGCAGAAAATTAGTAGGGTAGAGTTCTTTGCGCTGGTAGCTGGAATGGTTCGGCACTGAATGGGAACGTCCTCGGCCCCAAACTTCACCGCCATTGACCGAAACCTTTGAGTGAGACTTGACGGAGTTGCCAGATAAACATTGAGTTGGAAGGTCCGAAACAGTTGGACCCTGAAATATCACCAGACCGACAGGTCAGACAGAAAGTAGTCTCAGATTGTCAATGATGTCCAGGTCCCGGACTCATGCACGCTCCGTCTCTGCGCTCCGTTTTGCCGAATCTCTCCCAGAATCTCCAGGGCGCTGAGCCGTTTGCACCGGATTCCTTTTTCTTATTGATCGCAAGGGGCTAGACGGGAAGGGGATACGTCTAAGATGTCCAGAGGTCATGGGAAGATTTTGGTATAATTTTTTTCTCACAGATCAAAGCGCATTCTATTACACTTTCCGGAACGAAAGTGTAAGTTCGTCCTTGTGGCGATAGTATCTCCGTATTTAGTAACACCTGCTAAATGGGGACAGGTGCTTCCATTGATATTCCGCTTCACTGGCTTCTTTGCACCTCCGCATGACCCCGCCATTAGCCGACAGCTTTGCTCGGTTCTCTTTCCTTCATATCCGTTCACCCTCCGAGCATTCTTCAACTTGCTTCTCCAAACTTCCCATATCCGCTTGGCCTCTGGGCGTTCTTCGGCTTGCTTCAGCTGTGTATCACATCGGCTTTACTCTCTCACTCTGTACATTTCCGTAAGCCAGGGGATCAAGCCGAAGGGCTAACCCCAACTCCCTGATCATGATGCGGACTCGTACATGCCGCGCGAGCTTCTCGCGACGGTCCACTCCCACAAGTTGAACTTCCTGCAAACAAGGAAAGAAAAACGTGCGCGCTTATAGTAGATAAACCTAGCTAATCAACTGAGGGGGTATCCTTCGCATCTTTCTCAGAGGCTAAACCTCGATCCCCGAACTGCCGAGTATCTACAGAATCACCAAATATCATTGCCATTTCTTCCAACGTTTTACCTAGCAAGAAAGAGAACTGTCATCAGTGACTGCAATTGGACAGGATAAACCTGAGAGCCCAAATAACTCACCTTTAGTTTCGGGGAAGAACAGAGCGATTATGAAAAAGTTTACAAAGTTGAAGCAAACAAACACTAGATAAAATTTGTACCCGATGTTGGCTATTCCTATGGGGGATACCTAGAACACGCGGACGAGTGTTTAGACAGAGAAATGGATATTCAAAATCATTCTTCTCACCTGAGATAACATGGTATTGAAAGCCCAATTGAAGCATGTCGCAACACTGGTTCCAATGGACCTGGTACTTGTTGGAAAGACCTATTCACAGGTTAGAAGTCTCTCGTTTATCAGGTAATTGTGGTTACAACATACCTCTGATGCGAGTACCCAACTGACGGGGCCAAAGCTAAAAGTCATTCAAGTATTGAGTGTACTTTTTTTCATGAGTTCATTGGTTGTAGAGGTACCTTGCAGAGAAAACAATGTTGGTGAGAAAAATCATGGCGATACCAGCACTATGAATGGATTGATCAGAACAGAGGCTTTCTCCCGTAAGGATGAAAGTTATTCGTACTCACATCTGAGCGCCGGGATCAGCCGGTTTTGCGTTAACGTCCTTTACGGGATTCGTAGCGAGTACAGCTGCTACTACGGAAAAAGTGGCTACGAAGGTTGCCGCACCAAACATGAGTGGCATTTTGCGCCCTACGCGATCCACGATGAAGAGTATGAAGCTAGAAGACACGCTTAACGACCATTGCTAATTGACAGATCATCGAGGGAGCTTACGCCAAAGTTGCCACCGGACCAACCAGCCCATAGATTCCTGTTCAGATTACGACGTTGAGTTCATTTGATTCATGAGGTTATCGGGTACTGACCTTGCATGAGCAGTGCCTTTCCACCCTGCAATCCGAGGCTTTGCCACATGAGAGGTCCGAAATAGCTTATAACTTGAAGAAAAGAATATTACTATTATTACTATGACACAATCTTCATAAATGGTAACACGTACTATTGATCCCCGTGAACTGTGTGAATACCTGCACGCCACAGCTTATCAATGTACGCTTCACCATAGCTCTAGTTGCCCAGAGGTCGCTTATTTTTCGGCTGCGAACGAGTACTTCGGCTTTGATTGTGTCGTGCATCTCAATGTACTCTCGCTCGGCTGCGTCTTCCAGTTCTGGGGATCCCTTACCACCATGTAATAGGTAGACAATTTTATGAGCTTCCTCGTCCCTGTTTACTTCCAGAAGCCATCGCTGGGGCGTAGAGGGTAAGTAACCTACGGAGCCGGGAAGGAAATTTAAGGAAATGGACAAACCGGGCTATACGGAAGAAACTGGATACCGATGAGAAGTAGTCCCGCTGGAAGGAGCTGCAGCCCCAAGGGTAACCGCCAGCTGGTATCAGAATTGATAAACTGGCATCCATAACCAACCCAGTTCGCTACGAGGAACCCTAGTCCTATACATTCTTGTGCTAAACCGACGAGGAATCCACGGATCTTCGGGGGAGCAATTTCTGTCTACGGAGCCACAATTTAGGTGTGCAACAGAAATTGCGTCGACTGCCTCACGCGTACATTATATAGTGGTACGGTCATTGATAAAATACTGTAGAACGTATGGACACCTTGACTGGAGACATTTAGATAACAACGTACCCGATAGCAAATCCTGCAATGATTCGTCCAACGATAAGAGTTGCGATGTTGTGAGCACCGGTTTGCATTGCACAACCCCAAAGGATGATTGTCGCGCCGACCTGGAATATATGAGCCGAATATCGGATATGCAATAGTGAAGGAACCTACCTGAATCGTACGCTTTCGCCCGTATCGATCGTTCAACCTGGGATACGTAGAGAGAGAGATTACTTATAGCTTGGCTCGGGAGGCTAGAATATATACCATCCTGCAGTCGCTGCTCCAAAAAAAGCACCACCTGGATCGACTCGATTAATCAGATACTAAGCACCAAGGCGTTAGTTGAATCCTACATACCGCTGAATGTTGAAACGACTGCGCCTTGAATGCTTGGGTCTGCGCCGAACCGTTTTTCAAAGTGGCTCATGGTCAAGACCGAGGCGATGATACCACTTATAGGTTTTCAGAGGTTGCCTGAGGATGACTTTTACAGATAAAACATACCTGTCATAGCTGAAATTTCGGAATATAGGTCCTGAATCCTCTCGGGCGAAGAGTAAGTCTGACTTACCCGAAAAGAAATGCACCTGACAGGATTGAGCTCAAGAGTTATATACGTCGAAGAAGTTGAGAGCATACCAATAGACGAGAAAGCTGCAATGAAGGTATTGAAGAGTACGCCCATGATAGAATGGGATTCGAGGACATGGCCAGATTACGCCTTATATACTCTCTCCAATCCATGCTCCAGGTGATCTATCTCATACATAACAGCACCCAGGTGTGCTGACCTTCCTAATGATGAGCCAATTCATTCTTGAATCTGAAGCGTCAACTGACACCTGTGAATAAGGTACTTTTCCGATTCAGACTTTTAGGAAGCTCTGCTCGTTTGCTAGCTTTGATTGTACTATCAATATGGAGAACGCTGAGCACCGACCGGCCCATCCACCGAGTCTGTTTAAATTCTGATTGCTGCCTTGAGCAGAATATAGTGAGTACGTTGCATCTATGCAACCGCTTCGTGTCTGCGGACGTGTTCGAGAATCAAAGTAATTGGACCGGAGTCACGTGCTTTCGACAGGACGAAATTGCTCGAGTACCAACTTGCGTCTTGTTACACGCCTTTTTCCAACTTTTCCTTTTCAATCCTCAATTCCCAGCAATTCCCAGCACTTTCAACGGGATCTTAACCGTTTGTTGGCGATTTATAGACGTGTTGGCCAAAGGCGTCTGACGTGGCGATTATATCTACACCGAGTCTTTTTCTGCAGACGATAATATGGCAACCCCGGAGCAGCAGCTTCCACCAGGCTGGACAGCAGAATGGTGAGCAAATTCGTAGCCATCTCCCATCGAGTCTGTTCTCAAAATATTCTAGGCAACAAGCTCACCAGCGATATCTTTTCATTGGTCAGTCCTCGAGCATCGCAAAACCAAAAAAAATTTCTGATTCTTTGCAGAAACGGCAAGTGGACATACACAATGGGAACCACCTGCTGATCCAATGGCGCCGGCTTTGGAAAGCCCAGCAGCAGCATCAGGACCTGCTCACCATGGGAAAAGGCGTCAGTATGCTGCCGGTCAGACTCAAGCGTACTATGGCGCAGACGAGACTGCAATGCTTCAACCAATGTCCCAACCTCCGCCCCAGCCCGGTATGCAGGAGCCTCAGCTTTTCACTCCTGGTTTAGCGGGACCAAATCAATTTGCAATGCAGCAGCAACAAGCTCAAGCTCCAGGCCAACCTCCGTATTTTGACCCCAACCAGGGCCAACACCAACAACCGGACTATCTCAATAACCAACAGCCCGGGTATCCAAATACAAATGCCCTCGCTGATCAGTTCGGCCAAATGGGATTAGGAGGACAGAAGCCATACTCGCTTCAAACGGCCAACCTCCTTACATCTCCTCCTGATCCTCGCGAACTTACCCTTCCTCCGCCTGATATCCGGCTCCCCCCCAATGCGACTGTGACACCCTCTCAGTTCGCCAATGCCGATCCCTCCTACCAGCGCTCCACCTTGAGCGCGTTTCCCAACGCGTCCTCTTTGCTCTCCAAATCGAAAATTCCTCTCGCCTTGATCATTACCCCATATCGTACCGTCTCGGAGAGCGAACCTCCCGTACCTCTTGTTACCGATACTGTCATCGCTAGATGTCGCCGTTGCAGGACGTACATTAATCCGTTCGTGCAATTTATCGATGGCGGTAACCGCTGGCGCTGCTGTATGTGCAACTTGAGCAATGAAGTTCCTCAGATGTTCGACTGGGACCAGGCCAACAACCAGCCAGGAGACCGTTGGAACCGACCAGAACTTAGTCACGGTGTTGTCGAGTTTGTAGCACCTACAGAGTATATGGTTCGCCCTCCTCAGCCCGCGGTTTATGTGTTCTTGATTGATGTCAGTCACACAGCGGTACAATCCGGTGAGCCTCAACGCATTCTGCATTTTCTGAAAATTTCTAATGTCCTTTTAGGCATGGTCGCGACGGCCACGCGTACTATCCTCGAGAATCTCGACCGAATTCCCGACGAAGACGAACGAACAAAGATTTCCATCATCTGCTTCGACGTTTCGCTGTACTTCTTCTCTCTTCCCCCTGGTCAATCCGAACCTTCCATGCTCGTGGTATCTGATGTCGAGGACGTGTTCTTGCCGAAACCCACCGATCTTCTCCTCAATCTTGCGGAAGCACGTAAAGACGGTGGATTGGATAACTTGCTCACTAGGATCAATGACATGTTTAAAGAGAACAACATCATAGGCAGTGCAATGGGTCCCGCTTTGCAAGCGGGTTTCAAATTGATGGTGCCTATCGGAGGAAAGATTATGGTTCTCTCGTCGAGTCTGCCTAGTTTAGGTGTCGGTGCGCTGAAGAACAGAGAAGATCCAAAGATCTTGGGAACTGCCAAGGTAGGTTGTAATTGCCCTGGATACAGTTGCTTTAGTATATCACGATCCCTAGGAATCTGGTCTCTTGCAAGCTGCCTCGCCGTTCTACAAGACGTTTGCGATTGAATGCTCGAGAGCACAGGTCTCGGTGGACATGTTCTTGTTCAGCAGCGCGTACCAAGACGTTGCAAGCTTGTGTATGGGCTTTTGCTTGGATTCTTACTCTCATACTTGCTGATATATTCGCCCTAAGCGTGCTTACCCCACTACACCTCTGGTCAAACATACTACTATCCTGCATTTAATGCTGCTCGAGCAGAAGACGCGCTTAAGTTTGCTCACGAGTTTGGCGAGGTGCTAGCTATGCCGATAATGCTGGAGGCTATTATGCGTGTCCGTGCTTCAAGAGGTACGAATATATCAGTACTTGGGTGTGCGCTGCTGATGATCTTACTTTTAGGACTCCGCATGTCGTCTTTCCACGGCAACTTCTTTGTGCGGTCGACGGATTTACTGGCTATGCCTACCGTCGCTACCAATCAAGGCTACGCCATCGAAATCCAGATCGAAGAGACCCTGAATGCTCCATTCGTCGTTTTACAGACGGCGATATTACATACCACTTGTTACGGTACGTATTCAGCCTTATCACATTCTTGGTACTGTATTGATGGGCTACTCAAGGTGAACGCCGCATCAGGGTCGTGACTAGCGCCTATCCCGTCACCTCTAGTCTTTCCGAAGTATTTGCTTCTGCTGATCAAGTTGCGCTCGCCGCTCTGCTTGCCAACAAAGCTGTTGAGCGATCTCTGTCCCACAAACTTGAAGACGCTCGTGATGCCGTGTTCAACAAGCTTGTAGAAATCCTTCAGACCTACAAGAGTAGTATGACTGCAGCTGGAGCTGGGGCAAGTGCTCAGTTGGCTGTTGGAGAGAACTTGAAAATGTTACCGGTTTTGGTACTGGGATTATTAAAGAATGTGCGTTCTTTCGTCTCGACTCGCGATAAAAGGATGTCTGTGTCTGATGAGCACGATATTGTAGGTTGGGATAAGACAGAGCGCACAGATTCCACCAGATATCAGGGCCTACTCGCAGGCTTTGTTGACGTCGTTGCCAGCTCAGGCCTTGATTTCTTATATTTACCCGTCATTCTATTCGCTTCACAACATGCCGCCCGAGGTTCGTAGTGTTCGATTCACATATATTGGGTGCTGGTGGACGATTTGACGATTTTCTATCTCTAAAAGGCTGGAACTATTGGCCCAGATGGTGCACTTGTTATGCCACCTCCATTACCACTTACCTCGGAACGATTGGAGAGGCATGGTCTTTTCCTCATTGAGGATGGACAAACTATATTTTTGTGGGTCGGTCGTGATGCGGTGCCGCAGCTTATCATGGACGTTTTCGACCTTCCGAGTTACGATGTGCTGAGAGGTGGAAAGGTAGGCTACACCCTCGGAAATCGGAAGATCCATTGTCTTATGCTTTTTCGAACAGACAACCCTCCCCCTCCTCGAAAATTCATTCTCGCAGCGTGTCAATGGTATCATTCAAAAGACGCGCGAGATGCGTCGCGGAGTGTTTTTCCCCCATCTCTATATTGTCAAGGAAGACGGCGAGCCTCCACTCCGACTGTGGGCTCTGTCTGCCTTGGTTCAGGATCGTGCGGATGTTCTCCCCAGCTATCAACAATTCGTCTCGTCGTTGAAGGAAAAGGTTGGTTTGAGTGTTTTGAGTTGCATGATGTTTTGCTAATGTCTGACGAATATCTCTTTTTTCCCTTTCATTTGTGTAGGTTAACGGAAACGGTGGATATTAAGCTCAGCTGTGCGAGGGTGGAAAAGCGCGCTGGGGCCAAAACCATTCTCGTACGAGTAGAGTAAGATACACTTAAATCCTTTCCCCTCTATCCTCCTACTCATCCCTGTTGATTTTTTTTGTTTTCCTTATTTTTCGTTTCGCCTTAAAAATATCATGTATTCGGGCTCTGCTACTTATTCTATTTTCTCTTCCTCCCCTAAACCTTTACTGAGTAGAAATAGGCAAAAGTTATCAGACAACTCGCTGGCGACGGGCTTTTGCAAATGGGAACCGAATTTGGGCGGTGGTACAAGGCCGACACCCTTTGATACTGACAGTGATATATGGGCGAGGTGTTCGTTCTTCAGCTCGAAAGAGACATTTTATCCAAAGTCCGTAGTACGTCCTCCCTCGTGATATCCAGAGCCGCAGAAGCAACCATTCCCTTGCTGCCTCCGACGGTAGTAGCATGCACAGCCAACCGTGCAATTACTTCACCCTTCCCAGTTTGAAAAAAATAAATGACGTCATCAGAATCACAGAACTTTCGTCAAAAACAAAAAAGGTTGCACTCACCAATTCTACTAGTATGGCGACGACAATCAGCCTGAAAACGATAATTCGGTTTTGATAAGAGATCCTCGGAGTCAAGAAAACTCAAGAAGCTCACCATATAACGATCCACTATGTGTCCGAGCATACGAATAGGTGAATTGAATATCAGACAATGTTCTGGGAAGTCAAGGAGAAGGCGCACCGTAATCCGCTCCATTGCTGAGTTGTTGAGGTGATCATGAATTGCTTCGAGCTACCGAGTCCCGATCAATCAATAATCATGACATTGAATCCGAGAGAAAAAGGCAAGTGCAACGTACGAAATCACTCGCCGTTCCCAACTTTTCATTCAAAACCTGCACTCGCCCGCTTATCTCCATATACTCTCTTACTGCATCGTACAACTCCTTCAGGCTCGCCTCGTCCCAGAAAAGCTCTGGTACATCAAGTACGTTGGATACGAGATTCACATCCCGTCGCAAGGTAAACAACCGCCCGGTGAGCTTTAATGCCTCGCGACGTTTGAGCTGCAGAGCGCCTTTGACAGCCAGTTGCTGAGGTATAGCGAGTGTCTCGGGAGATGAAAGAACTCGTTGAGCACTGGTCTCGAAATGCGCGAGAAGAGTGGACTGAGCTAGGGCGTGGGCAATAGAAAGTTTGAGGAGATGTGAACGGGATTTGAGGGCTTCAATAATGCGTCAATATTGTACATGAATAGAACAAGATCAATATCTCTCACTGAAGAAGTCATTGTAGACGCGAGGATAAGCAATGTTCGGATCATGCTGACGGATAGCTGAGTCCACAATTGAAGCCAAGGAGAATTTACACGTACGGTAAAATGACACTCTTCAATTTCCCAACGGTTATCACTGATTTTTCTTCGTAAGATACCAGCATTTTCAATATCTTCCAACACGCTCTTCTCTTCGGATTCCGTCAGCCCAAAGAAAACGACGACGCCGTACTCGAAAAAGACAACTTCTGCATTTTCCTGTTCAGGCTCTCGGGTTTGGTAACCACGAGATGGCGAGGGCTCTCTTTGCTGCCGAACGGTTTCAGGTGAGGATGATATATAGGATGTCGTGCTGAAAGCCGCTGAATTTAATTCGTCAGAGATTTCTGTGACAACGGAATTTGGTGTCCGCTGAATGAGGGGCTGTCGTTCATTTATTGGAGAGCTTGAGGTCATATAACCATCATCATGAGACGGGTCTGCCTGAGAAGTGAAATAAGAGCCCTGATAGCCCATTTCTTCGGCCTCTGAAAGTCGCGCCAGAATTGACTTTCCATCATCGGTCTTTACAGGCGCCGATGAACGAACGTTGGCATATGGGCCGTAACCTGGAAGCAAAGGAAGATGGTACATCTGGATCAAGAAATAAGAAATAATTTGAAGATTCGCCACGACGTTTTACTTACGACATAGCAGGCATCGTCAAAGATCCTAGGCGTGACATTATGCTCTCGCTTGAGAAAAGAGGCGAGAAGCTTTATCTTCAATGACTCTGCTATGCAGTAGGCAGTTGCTCGCTTCATCCCTGCTCGTTCTCTCTGCTCCTTACTCATTCTTTCCGCTTGGCTCTTGTAGTCCCGCATACGCACACCTGCGTCTGTCTCGTAACCGAGCACATCATCATCTTCACCTATTGGCTTTGTCTGCGGCGCCTCTGGAAGGTTAACAAGCCTATGGCTCGTTTTGGAAGTTCGCTGAGATTTGAGCGGGCCAGCTGCTGTCAGACCTGAAATGGAAGCTCGCCGCCGTCTAGCCGACTGTGGTTCTGTAGTTCGAGGTAGATTTACAGAAGCTATCCGTCCTTTTAATTTTCGGTTACGACTGGGACTTGGTAGCTGAGAAGGAGCTGGAAGGCGAATATGTTCGGGTCTCGACATGAGCGTTGTCACCGAAAGCTATGACGTAATCACCGACAAATCCGATTTATCGGTCCGAACTCCCGGTCTGTTTCCCCGCGGCGCAAGCGGTACATCGTCGAGTCATTTATCTTCAGCGTCCTTCATACCCTGGTAGTCCTCCGTGAAACCCTTCTCTCTGAACTATGACAGTTACTGTGACTTTTGCAAGTGCAAATTCTCTACCATGATTCGGTATGGTCCCTAATTCTTCATCGTCCACTGGCAGGTAAGGCATGGCGAATCTCTCGATAATTTGGTAAGGTTCAGCCCAAAATAATCAACGAAAATTCTCCAATTTCTCTTGCAGAAAGAAATCTGGGCTGGCTGGAAAGATGCACCATTATCTAATTTAGGTATGTCATCACTGAGTACTGTTCCGCCGGTACCTAATGCTTCTAATTCGCAGGCAGGAAGGTCAGTACCGACAACTAAGCATTTTGTGCACATTTACAAATAGAAACCTTGATTCAGCAAGCAGCAGCAGTCGGAGATTACTTCGCTGCTACGAAATTCCACACAATTTATGCATCAACTCTGCTACGAGCAAATGCGACCGCTCAAGCTATTCATGGCCGCCAGCAGGAACCCTTCCCCTCTTTCATCGTCACGCCTAAACTTCGCGAGCAACATTTTGGCGACGCCGAAGGCAATACTTGGGTGGTCTCTTCTCCTGAAAATAAATCTCTGGAAGAGCTCTATACGATAGGGATGTACCCTCAGGAGGTGTACTTCACTCGAGATGGCAAGTTCCCCAACGCGGAAAGTTTAAACGAACTAGCCGCTAGAACAGAGGAAGCAATCGCTGAACACGTTGTCCCGCATCTCCAGTCAGGAGCAGATGTCCACATAGCATTGATTAGCCATGGACTGTGTATCAGTGAGCTGATCGCAGCGTTACTACGATTGGATCCAGAATCCCGACGCGATGTGTCCTACCGAGGTCTTTTGAACACAGCTTGGACCCGTGCAACGGTGTCAATTAAGGTTAGTATCCAACTAAAGCCTGCTCAAAGTCTGACCATAACCTTGGGTCGCAGGGTAACGCCCCCTTTTCAGAAGGAGTGCCTCTGGATGTCAAAGTGACACATGTGAATGTAGCTGACCATCTGAAGAATATTGTATGTTGCCCTCCCTACTCCTAGGGGTTATGATTGAACGTGCTTCCTTTTTCTTTCAAGGCTCTTACCTCGGGCCCCGATGAAGATTCTGAAGCACGTAAATTTTTCAGTGGGGGAGGGCAAGCTGCAAACGCCGTGCATCCTGATGATTCGGACAAACAAAAGCTGTAGACGTACACGTAGAGTTTAGAAGGCTTCATCCTCGTCATTTACGTGTGTGGCAGGTTATCAAACGCTGTAATAGATGGAAGCAATGAACTAGAGTAACCACGTTTAACCGTATTACTCTCAAGCGGACCACGGACTTCAAGGCAAAGCCCATACCCATAGATGTCCTTTCTCCTCCTTGGCTTCTCCCCCAGTCTTAATCTTGGGAACAATGACTGGTTGTTCGGATGATTCAACCTTGACAAAGCCTAGCTTTTCCCAAATACGATTCGACCCCATGTTCGAAACAAAAGTCTCCGCTCGAACTTCGGTGGCTCCAATCTGGGCGATCCCCCACTCCCTAAAGAGGGTGGAGAGTGCCGCGCAACCAATCCCGCGATTGTGGAATGACGACTTGAGTCCGGCTATATAGTACATGAAATTCAGTTCATATCTTGCTCGTTGAAGCCAACTAACCTCCAATTGACCAAATTCGCTCCTTATCGCGCCATTCTTCCCAGTGATCCTTGACGGTCGTTATACGCTCAGACCACCAATTTCCATGGCGGAAATCCACGTCCCCAAAAAACACATCCCTTTCTATGTCTCCGGGACTCTTAGGGTGTACGATAATCTCGCGAACAACTTTAAGTGGACTACCTCAGGCCGGTTGCCAAATGGAAATGGGAAGGGTTGATTGTCCATCCAATAAGCAACCTTTGGGTCGTTCTATGCGTTGCAAGAGCAAGAACTATACATATCAAAGATAGAACCCAAGAGCGATTGAATCCCTGCTGCCTACCATCATCTCGGTGATATCCTCCGCGTCGCTCTCTCTGTTAGGAGTTAACTTGAATCTTTCAAACGGTGCGGGCAGTGGGATCTAAGGCTCGAAAGTCACTTTGTCAAAGAGAAGTGGGGTGTGGGCGAATACTGCAGCACGAAAAGAGGGGCCTCGGATGGAAATAACCCCTTCATGTATGATGGTAGGAGACTGAGAAGGTGCGGACGACATGCCTGATTGGAAAGTGAGTAGTGCGGCAGAATTCGGCAGGAATTCCACGACATGGATATATCTCGTGACTTCAAAAAACGCGACGCGTCAAAAATTTCGAAAGAACAAAATAGGCGCTTAAAAACACGGGTCCGATTTCGCTTTGTGAACTTTCAAAGGTTAGATACGATCCCCGTTTTGCAACACCTTAATGGACACCTATATCTCTAGACTCTCAAAATGTCCTCCCGCAGGGCTTGTGCCTACTACTGGCCTGATCATACCCCTGACAAACTAACTTTACTAAGAAATATCTTGAGGTCGCCGACATCTTTATCACACTTAATCTCTGGCTTCTTATATGCTACCAAATGCACACATTGAAGCTCACACTCGGCCATGAGAGACCACTGGAACGTTAGTCTTTTACCTACTTACTTATTACGCTAGTAGCTCAAAGACCGCAAGAAGAATAAAACTGAACAAGCATATGTATAATAAAAATTTCCAACGCTTGTGCTTGCACTTCAAATATGGTTGTTCGGCTGAAAGTCGATATACATAAAGTTCAGGTGACATCAGTCTTCGGCGTCGCTATTTCCTTCTCATGCTGTCTCATCGGTGCTTACCACTCGTAGACATTGTGAATTTTGCGACCGTAAAATCGAGGCTAACGCTACAGCCGAACCGAATCTCCTTGGAATCCCGTGGACCGCACTTCACAGCTATCGCTCTAGACCGGCGGAGGTGACTGTAATCAGAATAATTGACTCGTCCTTCAAACAAATGACGCAGAGGAAAGCGTGAATCTTGGGAGAACGAACCTAAAAAAGACATTTGACTCGCCGACAGTGTGAAGTTCAGCCCATTGAAGCTTCGTTATACTTAGTATCATTTTTCTCAACGTTTTGAAGCCTGCACATGCCTCGAAATTCGAATTTCCCTAAAAGCATATATACACATGAACTATCGTTGGTTAGGGATGGCAGGCGTCAGAAGTGGTCCAAAAGCGGTAAAATTTTGTCCCATGAACAAACAAAGTAGTCCAGGTGGATCATTTCAACCAAAGTAGGTTGTACGCTCAGGCTTACTAGCCTGACAGCTCCCCCTTGAAAATCTGCATCGGCATATCCATATGAAGGCCAGCATGGGAGAGGGCAACTCGATCCTGAACCTAGAGATTACATTTGAATTAGAATGTCAGAAAGTTGAGGTTGGGATTGACACCTAAGTGTCGACGTTATATAATTAGCGAATGACCAAGGCGTAGGAACTCACCGAGGAGGATAAAATGATCAACAAGCGAGTCCCAGGCTTCTATTAAATCCGTACGACGTCGCCGGTGAGACGGCTGGGTATCCGCTACTCCCGCGCAATTGATTTTGCAGCTGGATGACCGCGTCTAGGGAAGTATGACAGGGCTCCAGAGGTGAATGGCTGTAGTGTCTACCTGGGCCTATACATATCGACGGGTCCGTTCGGTTCCGCTCAATATTGCCCGAGGAGTGGTCATGGAACATGGAGATAGACGATGGCATCGATATCGCGGCGTCAGTCAGATGAAATTTTTCATCCGAATATGAGCCAATTCGTCCGAATGCTTGGTCTCTAGCACCGTAGAGGTATTCCGTACTCGAAAACCCGATATCCTTTGCTGAGGAAAATTCGGTAGCATCCAGTGATAGTGGGGACCGATTGCTATCCGCTTTCAGCCAAGGCGCATGGGACTTGGAAGGACCACTGTCCCGTTGAATACTGATTTCGTACCGATCCACCACGGGGTGGAATGACCACTGTCTCGAGTTGGCAAAAAAATCTTTTTGCAAAGATTCCCGATTGGTGAGGTGAAGAGGCTGGTCAGAATCAGAAGATTGGGACAGTGACACTATGGGTAAGGCAGTTGCCGAATCCAGCTCTGGCTTGTTTTGGTTAAAGGGCTGGTCGGAGGAGACTCGGGAAGGTCTGTATGCCGTTTCAAGGTTCTGCAGGTTCGTAGGGTGCTCGAAATTTTGCAATCGGTATTCTGCAGACCATGGTAAAGTGGGAGAGGGCAAGATAAATTGGATACCAGGATCTGAAGCAGCGTCATTCCTGTATTGAAGGTCCCCCGGTTCGTTGATGTATATGCAATCTTTCCTTTGCGAGGCACACCTTGAACACGGCTGAATGAGGTCGCATTTCACTTTCGATTTCACGCACGACTGTCGAAGAAAGAATTCATATCAAAGGAAAGTCGGGCAATTTAACCGATCAATATCTTGCCTGGCATGATCTTCTGCGTGAGCGAGGTGCTCCATGACTAGATATGTGAAAGAGTTGGGGCCGTCAGTCACGAAACAGGATTACGACAGAAAACATACGCTTCTCGGCAAGTTTTTCGATGTCTGGTGAGCAAGTCACTGCGGGTAAATTCTGCCCCGCATACCTGGGCGTCCGAAACTGGGTGAATGGAGATTGAGGCGGAACTTTAAAAGAGAAACGAACATCACATCGATGACAACGTTCGTTGGTATCTTCCTGCTCGGTGAGCGAGATTCAAGGTGTCTGCTTAGAGAGAGCAACTTACGGGAGCGGATATGCCGATTGAGGTGTGTCGTTCTGGTAAATTGGGCGGGACATAGGGAACACTGTTTGGTCTGGCGGAGTTTGAATTTAGAAGGCATAGGACCCAGTGTGTGCTGCGTACCTTCGGTAATGTCGGGGCATTTCCTCTGTGACTACGAGCACGGTCAGTCACCGCGTAATTTGAGGTAGTCTGGGAAATCATGTTGTCTTAATAAGAAGGAAGAGAAAGCTATTGGGTGTAAAAAATGGGTTCAGCGTACTCTGGTAGTGTTCATCGAGGTTGCCCACTTATATATAGCTCCTCGATTAAGAATCTGATTCAAGTCCCCGAGAGTAACCTGCCAGGACGACGATAGCTTAAGGGGATAGTGTCAAAGAAAGGCACATTCGGCATGCATCACGATGGTTGCGAGATGAGTGGAGTGGATTGAATCCTGCTTATTCGGCGCCGGGAGTAGCACAGGACCTCAGGTGTCCGTTGAGTTCATTTTAGTTTTCACGAAAACAAGATCACGGCATCCGAAGGCTGAGTTCAATCAATATGCCACATTTGAATTCCAGAATGCAGGAATCATTTCATGTCGAGTTGTTAGATTCGGAACCAGTCGGGCAATCCCCGCTGAAGATCGATCCCTTGTATTTTTTTTGATGATGAGCATGAATTTTCGACTGTGTTTGAGCATGCACTCTATAATGAAATTTCTCACCGATCAATCTTGCGTGTGATAATGTTAACGACACTGCTTAATAGCAGCTACTTTAGAGCCCTTGCGAGTCGGATCCCAGCTGCGGCGAATGAATGAACTGACATCTACGGCGCAGTTTGCATGCCACCGCAAGCAAGAGAGCGCCAATTCTCCGATTTTAAACAAAAATTCTGGAAGGATCTAGACCTTGTCTAGACTGAATGAAATGAGCGAAACAAGGACATAATCTGAAGGCCTTGTACTTTGGAGGCTGTCCGCGTCCTGAATATGAAGGACGCGAATAAAGACCAGACATCGAATATACATCGGCTATACGCCTATATGCGGGAACAGCCCCGTTCGGAGCTGTACCTGAGGGTAGCAGTTGCGAGTTACTTTGAAGGTTAGCTTTTTTAAAGCGTAGAATTAAGTGCGAATGCTTGCTAGTCTAAACCCCACGGTCTCCAAAACATCGAGTCGGATGCCAAGAGAGCTGTTTTCGAGGATGGGTTAGCGCAAAGTCTGAGCGATTTGCAAGCTCATCCGAGCCAAAGCTAGACTCGGAGCACGACGACATCTTGATTCTTAAGATTCTTGGACACTCTGGCGGAAGGAGAGCTAGTGCCAGGCCATGGACTGTCCGGATTTTATATGAACTAGAAATACGGGAACATACACAGACGAGGGCCAAGGGTACTTACTGAAAGGGCAAGGTACATTAATATCAACGGAGGCGGCACCTGCATTCGGTGCCGCGTCAGAGAATCCAGATGTTGGACGAGAAGGACAGTCTAAAATGTCGTCAGACAAACAATCTGAGTTTATGCTTAATGGACTTTCCATATAGACTCGAGCTTCCTTCTTCAAGGCTCGATTTTCACCAATGGCATCGCTGCTCGAGAAATTTGCTGAAACGGTCACGTTACTGGAATTTTATCTCGTGACCTCATGCTTTTTCTGACAATCGTCCGACTACACTGCTCCCCTCATTCCCCTTCACTCCGAATCAACAATCCAAATCATCAGATCTTATTATTCAGAGTTTCTTGAGCTAATTCTATTTTGGGTTGCAGCCTCTTATAGCTCCGAGGTATCGCCCAGACTCTGGAGTCTACTGTGCCCGGCGCTCTTCGACTAGGAACTGGAGCGAAATTCAGACACTGAAGCTCAAAGTCATTCTTTTATTGATGTCTTCTTGCTGTGATTACTCTCCTTCAATTGCTCGGCATCCTGTTCTTGTTCTCGAATTTTCATCGTAAAAAAATCGAAGCCCTCCACCGAATCCCCTATAAAGTCGACCCAGATCTCGTTCTCCCCCATTCTCACTCACCCCGACCACCAACCTACGATATGGGTGGCCATCGGCTCCTCGTCCCAATATTTTCAGGTCAAGGTTCATCGCTTTCCACTCTTACATCCTACGTCGACTGCTTGCCTGCGGATTCCCGACACGGTCTGACGCTGATGACTATGTGTTACGAAGCGTTCATAGAGGAGCTATCTGAGCTCTCTTCACCAGAGCTCTCGAAAATCGGCGTCGATCTACAGGATTTCAGGTCCCCGGATGCGCTTCTGTCCATGTGGCTCTCACATTTTTTTCATAATCCCGTCATGTCCAGTTCGGCCCTCCTTCTTGTCCAACTCCTCCGATACCTTTCATTCGTCGAACGTTTTGGCCTTGAGGAGGGGTCTCTCACTCCTTTCAGTGAATTGTTACAGAGTTACTCGACTTCCAGAGTCGGTGTTTTGGGATTCTCTTCAGGCATTCTTCCGGCCTGCGTAGTGGCCGCATCTTCTTCTATGGCCTCGTACCTTTCTTTGGCCCTGGAGGCTTACAGATTATCTCTCTGGATCGGGATAAGATGTCAACTGTGCCGGTCCAGTACCTCAAATACAGAATCAACGGCTCCATGGAGCTTTGTACTCATCGGGATCTCTCCAGAAGCCGCTCAAGAAGCCATCTTGGACTTTACAAAAGTATGCGCTTTCTTTTAGGTTTTCTTTACGTCTGCTGATTTCGATTTAAGAAAAGGAGTGATTCGCTTCACATCGAGGATCCTTCCGGTCTTTACATAACCGCTGTAATCGATGATTCTTGCGTCACTGTCTCAGGCAGTCCCACCCTGCTTGCAGAATTTTCAGCCAAGCTTTCCAGTCTCTTCGGGCCCTCTGTAGTCTCTCAATCCACATCAGTAGACACTCTATATCATTCGCCTCTTCATCTAGAAAGTACTCGAGACAAAGTTTTGTCCGATGTCTCTCGTCGAAACATCCGTTTTCCGACGATACACAATCTTCTTGTACCAGTCCGTTCGACTTCAACTGGAGTAGCCCTAGATGCATCTTCTCTCCCGAATCTCCCGAATGATCCTCGCTTTTGCAACTCGTTATCGACATGCTCCTAGTTGAGCCCGTGCGATGGGACTTGTCACGAAACAGGTCGTAGAAGTCTTCCCTGACCAAGACGTGACCTTTCTCAATTTTGGCCCTGGCATATTCGTGGCTCGAGCTTTGAGGAGAGCGTGTCTCTTAGGGCACGAAATACTCTTGCGCGACGAGAGCTTAACGGCGTCCCCCATTTTACGCAGAACCCAGCCGAAGCAGGAAGCGATTGCGGTCGTGGGCATGGCCATTGATATGCCCGGATCCCCGAATGTTTCCAAACTTTGGGAGACGCTAGAAAAGGGTATCAACACCCTTTCTGAGGTAGTACTTGTGCCTCATTGCCTTCCTGATTTGTGACTTACCTTTTTGGGGGATTCACTGCAGATTCCTGAGCGTTGTTTCAAAATCCGAGATTACGATGGTAATGGGAATCCCAACCGTCAGATGAAGGCCCATGCGGGAAACTTCATTGAAGGACCTGGCGAGTTTGACAGCCGCTTTTTCAAAATAAGCCCTCGTGAGGCGAAATGTATGGATCCCCAACAACGTATATTGCTACACACCGCGTATGAGGCACTGGAGGACTCGGGATACGTTCCAGGGGCTACATTGAGCTCACAGCCTGAAACTTTCGGCTGCTATGTAGGCGTTGCCACTCATGATTACATTCAAAACCTTCATGAGCATATCGACATCTACTATAGCACCGGTATGGCTTTGTTCTTCTTTTAGCTATCTGCATAAACTGAATGGGGTGTAGGAACTCTAAAATCATTCCTCAGTGGTCGCATTTCCTACGTGATGGGCTTCAGCGGACCTTCGGTGGTGGTTGATACTGCCTGCTCCTCGTCTTTAGTAGCTCTTTATCAGGGTGCTCGCGCTCTGATGAACCGTGACTGCAACTCCGCCTTGGTTGGAGGCGTTAATGTAATCACCAGTCCCGATGTAGGTTTTCTGATTCCCGGTGTGAAACTTTCAAAATCTGAATGACGCCTCGAATTATAGATGTATCTCGGGTTGGATCGCGGTCACTTTTTGAGTCCAACTGGACCGAGTAGAGCGTTCGACGCTTCAGCAGACGGTTATTCTCGTGGTGAAGGCTGTGGGATGTTTGTTCTCAAGCGACTAGCCGATGCTATCGCTGAGAACGATCACATATATGGGGTCATTCGAGGCGTCGAAGTAAATCAAAGTGGTTTAGCGCAATCAATCACGCATCCCCATGCACCAACTCAAATGGCCCTCTTTAGGCGTGTGCTTTGTAATTCGGGTGTTCCAGTATCTCGTGTTAATGTCGTAGAGGCACACGGAACGGGCACTCAGGCAGGCGATGTGAATGAGCTTGCCAGTATTCGCGGTATCTTAGCATCCGATCGCACAGCTCGGAATCCGCTTCACATCACGAGTGTGAAAGGGAACTTGGGGCATCTAGAAGCCGCGTCTGGAGCTGCTAGTCTGGCAAAGCTGTTACTCATGCTCAAGCATCGAATGATCCCGCCTCAAATCTCATTCAACCGTCTGAATCCGCTCGTGGAACCTCTGGAAAGGGACAATACTGTGATTTCGCGATCCTTGAGGCCTTGGCCTTCGCCAGAGGGTCTCCCCAGAGTTGCTCTTCTCAACAATTTCGGGGCCTCTGGCTCCAATGCGGCGCTGCTATTGGAGGAACATGTACAGCCTACTCCTCGAGCTTTCGCTCACCCTCTGCTATTCGCCATGTCAGCAAAAGACGAATCTGCACTCCAGACTTTGCGCTCAAAGTACATTGAATGGCTCCAGAGCCGGGACGCTGAAGACACCTCTCTCTCCGATATCGCCTACTCCATGACTGCACGCCGCCAGATATACTCGTATCGTCTGGTCGTTGTGGCGTCGGAACGAGCGCAGCTAATAGAGAGATTAGGTAAATCTACTGTTTTAAGACCGTCAACACGTTTGGCTCCGAAGATTGTTTTCGTGTTCTCTGGCCAAGGAGGGCAATATTTCGGCATGGGGAGTGTCCTGTATGCTACCTCGCCACTCTTCAAACAGCATATTGACGAGTGTCAAGCTATACTAGCTTCATTGGGTTTTTCGAGCATTATTCCGCTTCTCACGGGCGAGTACCTCTCTCTGACACGCCAGGAGGAGGTAGAAATGTATCAAACAGCTATTTTTGCGCTAGAATATTCACTTGCGAAGCTTTGGATTTCCTGGGGACTGCAACCGGATGCATTGATCGGTCACAGGCATGTGTTTATCTCTCTGATACCCTCTCTCTCCTGTTGAACGCTCTTACTTTTCAGTCTCGGCGAATACGCAGCGCTCGTCTTTGCCGGCGTATTGACTTTGAGGGGAGCTTTGACTCTTGTTGCTCATCGTGTACGATTGATTCTGCAGAAGTGCACCCCTGACTTGACCGGAATGTTGGCTATCAGCCTTCCTTCAGAGATCGTCGAGGATTTGCTGGGCTCGTCTTTCACTTTCAATGATCTCATCATCTCGTGTTACAATAGTCCCGATGACTGTGTCGTTTCCGGGCCGGTGGCGACAATACACACTTTTAGGCAGTTCCTCAACGATACGACCGACTGTAGGAGCAAGATTCTCTCGGTTCCCTATGGCTACCATTGTAATACAATGAGTTCGCTGACCGAAGACCTCGACTCTATCGCGTCAAAGATTGACATTCGATCTCCTGCCATTCCAGTCGCAGGCAACGTCACTGGACGTCTCGTTCTACCTGGCGAAGAAGGTTTTTTCTATCCCGAGTACTTTGCGCGGCATTGTGTTGAGCCCGTGCGATTCAAAGATGGTGTTTCCGCTATTGCCAACAAATTTTCCTCCTCGCACATCGTGTGGCTCGAGATCGGTCCCCATCCTACCTGCACACCCATGCTGAAGTCCAGCTGTCTTGTGTCAGGGAACACGACCCTTTTAGCATCTCTCAAGCAGAACAATGATCCATGGGCAACCATTAACTATAGCCTTTCTTCGCTATTTCGATTCGATACACCTCTCAAATGGCGTGAAACATTCTCTCATCTACCAAGTGTACATTGTGTTACTCTGCCATCTTATCCATTTTCGACTACCAACTATTGGGTATCGTACGCCGAAGATAACTCGTCGCTCACAAAGCCTGGTAAATCTAGTCTTACTTGCAATCATCCTCTTATACAACGATGGGAGCAATCTCCTTGCGCGGAAAACGGTTTCAGCGCTTCATTTGAAACCCCGATTTCTCAGATGTCTCGTCTAATCATTGGCCACACCGTGGGCAATTTACCGCTTTGTCCTGCGTCCGTTTTTATGGAGTTACTGTACGGTGGCGTAGAGCTCTTGGTACAACAACGCGACATGTCTGCGGATGAGAGTCTTGTCCAGATAATCTCGGTCAATTTCCTCAAGGGCTTGGTTTATAAGGATGACGTTTCCCGTAGCGTTATCACTACGATCTCCCTTGAAGACGGATGCGGTACTTTCTCCGTGTCTTCTCGGGTCAGTCCATCCACGGAACTGGTTCTTCATGTTCGCGGCGAGTATCGTCTCCAGCCAATACCCGGCTGTACAGCCAGATTCAATCAAAAGCTTCCCTTCGTAACACAGAAGATTGACAGTTTCAAGAACCCCAGTGCAAATGCAGAAATCTTCCAAGCGCGTACCATTTACGAGGTCGTATTTCCACGCGTTGTTACTTACGATTTGAGCTACCAGTCTATTCAATCACTTTCGGTAATTACACAAGAATTAGAGGGTTATGCCTCCATTCGATTGCCTCGTGATCGCGGGGAAGGCACCTACGTTGTTCATCCAGTCTTCCTTGATAGCCTTCTTCAAGTTCCTGGGTTTATTGCCAACATGCAGGGTCGAGTCGGGAATGCGTTCATCTGTTGCGAAATTGCTTCGGTCGAAGTCGACACGCCTTCCTTGGACGACCATGCAACGTATTCTGTATACTGCAGAGGTATTTGGTGCGAAGCACAAAACTCTGTGTCGTTTGAGGTATCGGCTATCAAAGATGGCGAATCTGCGCGCATTGTTGCTTTTCTGAAGGGCGTCACATTCAGGCAGATGCCCCTGGAGTCTCTGCGGCGAGGTCTCTCTGTAGCAGCGATCTCTGGTTCACGTCCGATACTACGTCCACCTCCCATCAGCCTCCCATCTACGAGGGCCCGCTCAAATAGTTCCCCTCCCAACTTCGCCAACGTCGCCGGAGAAGTGCACTCGAGGATATTCAAAGTCATAGCGGAGACCTGCGGTGTGGAACCCCAACATTTCACGGCGGATACACCGCTGGATGCGCTAGGAATCGATTCCTTGATGTTGATAGAGCTATCCGCGAAACTTCAGACCTTGTTTCCCAAACTTGAGCTACAGTTGCGGTCGCTTTATTCTTGTCGCACAATCGCGGACATCCTCCGACTTTCTTCCTCTATTTTTGGTCTTGAGGAGCCGATGAGATCTCCTACAGTGACCTGTGTGGACAGCGTTGCATCCACTCCCACTACGGCAGTAGCTGAGGACTTAATGTCCGATTGCTTTATAGAACGCCCCCCTGACGTGCGGTCTATTGTCAGTTCTGTCCTTGATGTTCCATGGGAGAACATTGGCGACCACGACGCCCTCGAAATGTTCGGTTTAGACTCGCTGGCGGCAATCGAAGTTCTTCAAGCGTTACAGACTCAATCTGGCCTACAGCTTCCCACCAACTTTCTCGATGATCATTCTACTGTTGCTGCCTTGCAGGAGTACTTTGCTACGCGCCTATCAAGACTTGAGTTGTTTGATGCGGCGCTGCAGTCACCCCGCAATGAAGCCGTTCAGGCACGACTGGTTCGTACTCTGCGACTGGGTACCAATCCTGCACTTGTCCAAGACGAGAGCAAAAAGAGCATTCCCATCTTCTTCGTCCATGACGGGAGTGGTTTGGTCAACTATTATGACAGGATCAAGTCGCTGAACCGTTGCGTTTGGGCCATTTACAATCCTCGTTTCGCGACAGCCAAGCCATGGGAGGATCTCTATGAAATGGCCATTGCATACGCGGATTATATTACTCCGCTCGTCAATGGACCGATCTTGTTGGGTGGTAAGCACACGAATTTTATTGGCAAGATTATCAAACTTATTTCGCAATAGGGTGGTCGTTTGGGGGGGTTGTCAGCTATGAAATTTCTCTGCAGCTTGCTAAACGGGGGATCAAAGTCAAAGGGATAGTCCTCATTGACTCACCGAGTCCAGTCAACCACACTCCCCTGTCCGGTGCTCTTATCAAGACCGTGGCGAGATATGATCGCAGGACGGGACCAGTGGAGATTGGGAAACTTGTTCAAACTCAGTTTGCCATGAACGCTGATCTGCTTGGGTCTTACAACCCTTACGCCACCGGAGGAACTTGTCCTCCTCTTGTGTTTTTACGGTCGAACGCGGCCTATGAAGAGAAAACCATCGTCGACATCCCATCTTGGCTCGCTGACCGCTCTGATCCAAACTCTGCCCTCGAAGGTTGGTATGCTCTAGCAAAATCGCCCATAAAGATGTGGGACATCCCCGGCCATCACTTCCAAGCTTTTGACAATATGAATGTGAGTTAGCTTCAGTGTGGCTTGATCAACGGGCGTTTTGTCTCATTGAACTTTTTCCTGAATAGATCGAGTCTGTTTCTCGCAAGCTCTTGGACGCATGTGAATATTTGGAAAATCTGTGATCGTTCTGAAATCGCCTCTGTAGCATGCCTGTTATTTAACGACCCGGAGAAGAGTTTTTGTTTCTTTGTATTCATATCGCGCACACACAGTACATAGTATCGGATTGGAAGGAATGTTCTCTTGCCTGGTATTTATTATCGCCTTGCGTTTTTAGTGACTTTCCTATCATGTCCTTGTCGACGAAATAAACTCCTGGAAGCGTACTCGAGCTCGGTGCGGTATTGACCACAAACCCCTTGACGATATTTCATCATGAAATCATTGGATGACAAGAAGTCGAGAATATGAGTAACAAGCGAATCGTGGTGGCTATGCGGCGCGTGAGAAGTCACGGTTTATGTGCATGACTCTGATCGCGAGTGGCGCAACGCGCCGCATCCCAGGCAGATGTTGGAAATTATCTTCCATTTAGGATTTATGTACATTAAAACACGTAAGTACTGTACGACGCAGCTTTTGAGATCAAGTGCGAAGGTTTGCAGTGCCAGCATCATTGCTTGAGTACTGCCGCTCATTACTGATTGAAATGATGATGCTTGCCGGGTCTGGGGGGGCTGGTGGGAGGAGCTCATGTATTTAAATCTGTGGTCGTTTTGAGGCATGTTTTTTATATCAAGGTTCCACCTCGATCTCCTCGGCACCTGTGAATCTGTCTAAGAATTCTGACGAAAATCCGAGCTTACTTCTTCCCGAGCTTACTTCTTCCCGAGCTTACTTCTTCCCGGAGTGACAGAAAGCTTGAAGGCGGGTGTATTAACACTCTAGGTTTGAACATGGTGTGTGGGTCCACACCGGATGGTATAATATCCCATACCTCCTTTTGCCCTCCTGTACCACTCGGTTAGACTTCACTGAAGTATGGAGCAAAGTTTCCGGAGTTCAGTGTGAATCGATCAACAGAAAGTTACATTTTGATTTCGACAAGAGTGACTGTGGAATAGAGCAAGAAAGATAGACTTCTACAATTTCGGTGTTCACCATTTCTCATGGGCTGGACGCACTGGAGTGGTATCCCAAATTACATGCTATGAGCCACCCGCAGGGAAGGGGAAAAATATATCACCCACGATCCAGCTCCCAGGTCCAAGCTGAGCGAGGTTGTTTGGCAAGATAGACATAAGCCTAGGAACCCTTTTCGTCAACCAGAAGAATCATCAATAGGAAATCAAAGAACGTACAGAAGCAACGGCTTCAGGACTCAACCTCTGATCCTCGTTATCATAATTGGTCGCGTTGCTGAAACGTTCGCGGCCTTGAGGTGTTACGATCACTGGAGGGAAGAAAAAGAATTGTTAGAAAACGACTTTCATTCAACACGTTTACCCACCTCCATCAATGATAGCCTAATGGAAAAAACACAAGCGTCAGACTGGGATTGAGTCGACGGATGAAAAATCAGTGTCATCACTCACATGAGCAACATGAACATTCTCCTTCCCAAACTCCTTTGCCAGGCTCTGGCTCAAAGCCCTCAGCGCAAACTTTCCCGCAGAAAACACGCTCGTCATTGGACCTCCCCTCAAACTCCCCGTAGCGCCAGTAAAAATCAACACTCCCTTCTTTCCAAGTCCATTCTCTTCATCGATCGCGTTCTTCCTATATTCGGTAATGACCTCATGGGCAAACGCAAACGCACCTTCGACGTTGGCTTGAGTAGTAGCTTTGATGTCGTCCGATGTAATGGCCAAAAAAGGCTTCCATATTGAAACGCCAGCGTTGTACACCGCTGCACGGATACTGTATTCTGGAGATGGGTACCGGGTACGAATGGCTTGAAAGGCTGACTGGAGAGATAGTTGTTCATAGGAGGGTATAGGGAATGCCGTGGCCTAGAATGAGAACTGATTGTAAACGGCTTGAAATTTGTAAGAAGAGCACGAGTAGAAACATACGTCAGCTCCAGAAGCCTTTAGTTCAGTTTCCAGCGATTTGAGAGAGTCAGCCCCCCGAGCAATTAGGGCGATACTGTATCCTTCGTTCGAAAATTTGCGTCTAGACTGATCAATTGGTCTTTGAATGGACAAATGAAAAGTTTGCAAGTTTTACGCAGTAGCCGCTCCAGTTCCCCCACCTTGGCCGATGCCTCGTAGAAGATTCAGTTCCGTCTGAATAATCGGAAAATGTAAGTGCTACACCTACCAGCGACTACGAGCAGTGGCTTGGAGGAAGGCATTGTGAACGTACGAGTTTGATCATGAATGGGTCATGATCACGATTTGTTGGATATTTATAAACGAGCTGGAATTTGCGCCCACAACTGATTGAACTTTGCTTGAGTAAATAGACGAGGAAGGACCTAATTCTGTCAGCATGGTCACAGGGGGGAAGTTCTGAAATCTCCTCCGCCAGGATTCGAATGACACTAGTAGTGGTCGCGGTCCGGGCGCTTATGTCATCAGGTCACGACATTTTTAACCATTGATTTCTGAATCACCGAACTTCATTAAAGTTTGAGCTCTTCAACAGCATTAACAGCATTGAACGAGGTAATGGCGTGCCCCATATCCGATTCAACAACACTTTCACAGGCCTTTAAATTGAATTATGAACCCCCAAACAGTATAAAAACGTCCTCCTATTCGGATCTGTCCTCCTATTCGGATCTGGCCTCTCAAGCTCCCCCAGCTTCTTTCATTTTTTTCTTTCTCCCCGAGCGGAACTCTCTCGTGCCCGGAAAATCTTAACATTGCTGAGGCTTGGTCAGAGTGCCATGAGCATTCTCAGCGATGCCGACACGGGGTGGCCTAAGATCCACCGCCGTCGTCCATTATCACCCGGAACTCGAGGACTATCTGCCAATTTCTACCCAACCGAGTCGGTATGTTTCCGTCCTCTTTTTTTGAGCTCAACGAGCTAATCGTCCGGCCCACGTCAGACCCATCCACTTCGGAATGCACACACTCGTTCACATCGAAACACAGCTCCACCTTCAACTGCCAGTCTTGGACCCAACGTGTCCTTCGCTTTGACCGAGAATAAATATGCTCGGACATCTCGCCATCGCTCAGATCCGCACGATACAACGATATCAGGCGGTATAATGAGCAGTGTTGGCGGGTCTCAAAACATTGACACGGACCGAGACCATCATAATTTCAAGGACGCCAGCGTCCAGAATAACAATTACGGCATCAATATTCACATCCACATCCATTTCGGATCCGGGGCAAACTCCGTAACTCTGACGCGGGTGCTGTCTTTGTGCGTATCTTATTTTTTACACCGGGGGCAGAAATAACTGAGGCGGCCTAATATTTCTTTCTGCCAGCGGTTTATTTGGACGCGGTGATTCCGTGATCATGAGATGGTTCTGACATGGACCTCTCGGTGGCGCATATCAGTGGCTTTCACCGCGGCCTTTCTTTTTCTTCTTTTTCTTCTAACATTCTCATTTCGAGTCTTTTTCTTCTTTCTTTCTCTTTATCCAACCCCCCCACATTTCTGTTTCGATTCGCATCTCCTGCTCGTAATACTCGGGATAGTGGACGCGCCTCCCTCTGGGTTTTCACGAAAAGGAACTGATTGAATAACACAAGCGTAAAGCTTGTTCAACTTAAACACCTGAACTTGAACCGCATCTGCCAATATGAGCAGAATGCAAAATTTCGAGAATAAAGATAAAGTACTTACTCTAGAGTACTTACAACTACTTAACTGATGCGATATCGATTTGTAAAGAAATGTTTTCAACGTTGTAACGTACATCCAATCGTTGTGTGACAAGTGATCATAGGCTGTTTGTTTTTTCTCTCTTTCTTTTGGTAACTTGATGAAGGGCCATGTAGACGAAAGGCCCAAAACTGCATTGTGGTAAGTGCGGCAATTAAAGCAACCACGTTGCTTTCGGGTGTCACCTATGGTAGGCGAGACAAAAGTGTGGCGCCTGCTATTAGTAGACGCCCATTGACATCGCATCCACGCCGACGTGTACTACGCGACGCAGTTCAATTTGCCACCCACCGGGCACCCACCCTCGTATCAGCCTCGTTACGTTCCAGGTAAAATCTGGGCGGTTTATAATATAAATTTATATTTCTTTTTGCCCGCGCGGGTCAACTTCCCCAGCCAAACACACCAAGAGAGTTGAAACAAGTATAGTAGTCATAACATCGAGCTGCTCTTTCCCATCCCATACCGACTCAACAGCGAGAGGGGGAGGTGGGACTTTGAGCGGGTGGGTGGGATATCGAGCAGGAAGCGGGGAGAAAAATGTGGAAAGTTTGCCGATCGCCGTGTTAACAGGAAATATTAAGGAATGACTTCTCCAGAGTTCATCAGATTCTTTTCAAATTGGACAGGAATCGTGGGTAGGGCTTATGAAAGATCATTGAAGTAAACGAGACTATCTAGCTGCCAGCTACCATATTTTTTAAACCGGCTCTGGTCCACGCTCAAAATTTCCCGTCTTCCACAATCAGTTAACCACTCCCGGACCATTGACATCCCATCTTCGCCATAATACATTGGTAGAATTACTTTCAGCGTCTTCGCCTGCGACAGATGTTTTTTGTTAAATAGCTCATTCACTCGTCTCCAGACCATTTCCCTCGAACAAGAGACCACATTCGAATAACCGCCTTGGAAGGGCCACGGCTCTGTATGAATCGTCACATGCTCTATCTGGGTTGAGTCCTGTATGGAAGCAAGCGCTTCACAAACCGCTTCAATATCATGAACACGAGCACTGAAGGAACGAAGATGGGTAAGACACGATAGGTCCATGTGTCCAAAATCAGGACCTGACAAAGTGATTTTTAATTTAATTTGATTTGATAGACCAAATCGCGAAATAATTAAGACGTACCATCAGGAGAATCCTCCCAATCATGTCTCTCGTTGTAGTACATGACCTTGATACGTAGGTGTTCAAGTGTATTTTGGTTTTTCTCTAACAGCGAATTGAGCTGGCTGACGGGCCCCCATCCCTTGTGGTGATGTCGATATAGAATGATATCCAGTGTCGTAAGCCTCGGAGTCCATCCAGATATTTGGAACCACTCCAACATGGCCGCCGATTTAAGGCTTAAACGAAGGGTTTCCAGCTGATTCAAACCGGAGAGAGAAATATCGGTCGGGAATTCGTCTGCTCTATCCGCTCTGAAAGATGGCGTAAGAGACAGGCTGCGCAGGCCTTTGAAGCGGGAAAGAAATTGGAGTATTTCGTCGTCGAGTGTGAAGATGGGAGCCAGAGAAAGATCTACGAGGTTCGGGAAGCTTTCGCAGACCTCTGTCAATGAGGAAGGAGTATTCCAGGGCCGAGTATGGCTCCTCACTGATAATTCGGCGAGAGGAGCCCCCGATATCGCGCGAAGAATTTCAATAAGCCATGGTTCCTGGACGTTGAGCGAGAGTGTGGTTATGTATGGCACAATGGTGTTTCCGCTCGAGGAAAGCAGATTGAGGAATGTGTTACCATTCTGAACGACTTTCTGAACGACTTTTCGATTACGGGTGGTACATTCAGTTATCTGCAAGCTTCCAAAAAGATAACGCCGCGTCGGTGGTACCCAAGCTCTGCATACCAGGCTGCAGTTCAACAGCGCCGTTTTTTCGTCGTGTAGGAACTCGATGATGCCATCGATGAGCTCTTGAGGATAGCCGAGCTGAGAAGGAATAGAGGTTTGCATTCAACAGCACAGAGTCCCAACACGTGATACGAGTAGCTTATTTTATACTCCGAGGTATAATAAATAAAATAAATTATCCGTTCTACTTACTGAGTTATGCTGTGCACCATCTAGCACCATTAGCCATTATCTGTGCGGCCCAAAACTAAACTACTTACTTAAATGCACCGGAGCACGCTGGGAGTTTTGTTCATCGAAAATTCGAGTACTAACACCTACTTTCCATGCATCAAGTACCGACATAAACGAAGGAAAAGTGTAGGTTCAAGGTGACAAATCTACATTCAACTACATCAAGTTCAACCTTCGGGTCAACTCTCCGGGAAAGGGGACCGGCTAAAATTTAATAGGTCGAGCCCGGCAAACCGCATTCCACTAATCCAAATACTTATCAAACTTATAGCTGTATGCCTTACTACTCACGCTCAAAAATATGGTTGCTTCACGGTTCCACAAGTTTGATTGGGATCTCCGGTTTCACACTTTCAAACTATATAAACCTCTTTCAGGCTTTGTATGCGTCGAGGCACCCACGCACTGCGTGCCCCAAATATACCCTAATCAACTCATAGTTTTTTCGGGCAAGTTTTTTGGATAGCCGAAGAAAATTCAAAAAAAAATATGAGAACAAATACTGAGAACAAACATACCTGAGAGCTCGAGAAAATTTGATGGAGGTCAGGGAAAAAATTTATGAGGAAAGATGAAGCCGGAGAAAAAGTCGGGACAATCGTAGTGAAAAACAAAGTGATGACTGTCTGAGCATGCTGCGTCGGAATAGGGCAAATAATTTTGCAAATCGGAGCCATACGTGACTGATCGCGCACCGATGGAAGAAAGGAAGGAAGATTTATTACACGGCACAGTGGTCCACAATCTGAACGCCGGTTTAACTAGGAAACTGGGTCGCGCAGGGCGTACATTGACCATCGGTGAGCAGCCGGAGACTTAGTACTCGTAGATTAGAATAGTGTAAATGATATCGATAAATCCTTTAAACCCCAATGATTTTGGAACATTACATAAAACGGTATTTGTAGTTTAGTTCATTTGTGTACGTCTGAGTATACGTTGGGGGACCAGCCGGCGAATGCCGGCAACGAGGCACTGTCACAAACCATGACATGGGCGCTTTTCGAAAACAGGTATTCAGGCAGGCGTCCTGACAAGCAACGACGAGCCTGTTCTTTCCTAACCTATCGCCTGTCTATGCGCTAAGCATCCTCGCTGAGCCATTAGAACAACAATGACAACAAGGACGCAAGCCCCGCTGGACCGTCTGCGTGCTGCAGTGCGCAAGGTCATCGCCATGAACCAGACCAGCCGCGTTTTCACCTACTTTGGGGCCGGTGCTGAGCCAGGAGTCAACGCTCGCCATATGAGTGCCGACATGCGCTACAATAAAACCAAAGAAACTTGCAACATCCGCATCGTGGACTATTCCGCGGTGTCGATCACTTCGAAAAGCATGTCCAACACTCAGCTCATCAACTTGCTCAGTGATCCTCAGGTCAGCGAGAAGCCGTCTTGGGCCAAGGTTAGGTGGATAGATATCGGGGGTATCAGTTGGGATGTGATTAAAATGCTTTCCATCAAGTACAGTGCGTATCGAATTCTGATATTTTTAAATAATTCCCTTTTTAATTTTTTTTACCAAACGTCCCAGAAATCCACCCTCTTGCACTGGAAAACATCATGCATACACATTCCAAAGCTACGACGAGCAAATCAGATTATTACATGCAGCACTTATTTCTTAGAATTCTCTGTCTGGAGCTGCGAGACAAGGATAGTGCCATACCACTTTTGGAAGTCCAGCGCGATGCCACATTCAATGTCGAAGCCTTGGATCCAACTGCCAATGCTTCCTTTTCGTCTACACGGCGGAAAAGTAAAAGTATTGCTTACCACAACTTGGAGAGCCAAGATGCAGCTGCGACAGTTCAGGTTGAAGCATTGAAGCATGTGAGTTTGCTAATCGCTTCAGCCACAAATTATCTCTGATATCACCTACAGCGAGATCGAGTAGAATGTAACGTCTTTCCTCTCTTCATATTGCTGTTCAGAGATGGTGCGTCCCATTCTTCCATGCTGGCCTCGAATCTCCTTAGACTTTTCTGTTCGACAGGAACGGTGATTACTTTACACCGGACCATCAGTGAAAAGTTCACTAAGCCAATCATCAATCGGCTTGCAAGGTCGGACACTCTTTTACGCACGACTAGTGACGCTTCATTCTTAGTCCAGAGCTTGCTCGACCTCAGTGCGTTTGCGATTATTGGCAACATTCGAGTTCGAATACTCATTATCACTTCCTACAGCTGTTGACAAGGCCCTTGGCCTCGCAGAAGCATGCGAAACCAAGCTGAAGAAGTTTGAGAAGCAACTGCTTTTGAAGCCGGACGTGGATACAGTGGGCAACCGTATGTCTCAGTCTCCCTCACCTTACCGTTTGCTGATTTGGACCTACCCAGTCCATATTCTGGCGGGCGATATCAACCTTCATCAACGAGCTCTGGAGCCTCTCAAGCGGGTGATATATGGTCTACGAAGATACGACATTGACCGATGTCTTGCGCTGTTGAATCTTCCTCCTGAAGAAGAGAAAGACGCTGTGGTCAAGGGTTATATCAGCCCCAAAGCCCAGATATACCTTGTAATGCACCTTTGACTTTGGGCGGTGTGTGTGGAGCTGATGTGTTTGGTGTCCCAGGCAGATGTGTTTGACCACATCGACTACGTTCTTGCGAGTCTAGACAAAGTCTACAACTTAAGCGAGAACTTGATGTCGTACTCATTCAACGTTCGTTGTTCCTACGATATTCAGAAAAATCTCTCGGCTTACCAGTTGGATAGCTAACATCTTATGAGATGAATGTGGTCATGTAGGCTGACTCGTCTTTGGTGTGTGTTCTGGCGAACTTACCATTATCAGGCGACGTTTAACGCTCATCACCGTCATTTGTCTACCGCTAACATTCCTGACCGGTTACGGGGTAAGGGCTCTCTTCACCCTCGTAACACTATTTTTTCCTAATTCACCCTTTTGTGTTGTATGTAGGGAATGAACTTTTTCTCGATGTGGTGGACTAAGAACCCCAACCATAGTGATGTCTGGTTCGGCTGTTTTTCTTTTTCTTCAAAATTTAGTGCATCACTCATTTATCATTATCAGGTTTTGGATTGTCACGCTTCCAGTCATGGCTGTGGTTGTACCCTTCTTTCTCATTCCGGATATCAAGAGGCTCTATCAGAACTGGAAAAACAGACGAGTATCAGAGAATGCGCTCCAAGTATGTTTTTTGCTATTTATTATTATTATTTGGGGTTCATGTTGATCTCGTTGTATTATAGTCGTATCAAATACAAAAGGGAAGAGAGGATAGTCTGCCTAGTAGGTCGATTGGGATGAGAGGTCGGAGGTTTCCTCGTTTGCGTTAGGTTCCGGACAGATAACTGGGTTTTGAGGAATGGAATGGTTGGATTTTATTTAATGAAACTTTCATGCCGCGTCGGATCTCTTTGCTTCAATGTTAAATATATCTCTTTGCTTTGTTAAATATTGCTTTCGTGGTTCTGCTAATGATTATCTAATCTTATCCTTCCGCTGACGCCGAAACTCGGCGTGGATTATTAGCTTGCAACCTCTTCCAAACCAACTCACTCACTTCTTTCGCAACATGGCCGTACGTTTTTCTGGTGCTCTCGCGCTACGGGCTCCGTCTCACGTGTACTGTTTCTGCTATTTGCTTAGTCCGGATACGGCTGGGGTGGAGGTAAACTCATTCAATGACCAAAGTTTTGCGTTCTGTCCCATTATCGTTTTCTTCAAAGGACGCTCTCGATGCTTTGCGTACTGGCAGGAATTCCAAAAGGTTTGTTCCAAGAATAAAGGCTGCACATGTGTAAAGCGACGTCCAATCCGCCTCAATAATTACACTCCTTCTCCAGTGCTACGCAAGAGCAGATTTTCCAACTGAATGCCGCCCTCAAGGTGACGATTACGTAGAATGTTTACACCATACTAAAGAGGTGCGTTTTCTTAAACCCTCTCTCCCTCAAGTTTCTAACTTCGATCCCTAGGCCGCACGCGCAAAGGCCATTCAAGATGAATTCATTCGTCAAGCTGAAGCCAAGGCAAAGGAAGGCCAAAAGGCAGCAGATATCTTGGCCGATGGGGTTATAGTAGGAGTGGGGCTGATACAGCGAGGGCAGGAACAGTCGAAATAACCGTTTTATTTCTTTATGCTTTTCCCCGCAATGCTAGAGGACCGTTGAGACGTCGATGTTTGGTCCGTTATACGGTTGCTGACCGGGACCACTCGAATGCCGGGACATTCTTCACTTGTTAACGAGGTTATTATATTGAAGAGGTCCCAGTAAGGTATACATTCTTAATCAATGAGATACTTGCGCTTGAAGAATGAACGCAAATGCATGATCTGCCATGCTCCGAGACCAGCGAGAGCAACGATACAGAACCATGCGAAATTTTGGACGCGCTGGTTTGTGGACACTTTTGAATTATGGTCGTTGAGCTACAATACTCTGAAAGGAAAATGGAAAGAAATAGACGCACTATTGGTATTCGTGAAACGGATTTCTCTCTTTTTTAGGTAGTCCATTTCGTCTACAATTTCCTTTACAATTCCTTCTAGCTTGCGCATTTCAGTTTCGAGTCCGGAAAGGGATTCTTGGTTGGCTATCGCGCTGAAGACATAGTCAGCTCTGAGGTATCAGAAATACAGATTAAATTTCACGAAACTTGTAGTCCACAGCATCGGCACCAATGTCCACGTCCAGGTCAACAATGCGAGCTGCTTTCGCACCTTTTTCGGGAGGTACACCTGTGCCGCATTGAATATTAGGAAAAAGCAAGAAAAAACGTTAAAACACGTACTGCTATCCAACGTATTCTTGAAACAAACACCCACTTCGCCCTCTGCATGCGACGTGACAGCAAGACGTGTCTCTCCATTAATATCTCGTTTACTCAAATAAACATTTTTCTGCGGGCTGGAGTCCACAATCTCTATATCCACCCTCTGACCCGCGCCCGGTCCTACATTCGCTGTGACGATAACGAGGGCATTGTTGTGAATGGGATTCCATATACATTTGGATGCAGGATAGCGAGACGCCGGAAGTTGGAATTTGATAGCTAACGAGGGTCCTGTAAGAGATAGAAGCGTAAATAGGACGAAGACGAGGAAGGCTGAAGAGGTCATTGTTGGGCGTAACATTTTCCCGGAAAAGCGAAATGATTTCCAGCGAAATGGAAGCTGACAAATGATGAGGGGCTGTGCCTGGGAAGATAACTGACGGTTCTGGGTTGATATTTCTTGCTTTGACCGAATGAAAATTCCACTCTCGACCTCAATCAATTCTTTCAGCTAAAAATGACGACACGCGCCCCTGTTGCTAAGCACTGGATTCTTGCTTAGTCAAATGACAAGTTTGGCGAACACATTTCAAAGATTAATGAACTTCAATCAAATTATTTACAAAGTCGGTTACAGAAAAAACAAAAGACTTTTTTTAAGCAGGAATACATTGCGAGAAGTCTAAGCGCAGAGTAAATTTATTCTCAGTTCCACTCTTGGAAAATAAAAGAAAAACAACTTACAAGGGTTGTTCACTGAACATTTATATCCTGACACACAAGCCGTAGGTCCCGTCCACCCGATACCTAAAATAGCAGACGCATTGTTGTCAATCAAGCCTTTTCCGCAAAACAAAGCGATGCATAACACTCACCTCCACATTGGCCCCACGCAGCCGAGGTGCCCCCGCCAGACGTAGGAGAGCTCGAAGGTGGAGAGGTAGGCGATGTAGGCGAGGTGGAAGAACCTCCTCCACCGCTAGTCGGCGCGCTACCTCCAGGAACAGTGGTGGGTACAGTTGTCGGCTGAGTAGCCGTGTTCCACGTCGCCGTAGTAGGCCAGGCTGTGGCAGCAACAGTCGGAGATGTGGTTCCGTATGGAGAGGGACCAGGAACTGAGATACGAAAAAAAAGTCATTTATACTCGAACGGAACAGCAATAACTCTACTAGAGCCATAGGCTTACTGATGTAGGAATTGAGTTGTTGGTAAATGTTGATGAGGATACCTAAATAAACATAAAAACCATTCCAATCAATCTTCCTCTGTCTCTCAAATAGTCCGACAACCGTAAAATGCCTACCTGGGTCACTCGCACTGTAGGCTCCAGGGATCTTCACGCCAGCGGGACTAACAGTCCCCGAGCCACCAATCTATGACAAACATGTTGAGTCAAACATTTTCTCATGTTCGCCGACAGCAGCACTGCAAGTGTGATGAACGAACGTTGATTTGGTAACAAGACATGTAGAATCTTGAAAAACCTTGAGTAGTTAAATCCCGGGTCAATCAATCAAAACAAACTTACTGTGCGCCACCAACACTCGAAGCTACGTGAAGAGCTGTTGACCATCCAGATCGTCATTAGTTAGCCGACAGATCCCATTCTCTCAATGGTTTCCTGGAAATCCCACGACTCACCGATAACCTCAGCACGGAGGAGGTAATTTCCAGGTTTGATATTAGATGGAACAGTGAACGTGTAATGGCCGCAGTTGTCATTCAAGACCTCTAAAAAAAGTGTCCGTATCAGCAAATAGTGACCCCAAATCTCGGAGGAAAAGAGTGTTACCGGTACCCCAATAATCGGGATTACTAGAAGGGAGACCCATCTCTGAAACCTTGAACCACGAAGCACTGGGTCCGTCGGCTGTTATCGCATTGCCAACGGGTGCGAGGTAGATCTTCGTTCAATCGGTAAGTCAAAGTCGCAGCCTGGAATGATAATTTTCCTAAAAATAAGACTACTTGCATTGATAGGACCATAGCTGACATATTGTTAATGGAGCTTTAACACGTCTGGTCTTAAAGTTTGCTTACTGAGCACCGCCAATAGCTTCAGTTGCACAAGAGCGGTCGTTTGGCTGCTGATGCATCTCAACAGTAACCTTGTCTCCAGCTAAAATCCCAAACGTCAACAAAGATGTTAACTTAGTATCGAAAGGGCTAAAACTTACGCAAGACTGAACATATGCCGTTCGAAGGTGTCGGGCTGACATTGCAAGTCAAATCCTACGCGCGTTAGAGAAAGTAGAGTGTCAGCGTAATGCGTAACAGGACCCATTAAGCTATTCCGGTCGGTTTACCTTTGAAGTGACATCGGTGACTGTGAAACGCAAATCAGGAATTAGCATTCACAAACACGACGCGGGCCCCCAAGCTAATTTATATTTTCTCACCAGGATTGTTGCTGAGCGGAAGCCGCACACAGGAGCTACCCTGGTCGACTCCGTTGATCCAAAGTTCCTGGAAGGTAGCATGTGCAGAAACCGAAGTAACGAGGCACGCCGCTGCGAGAAGTGAGTAGTAGTACATAGTCGCGATCGTCGTTCGTCGTTCGCCTAACAGGGGAATACGCCACTTTCTCGCTTTATACCGAAGCCAAATTTTTATTTTATACTCGCGCATTGTCGGAACTTCTCGACCTCACAACGATCTAGCGGAGAATAATTGCACGCTAAAATGCGCGGAATAAATCCGCGTTTTCATCGAATATACCCAAAAGAATTGAATGAGTTGAGGCAATAGAAGAAAACACTTGATTTGGCGGAGAAACTGCGTGAACATACTATCATGCCTTTGGAAGAACAGCTCTTAGTTCTTGGCATTGAGGTCCGAGATTGAATCGCCGAGTATAACGAGTATCCAAAGTCGAGGCAAGAGAGGGCACGAGGGGTCAGGATTGGAAACACTGAAATGCAAGCCCGCCGGTATTGCCCCGATAAATCATGAAATATCACCCGTCGTACTAAAGAGTACGAGACCAAACGTCATCTATCTCTGGCATGACGGCAACATAGAATAGAGCGAAAACGAAATTATGTCCCTTGGCAGACTCGTTTAGATTTTTCATCGATATGGTATTAGACAATTAGGGAAAAAAAGCATCAACAAAGTGTACATGAAGGGGAAAAAGGGTGGAACTGTACCGAAAGGCTCTATTATAAAACACAAGCCCTTTAGTGGATCTTTTTTAATTTTTAATTTCCCTCAGGATGGTGATCCGAAGTAAGTATATAGCAGACGTGAGGGGTACCTAAGCATAATAAGTAGCTTTTCTGAGGACACTGACGAACGGGAACAAAGAGCCAAAGACAAAAAGGAAACACTCAGCCATGGGCCATCAGCTGTTGCCACTGCCTTTCCTGGTGCGAACAACCTTGTTGCGCAGGGCACGTTCTTTCAACTCGTTCTCTCTTTGAGCCAGGTCTGCGCGAGAAGAAGGTTTCGAGTCCTATTGCTCATTGCGAAATCAGTCAGGGGTGAATTGATGATTTTTTCATTCAAGCCGGGCATACCTCATCCGAATGTAACAAGGTACTTTTCTTCTCGAGCTCGGCCTGGCCTTTGATCTTGAGCTCTTCGACATCTTTATGGTCTGTATTAGGAGGAGAGCCATGACGTGGGGTGCGACTTCGGCTGCGGCTGCTAGCACTTGGGCTACGCGTGTACCTCTTTGAGCTTTTCTCTCCGCGACGAGTATTCTTTCGGCGAGGTGGGGACCTAGAAGGACTTCTTCGGCGTTTCGGTGGACTAGCGCTCCTTCGCCGCTTGCTGTATCGTGGAGGGGACTTAGATCTACTAGGGGAGCGAGAAGGAGAGGGACCACGGGAAACACGGCGTCTGCGAGCAGGTGGGCTCCGGCTGTCTCTGTATCGCCTGGGCGGAGTCACAGATGGGGACCTATTCCTGCGACGAGGAGGTGGAGGCGGTGAACGGGAAACAGAGCGGGTCGGCGAACGTCGCTTCAGTGAGCGCCGTGGAGGTGTGGGGGAGCGAGAGGTGCGAGTGGGCGATCTTCGACGGGGTGGTGGAGAACGATATCTTCTTGGAGAGCGGGAACTGGCAGCAGAAGACGGAGTACGAGATCTTCGTCTCGGAGGAGGAGAGCGCGAGTTACGCCTTCTGGGAGGAGGACCACCCCCACGACCACCCCAACCGCCGTCTCTACCTCGAGTACTACGATCATCATCAAAGCCTCTCCCTCGACCACGGCCGCGGCCGCGACCTCTACCTCCACGCCCGCCACGGTCACCGTCTCGAATTTCGTCCAGTCTAGCCCTGCGGTCCCTTTCGTCGATGACACGAGTATCTCGTTCGCGAGCCTTACGAAGCTCCTCCTTTTTTTCTTCGACAAACGTCCGAGGAACACCTGTCATATCAGACTGAGCTTCGAGCAATAAGGTCCAAAGAGCAGACATAAAAGCTGGCGTGTCTTTGGTAAGAAACCCGGTCAAATTGATTTGCATCTTTTTTGGATCAGGGAACTACGGGAAAGAGAGAGATAGGTGAGCACGAAAAAAAAAGATTGAGAATGCGAAATTGAATCTCACTAATTCCTGCTTGTCTTCGAGAAGACCCATAGCATATTCGACCACAACTTCGTCTTCAAAGCCAACCAATTCCACGACTTTTTTTGCTATCCACGGTCTGATGACGGTCAAGTTGACCTTACGCATATCGACCTAAGAAAAATAAAAAACGTCTCGCGTTGATCAAATGGAAAAATGTTCAAAACCTGAAACCCTACCTTTTTATCGAATTCTGGTGGAAATTTGAGGGTTTTGAGAAGCTTGAGTTCTTTGTCGGAGAAACGCCTGTCCTGGTCGGCTGAAGTACCTTTGAAGAATCCTAGAAACGTTAAGGATAATTTAGTGAGTACAATGAGCGAATACCGTGTCAGTACAATTGGCTCACCAGCGTCAGCCATGATATTACTGAGGTCGGTTGTCTGGGACGTCTGAAAGAAAAGAAATTTGGCGTGGGAATGCGGCAAAATGCGCCCTTGAGTGCACACACAATGGTCCCAAAACGAATCGGCTTACCTTTGCGTGGTCATTGCGCTAACGATATAAAGTTATAGCCATAACGAAGCGCGACCGAATTCTGGTAAGCATCAAGACTCGTGGCTATTTTTCTTTTCAAGAGACAAAAAATATGAGAAATCAGAGAACGGCGCACGGGACCTAGCCTGCCCTATCTCTTCCGTTCTCAAGCATGACATCTAGCACCATTCGCAATATCGAGGTAGGAGTACCCTCCCCCCTACCACCTCCTTCTCAACTCTGCCAGATCTTCCGCGTTCCTCCGCGATGGCTCTTTGTCCGAGTAGAGACCTCCGATAACATCGTCGGCTGGGGTGAGAGTACACTGGAAGGACATACGGAAGCCATCGAAGGCGCTTTCAATGATCTCAGAGAACGATTCGTAGGCGCAGATGCTAATAATATCCAGGATATATGGCAAACTGCGTATATGGGGAGATTTTATCGTGGAGGACCGGTTCTCATGGTAAGTAGTAGTAAAACGCCAAAAACGCACCCACGAGTGTCCAAACTCTCCCCCATCCTCCCTGAGTCGCCTCTTTGAAGAAGCTGACCTTTTATTTATAGAGTGCTCTCTCTGGGCTCGATATAGCTCTGTGGAGTATAAAGGCAACAAAGCTTGGAGTGCCGATCTGGCAGCTTCTAGGCGGAAAGGTCAGGGATAAAGTCAAAGTGTATGGTTGGGTTGGTGGAGACCATCCGAGTGAGGTAGTCCGCGCTGCAGAGGCAAGGAAAGCTCAAGGGTTCACCGCTGTGAAGATGAATGGAACAGGTATGGCTCCTGCTGTACTATTGGGTCTTACTCAACCGAATGCAATGTGATGAAATCTCATTTTAACTGGGTAGACGCAATTTCATGGATCGACTCGCCAAGGTTTCTCGAAGCTACCGTTGAACGCGTCAAACAGGTCAAGTATGTGAAATCGTTTGACAAAGTATGGATGCAATAAATATCAATTTGTCTTGGTCCGCAGATCGGTCGGACTGGACGTCGGGGTCGATTTTCACGGGAGACTTCACAAGGGTATGGCGAAACAACTTGCCAAGATGTTAGAACCTTTGCAGCCCATGTTCATTGAAGGTAAGATTAAATTAAAGAGTCTTAACACACACCCAGTCTTGACCCGATCGCAATTCAACTCAGAACCTCTCCTTCCGACTCAACCAGAAGAAATTGCAGACTTGTCCAACGCGGTGTCTACACCGATCGCGCTTGGTGAACGACTTTACTCTCGATGGGATTTTAGACCATACTTGGAAAGACGGGCGATTGACATTGCACAACCAGATGTGAGGACCACACATCATAAGCTTCAGGTTCCAATTTCGTATCTGGATTCTCTAACATCATCCTTTTTTTCCTTCTTTCATAATACCAGGTATCGCACTGCGGCGGGATTTCCGAACTGCACAAGATTGCCAGCTATACCGCAACATATGACGTGGCTCTCGCACCTCATTGTCCTCTGGGTCCGATTGCTTTGGCTGCATGTATGCAGGTAGCGATTTCTGCTCCGAATTGTAAAGGCCTTTTGTCCATCGGTTATCTGTTTGCATACAGTTAACTAAAACGTCTTCCGAACAGTCGTGATCCAGGAAATGAGCTGGAAGGTTCATATTCCTTTGTTCCATTTCGACTGCCCGGCGTTAGCCATTTTATTAAATTTGGAATGTACAGATGCACTACAACATTAAAGCTCAAGAGGAACTAGGCGTAGAAGCCGATCTATACACATATCTGGTTAATCCGGAAGTGTTGACCGTGAAAGACGGGTACGTAGCTGCTTTGCAAGGTACGATCGACTTGTCGAAGGCTGTCTATACATAGAGTAAACAATCTGATTGACACCTGCCCTATGTAGGACCAGGCCTTGGAATTGATATTGACGAGGAAAGGGTGAGGAAGGCGAGCGAGTATTATGTGCAAAAGAGTAAGCCTTGGATTAATCCAGTTTGGAGAGGAGAAGATGGGAGTTTGAGAGAGTGGTAGAACTGAAGTAGCTAAAATATATGTGTAGGGTGGGAAGTGTTATTAAAAATGGAGAGGTCGCGGGAAGCTAGAATTAATTTTTGGCGCGACGGGTTTCAATTTCAATTTCTCACGTAACCCGCCGCCCTCGTGGTGCGCGGTTTGTAGAGGTCTTGTTCAAGAACTTTGTTCCTGGCTCTTCGGCTCGTTCTTCACGCAACGCATATAAACGGGCGCAGACAACGAGCAAGCACACACACAAAAGAGCCAAATGGCACTCGGTGGCGACTCTCCTTCAACAACTGAACCTTCTGCCACATTTTCGCCGTCGCCGTCTCCGTCTTCGTCTGCCTCCTCGTCCGCTTCATCGTCTTCTCAGTCGTCGAGCAGCGATGGAAATTCTGAAGGATTCACTTCCAAGGGAGCCAATTACTTTTTCGGATTCCTCGTGACGTTCATAGTCCTCCTCTCCATCTTCATATGCTGTGGGTTCAGTACGCGGAGAAGATTACGACGAAGAGCCTTATTCGAGTGGGGCGAATGGGATTCCAATTCCAACTCTAATTCCGGCAGCATACCACCTACTCAAACCCCTACTTTATTCGAGCCAAACTTTACGAAAATGACTAACGATAATTCTTGGATTTTAATACAGGTAAACGCGCTTTCTTTTTCTTGACCAAACGAAAAACGTCTGACTCTGTGTTCCCATAGCCATTAGCTGCTCAACAAGCTAAAGTATCGACTGACAGTATTGTCAATCTACCATCGCTCCCGCTCACACTTGTCCCTCCTCCTCCTCCTACCCGAAGGCCTTCCCGAAACCCACAGGCAATTCACGGCCTATCCCTTCCTACCTGGAGCCCCCCTCGCGTCATCGTCCCGAACTCCGACAATAAAGAAAAAGGAACGAACAACTTGTTAGGAACGAAAGCTAATAAAACGACGTTGATGCAAGTCGCGGTAATCATTGCTATGCCTCACCCTACGAATAGTACGAATATAAGGCGGGAAGAACAGGGACGGCATGAAGAGGTCCTTGACCCCGGGGAAGATCATTACAATAAAAATCTTTCAGGACATTTGGAGATTGGAGTTGCTTCTCAAATTTGGAATTATGCCTCGTCTACGTCTATGATACCTGAAGGAACATAGTCGCTTTGTCACTTACCACTTTTTATTATTCCTCCTTTTGTCAGGGTTTTCTTTTTTTGCTTTCGTTTATGTGTAGTATATCAAGTTACTGTAACAATATTGATTCTAGGCGAAAAAAATCGTTTTTTGTACCGTACCGTACTGTATCCTTTGACTCTTTTTCCTTCTTTCGCTTTTCTTTTCTGGCTACATAATTGTTTATCGGGCTCGCTCTCACGAAATAGTATATGTACATGAAGGGAATATGCATATTAGTTACGATGGTTCAGTTTAGATGGTTGAAAAGGACAAATGCACCAAGAGTAACCCCTCCCACCTCCCAACTTCATACGTTCTCTACTCACTATGTACTCCGCCTCGGTGCATCCCCAGTAACAGTCTCCCACTCCGGTCCCTCCCCAAGCAGATCCTCATAATCACTCAAACAATCCCACTCCCAAGTTATCCCATCAAGAATCTCTCTCTGAGCCTTGACGAACGTCTCGACGGGACACATCCCATCCTTTTGCTCTGGACATCCACGGATACCAGTCAGAGGTACCGGAGCATCGTTGACGATGACTCGGATTTGTTGCCCTGGGGCGATTGACGGGGAGGAACATTCTAGGACTGGTGAAGAGGATAGATATGAGTCGGGGATAAGGCGATAAGAAGAGGTGGCAAGGGAACGAGTGTAAATTAAGAAAGGAAAACTCACGTTGGAACTGAACGTTCGTAGCAAACGGAGCCAACTGCGAAACCTTGAACGTCTGATGCTTCGGTACATGATCATAAGGAAGTGGTCCATTCTCCGCCAACGTTGACAAATTCAGCGCCGTTAAAACTATAAAACATATCCAGTCAGCACAAAGGAGGGGGGGGGAGGAAAAAGACTCTACTATTCAACACAACAACCTCATGCGTAGCATCCACATACAAACTCTGATTCAACGGGAACGTAATCTCATTATCGTTCAACGTCGAATTTGTCGAAAACCGGTGTTCATGAGATTGCATAGGCTTATGCTCCAATCGCGCCAAAAGTTCTTGAATCCAACCTGCACCCTGAATACGAGCGACAGGTGAGCCAAAAGCGGAGCTGTACCAGAACGCCAAGTCGAGTGAATAATCGAAACCTTCCCATTCTTCTCGAGTGAAGAGTTCGCAGAATTTGGAGTAACCGAGGGCAACGGTCTGGGTCAAAGACAACCGTTGAGTACTCATATTTTTTGACAGATGAAAGGTGAGGAACCGGACTTTACCTCGTACGCACAGGTATGCTGCATCGCATACACATCCTCAATCGCCAACTCATACCCCTCAAGCTGAGCTTGGATCCGCTCCCTCGTCTCATTCAAGTATATCTGCGACCACCGCTTAACATACCAAGTCCCACGATTTCCTACGTTTCCCTTGTTCGCATTTGTGCAAGTGTCATATGGAGCGAGTGTGTTGTTGAACTAGGTGTGAAAATCAAGGTAATTAGTGTTTGGTTAACCGGAGAAGAACGTGAAGGAGGACCTACACCGGGAAATTCAACCGTAATACTCTGCTGATACCGTCCTTCGAGTGGGTACCCAAAAAACCCTATCGCAAAGTTCAACGCTGAATGGAGCATTCGATCTCTAACAAAGTCCTCAGTACGAGCATCAATCACGGTAATTATTTTAGCGCAATATACGTACTGAGATTCAGTTCGGAAGACAGGAATCGTGTTCGTCTCCGTGAAATTGTTGAGTAAGAATCCATACTTTAGTCGTGTGGAGATACCGAGGTCGAAAAGCTGTTGTCGCCCGAAGGGTGTAAGAATCTCTCCGCCGAGTTTGTATGTCCTAAACAGAAACATAAATGAGTATAAGAAGCTAATAGGGCTCCTTGCAGGAAAACTTAACATACCAATCATTCAAAAAGTTCAAATCCCCGTTCGCATGCCACTTGGCAGTATCCTTATTGATTCTCCTCGCAAAATCCGCAGGACCTCCGTATGCAGCTAACAGTTCCAATCCAAATACCAATAGAATGAGAATGAGAAAAAAAAGGGTTACAAAGGGTTGATATAGGTACTCACACCACGTCGTAGGATACCTCGCTCCATGTCTATGCAAAAGATGCAATCCCGTTACTCGACACGTATCAGGCGTGTCAGGATCAGAATCCAACCCAAAAGTTCCCCTTTCATTGCTGTACCAGGGAGACAGGTTTCCCCAATGTTTGAATAAGTCCCATTCTTTCGATTTTCCCTTGTCGTTGTCGTATCCTTTTTTGAGAGAGGAAGGTTTAACGAGCTGAGGAGAATCTGTGTGGATAGGGTATTCTGGTGCTGTCGCGATGAGTGCGGGCTCTGCGCCTGTAGGTGTTGCTCCTGGGTATCCGATATTTGTAGGGAACATTGAAGGGAAGGCATTGGAGGGTGAAGGAGGAGGAAAAGGATGAACGATGGTGCTTCCTGCGATAGGCTTTGCTAATGCGTTCAACGGAGTTTCACTGCTGCTGTCACCAGACCTCGTTGTCGTGCACAATGACCCACAAAAAGCATACTGCACAATCACGCAGGCGAAGAGACCGGCTGTGAAAGCAGAAGAGAGATGAAGGAATGAAAATTTTGGCTGAGTGAAGAATCTAGTTCTTCCACGTGCCGCTGCCACTGGTTCAACGCCTACGCCTGGGAGCTCAGGTTTAGAGTTTGGACTGGGCAAGAGAGCTTCGTGTTCGGCTCCAGAATTGTGTTCGTCGTACGAAGCGTACTCCTGCTGGCCGCGCTCGACGTCCATCGTTTATCTCCCGAGGTGGGTGGTGGTAGAGCGTAAAAGCCGTTTGACAGACCGAGATGCTTCGGCTCCCCGTCACCGTCCCGAATAATGAAAGCATATTATTATAAAGTATGTATAGTCCGAGAAGGATGATGAGTTTAGAGTAGATAAATAAGATGACCAAGTCCTCAGTCTATCGCCTGCCCAGTCGAATTGATACTCGGATTATTCGCGATATCTGCCATCCCCCTATGCAGCGTTTGGTCTACCACAGGATAGAAAATAAACAGCGCAACCAATCCGGCAAGCAGCAGCCAAATTGAGACGTAATTGACCAACCCCCTCCAGGAAATGGCTTGCTCAACGTATCCGGACGTCCGAGAAGGATCCACTGAAAGGCCCTTCTCTTTATCCTCCTCCTTTCCCTTCCCCTTGCTTTTTCTGGTATCCGAAGAAGCAAAGAACGGGACACGAGGATCGTGCAACCAATCATCGTCCTCGTCATCTTCTTCACCATCTAACAGAGCATCGAGCTGATACGCATACGCAACGAACTGTGACCCCGTACTTGGATTAACGCCACCGAGGCCCATACCAGATACGAGAGGAACTCTGGAGTCTCCTGACATGTAGGACTGTCTGGACGCGGTAGATGTCATTGTCCCCGTCGATGGGTGTCTTCTACCTTCCCTTCCTCCCCCTGCTCCTCCCCCGAACGGTAAACTCGGTGGAACCAAAGCCTCTTCCATATCCCTCGCCTTGGAATCATCTAAGCGCGACACAGGACTAGGACTAAGACTATCCTGTCTCGTGTCATCAAGACGGTATAAAATGACCGAAGTACGAACGGGAGTGACAGTAGCACCACCATCGATCGTACTCCGTCGCTGTTGTTGCTGTTGCGCCTCAGCAAGGACACGCGTTTCTTCCGTCGAAATCCAATGCGTGTGTTGCTGCTGCGGTGGAGGAGTAGGATATCTGCTATCTCGTACAAAGCTGCTATCCCGCGACCAGGATGATTTAGAACTGGAATTAGAGCGCATCTGTCTTGGTGTTCGACTGGATGATATTGATGATAATGTAGTAGGAGGCGAAAGAATGGCAACAGTGGCAGGAGGAGGAGGAGGTTGGGGTGAAAGCGAAAAAGGGGAATTTGGCCGAACTAATATACTCCCCGCAGAGGACGACGGGTAAGAATCATGATGGACCGGGGATGACAAGTCCGTCGAGGATAAATGCAAAGGCCTGGTTTGCGCTAAATGGGGTGGTAGCGCGGACGTCGGAGGAAGTGAAGCAAGTGAAATCTGGCGGGTGTGATCAGTCTCAATCCCAGCGGGTTCGTCATCGCCTTCCTCCTCCAATAACAGATGGTGTGATTCCAGATTGTTAGGAGGTGGAGGATAGGTCATCTCTTGAGGTTCCTCGACAGCGACAGCATCGTACCCGGTTTGCTTCAGGGGATATTTATGCAAAGTGGAGGCAGGAGGGGGTGAGTCCAATAGCGGATCGTTCATTGCAGTCAACGAAAATCGGCTCTAATAGATCCAGTCCCGAGAGATAGCTTCGAGCTGCCGAAAGGAGTGTGCGGTAAAGAACAAGACCCTAGGCGAGCGCAGCGGTCGATCCTCACCGCGGGTGGATCATAGCCACGTTGCTGCAATTTGATTGCGAGCATTTGGGTATTGCATAAGCCATTGGAACGACCCACGAGCCACTTTCACTGTCATTCAATCCGAGCTCGCTGTCTACGATGGCAGTCGGATCCTTCACGGACGAGTCTAGGCTACAACGGAAGTCAGCCGAAGCGGCTGATAACCGAAAAATCTTTCATCTTGATAAAGATTAAACGTAATTGGTGTGAGATATTTAAATGTCAGACAGCCAATCCGTCGTTTGTTTCTCAAAGTACAACCATCATCATGAGCTTCTGCGAAAATTGTGTGAAAGGTAGGCTTTCTCCCACAAATGCACTCCGCAGACCGATCCTAAATACCTCCCTCTCTGCAGGTGTCACCCACGACGGCGAGCCCAAAGGTAAATACCTATGAACTTTTCCCATTCTTTCATTGAGATACGGCTATCTAGGCAAATGGGAAGTGATCAACGGTGTCAACTCTTACGTCGCCACGCCCACCAAGGACTATCCAAAGGACAAAGTTCTTCTCTACCTAGCCGACATCTTTGGCCCTCAACTTATTAACAACAGGGTTGGCTAACCTCTTCCCTCCTTTAAACAGTCTCTTGTTACTTACAGGTTGATAGCTTCTCGCCGACGATTTTGCCAACAACGGATTCAAGGTATTTTCTGCCAGAATCCTCTCCTCGGGTTCAATGCTGACGTCATTCTCCCATAGACCATCGTTCCAGATATCTTCAATGGAGACCCAGCTCCTGCTGATGCTCTCACAGACGGTGTAAGTAGTACACTTACACCCCGCTTGACTCTCAACTCACTTCGCGTTCAACTTTGTATCCTTCAGAGCACTTGGGATCTGTACCAGTGGTTCGGTGGTCACGGACAAGACAAGACGCGTCCCACCGTTGACAAGGTTCTCGAGGCTCTCAAGAGCGAAGGTGTCACTTCTTTCGGCGTTTTAGGATACTGCTTCGGAGGTATATACACGTCGAATCCCAATGATTTAAATCATTAAGCTTACATCTCTTGATTGTCATCTCTTTATCCTTTTTCTAGGCAGATACGCTTTCGACCTCGCATTCGATGGAGTCGCCACAGCCGTTTCAGTAGCTCATCCTTCTCTCCTCCAGATCCTGCTGATCTCGAGGTATACCTCCACAAATTCTTCCATTCGGAATTCTGACCAACAACCCTCCTCAACTTTCTTTCTCCTCCCAGAAATACAAGTCGGATGCCAAAGCACCCCTGCTCATCAGCAGCTGCCCAGTCGACTCCCAATTCCCCCTCGAAGCATCCGAACAGGCCGATAAAATCTTTGCCGATTTCGGACCGGGATACAAACGCGAGCACTTTGAAGGTTGCACCCACGGATTCGCTGTCAGAGGCGATATGAAGGATCCAAATGTCAAAGCTGGGAAGGAAGGAGCGTTCAAGGCTACTGTTGAGTGGATGATTAAGCATTTGTGAAGGATAGGATAGGTTGTTTTATATCATATGTACAACAAGCAAGCTAGATTTGATTGGATCAGGGGGGGGTTCTTTGGTGTACTACTACTACAGTGTAGATTTCTTCTTTCTTCATTTCCTCCACCTATTGACTCCCAATCGAACTTGTCGAACTCTTTGAATCGAAATACGACGCAGGAAGTCCTCCCTGGATAGCCAACGACGCCTTTTGTTGTTTCCACGCCTCAACCGCAGGATCCAAAACGCCTGAACCACTACCACCATCACTACCATCCATCGCCATCGCATGATCATGATTAACATCATGAAACCCGTCCAAAAACCTCACAAATCTCAAAAACCTCTCCGAGCAAATAAGCGGATCATAAAAAAACTGAGATGTCAGCAGTCGTTCCCCACTCCCTTTCCCTTTCCCATTCTTTCCCGTACCCTCACCCACTCCCACCTCTGCAGCCCGATACATTAACCAGACGAAATCAAAACCAAACGTCGCTCGAGATATATGGTCCGATAAACGTTGAATGCATCGCTCAATGTCGTCCAAGACCAGAAGAGAGTATCGTCTGGCTTCGTCTGAGCCTTCTCTCCAGCAGTAAAGGAAGAGATAGGAGACGTCGAGAATGGTTCGGTAGCTTGGGGATGGGCCGTCAACAGAGGATTGGACAAAGTTTCGAGCGGTGTGGATGATCTGGAGAAGAAATTCTGTTTTTATTCATGATTAGAACCACCGTTTACGGAAAAACAAAAAAAAAGGAACCCCCCCACCTTCATCCGTGTCAACAGCAGGACCGAACCGCAATTCAGCCATCAGATGCGAGATATACAGCGAACGTTGGGCTTGACTAGTCGCAGTACCATTGATGTCCCGAAGCAGCAGCTCACAAGCAAATTTTTGTCTCTCCCTCGATACAGGTAAATTTTTGATTAAATCGCAATAGAGATAATAACGCGATTTGAGATTCGCTTGATTGGTGGCGACAGCCAACGTTTCCTCGTCGAGCTCTTCAAGACAATAAAAAATGTATGGCGTCATCGAGACGTTGTCCCGATACTCGGAGTAGACCCAGCGCATGGCTGCTCCCAAGCAGTCATTCGGCGAATTCTCATCCACTGCCGCCGCCGCATTGTCCGAGAATCGAACGGAAAGTCGGTCGCCTGCTGTCCAATTCTTGATTCGGGACATTGTCTTGAGGCGAGAGGTCATCGTAGGTTTATTACGAGACATCCTCAGCAGAAATCGTTCTACATATCGCGCGATGGAATGGACTAGGCGATAGAATATCCACGCCTGAGGCGACTTGTAAGCACAGGGGAGTTTTGCATTAAGCAAAAGTGCGAGGGTAGGGAAGACAGTGGTCATGGAGACCAGAAGGAGCGCAATCCCAATCTCGCATGTTAATACGACCGCGACAATGGTGTTGAGAGACCACAAGAGATCCACAATGCCAGCGAAAAAAAGGACCAGAGCGGATTGCAGAAGAAGGGGTAGAGCAGACAGGATGTCGACCACTTTCCATTTTTCAAAGCTCTCCAGTCGCGTCTGACGAAGCATCAATGCGTCTCTTGGGCTCAAAGCTGCATCGCGTTGGTATTCGCGAAGCCACTGTTTACAGAGGATGCCTATGATTGCACAGGACAAGCTGAGTGCAAGACTCGAGAACCAGAATACATTGACACGAATGGAGAGCGGTGACACAGAATCCGAGGGAAGAGAGTTTTCGGGCAAGACAACACCCGTACCATTATTTTGAAGTTGCTGCAAGAGTTGCAGGAGAAGGAGATTGGTGGAATTTTCCGGAGATTGTTGCAGCCAGCGATATGACTCGATCAAAAAGGCAGTAACAGCAGCAGAGAAAAGACCGGCCTGTGTCTGTGTTGTTAGCAGCTTCTATAAGGAAAGGCTCCAGCACGCACGAATACTAACAGAGTATCGACATCTTCTCTCCACCCCTTGCACATTTCTTCGTCAAAAACACTTATCCGTTTCATCATTCTTTCCCAATGATCGCCCGTGTTCGGGGAGCCAGCGTAACGGTATTGATCTCCGGCCATCCACAGCCTGGAGGATAACTGAATGAACGCGGTTCAGTGACGCCATGTTAGAGAGAGACCTAGTTTGAGACTCACTGGAGCTTCATTTGCCGACTTGAAGGAGGGTTCACGATGGGAAAAAGCAGGATCTCGAAAAGATGTAAAGCTCTCTTCGGGGAAAAATTTGACGTGACCATCTTTGCCAGTATCCATTGGAAGCAAGCGTTGCTATTCGATACAGCCTGAGCTTCCATAAAATCATACAAAGAGGCCAGTGACTTACCTCGATTCCGAAACTGGTTCAGTTGGGGGTTGTATATTGGGGAAAGCTGTTAAATGGGGTACGTGGCTTGCAGACATCTGATGGAAAATTCAATTCCAAAACTGGGCTAGTTCCAAATTTGTAAGATTTTTACTGAGAAAAGTCCGGAGCAGGCCGCCAGGGAAGTTCAGGACCTCCCAATTTCTCCTCTGATAGCTTTGCGAAGATGGCTTGTTGGCATCGTTGTCTTGTTCTGGATCGCTTTGGTTATGAATGAGACTGAATGACTATTGTAGAGTAAATGCCAAACCACTGCGGATCCGGCAGGCGGAAATGGCTACAAAAAGGGGAGACGAAAGCAAGAGGTTAGCGGAAAGTAAGAATTTTTGAGCAACGCGTTGGAAACAGCGACCTGGCCACAATTTGCGCTCTCGGACGAATATAACTATGAGATAGGCACAGTCGGATGGTGCGCTTCAGCGGTCATAGTTGTAGCAAATGACACCGCTCTGCATATACCAAGACAAGAGCATCCATACCTCCGGCCTAAACCTTGCAGCTGTAGTCACCGAAGAGTCAGAATCCCCGGCCGTTGGCGAGTCACATCCCTCTGGCTACTGACGTTGATTGGACATTTACCCGATAAAAGTCGTTCCTCTATTCTGACCCTTGAATACTATTGGAACGACATCGGGGGGATCCTCTTTACTGTATTCATGGTAATGAAGAATGCTTGGAGAGCCTGATACATGTCGATCTCGTGTTGCGACATGCCTTAAAAGTGAAGCGACTGGTGAGCTTGAGCTCCCGTAAGAACATATCCGACAATGATTGCGTGAAAGAGAGGTCTGTTTAAGGTGGTGCTGGACGAATGCCTTCATAATTTGTCGAACTTGCCATGTCCGGCATCTCTCGGATGACGGCATTACCATGCCGAGCTACAATAACAAACCACCGTCATGTCTGCGGAAATTTTCTATCTTGCCACAGTAGAGGGGGCGGTGCCGCTCAAATTCTGGACTGCATGTATTTCCATTTCAGTGGACAGCGACGTCTCCGACCTTCAGCAGGCTTTGAAAGCGAAATATACCTCGACACTCAATCCATTTGCTGTCGAGCTTTACCGAGTCAGTTCTTGTCCAATTATCGTTCTTTTAGTCAAACTCACATGTTTTTTAGCTACGTCAACCTCGCGAACTAGATAGAGACACCGCTCAGACGGAATTTCCAAATCTGACCGTCCTAAAGGAGAAGACTGTGGGTGTGCGCCCTCGGGCCCGAATTTCAACCCTTTCCGCAGACGAGGATTATGTTGTTATCTTGCTATGTCGACGTTCTCAGGCTCCTGCCACGCCCTCTCCAGCGGTCTCTGAAGATCTGGACGATGAAGTCCGAGATGTGGTAGCGACGCGTGAAAAAGGTGCGCAACTACAGTGCCGGTCTCGCATTCCACTCACTGTCCTTGCCAAAATATCCAGATTTCAAAACATTTGTTCAACGGCTTGTGACTAACAAAACGCCTTCCGTTCTTGCTAGGAGCGTTGAATACAATATCAACCAAAGCTCGATCAACACCGCCCTTCTCGACGGAAGGTTCACTCTCACTGGTCCTTCGACGGTTGCTCCTCCCGTTGAACTCTATCACCCGGTCTTTGGTCGCTTCATTCGGCGTTGCAAGGAGGAGATAGAAATCCCGGAGGAGATACTCCTTCATACCGCTTCACTTTTGCGTTCTGCATCTAGAGTTGCGGACAAAGAGTCTCCTTGCGATACAGATAGCCGCGAAATCCTCACTCAGATCCTTGGGGTACCGCTTGAGCATATCTCAAATCAGCACAACTCATCATCCGATTACATGTCTGTTGCATTGACATCTATGGGCATCAACGCCGCTTCCACAGTCACCGAGGTCAAAGCTGAAATGGGCAGCGGAGGCTCTGATCCTTCTACACAGTTGGCGCTTTCATATGCCAGATTCTACTGCAGACATGAAGTAAGTTTTCTCTCACATTCTCTCCCAGACGTCGTAAACTGATTTTTTATCAATATCAACCAGCGTGCCCGAATTCGTGAATTATGTTCCTGTCCAACGTTTCTCATTGGCCTAGCTGGCCCTTGGATTGTTGTCATGGGTGCTATTCTCACTTCTCGTCCGATAGTCCAGCGTCTTGTGCCTTATGAGTGGCTTGGGCGCTCTCGTCTATTCGATGATCGGCAGGTTCATCGGATCGCACGTCTTCTATATGCACTTCGGTTATCTGTCGTCGAATTGAATGAGTACTATACAAAGCTCAGACAGCCTGATGTCAGGCCTGGCTGTATACATCCTCGTTTTTGTCCGTCCATAACCTCGTTTTCCATTGACAAAACCAGAATACCATTTGTTTATGATCGTCCTTTAGAAGATAGTCACGCCTGCATCATCTTCAAGGTCACTCGGACTGACACGCAGACGCCAGTCGTCATCAAGTTTGTGCGTCAATACGGCTGTGACGCGCATCGCCTAATGGCCGCAAACGGAATGGCCCCAAAATTGCTATCACATACGCCGTTGGGTGGATGTTACGACGAGCTCAGTGTTGTCGCTATGGAATTTGTGCAGGGAAAGACCTTGGAAGACGTCTACGATCCTTCACAACCGCTCCCGGCGCCTGTGAAAAATCGTATACGGGAAGCACTGGATATCCTAGCCGAAGGGGGGTTTGTTTTTGGAGATCTTCGCCGGCCAAATGTCATGCTCGCCGATGGGGAAGAACCGCTCGGGGAACGTATACGCTTTATCGACTTCGACTGGGCAGCAAAGGATGGGGAGATGAGATATCCATTTGATCTTGCTGATGTTGTCCGATGGCCATCCGGTGCCTCGGAGCATGCCTGGATCACGCGCGAGCACCAGGAAAGCATGTTCAGACATCTATAACTAATAGTCCAATGTAATCCCTGACATGTATAAATTGTGTAGATGAATGTTCATTCCAAGTCATCTCCTGTGAGGGCGAACGCGATTGTCATGTGTATATAACGTGACCCGTGAACTTTGTCATGACCGTCGGAAACTCCGATTTGCATAGCCACTACTCTATGCCGTCTCGCTAGAAGAGGGTGTGTGTGAGAGAGAGAGAGAAGAGAGAGAGGAACAAGCAGAGCTGCTGACGTGTTTGGTCGCCAATGCTCTCTCCCACAGACCCAAAGAAAGGGCCAATGCTCAAGCCACCACAGAAGCGAAAGGAAGGTTCAGAGAACCGGGACGTTGAGCAGGAACAGGGGCCACATGAAGACGGGCAGAAAGATGAAGCATGCAGTATGCATCGCTGCGCCAACGCTGAATCTCGTAATCGGAAAATCCAGCGGCAGCGGCCGAAGATGCTGCGCCCCTACGGAAACTATGTCCCGAAAATTTAGATGCATCAAGACCCACTGAAGCAATTCTCTGCTTCAGGCCGACCGACAAAGCAGTAAACCTGCAGCATCAGCAAAAAGAGGAATCTCAGTGGCAGGGAGCGGGTTGATTGTGAAAAGATGCTTGAGGGCTGATACGGCGCAAGTGGGGAGAAGTGGCACGGCTGTGTAGTGATGTTCGGGCTCAGGCCAAAGCCCAGAAACCTGTGCAGGCCGGCCCAAGAAGCCCGGCCCAGAAGATGGGCTTTCTTGGGCTTGGGCTCGGGCCTTGACTTTGAGCGCTTAGTAAATATTCGATGGTATTTTGGCTTTTTAAAAAAAGTTGAGAGCCATTATGCATTACCACCTGTACAGGGTAGGGAGGGAGCCAAGTCAGTGGAGAGACCACTTTGTCACTTTCGGAGGTGCTGGAACCAGATTTGGTGGAACAACAGTGGTGGCAGTGCAGTTTTGTGCTTTAACCACTATAGCGGGAATTCAAAAAATGGGGGTTTTGGCCGGATTACAAGTCCTGCATGATTGATTGGAAAGCGTCAGTGTCGGGATCCTTTTTACTGTGTTCATGGTAATGAAGCATGCTTGGAATTCTGGACAGCCTGATACATGTCGATCTCGTGTTGCGACATGCCTCAAAAGCGAGGCGAGTGGTGAACTTGAGCTCCCGTAAGAACATATCCGACAATGGTTGCGTGAAAGGGGGTCTGTTTGTCATTTTAAGGTGGTGCTGGACGAATGCCCTCATAATTTGTTGGATCGAACTTGCAGGAGTGCCGCCATTTCCGGCTTCTCTCGGAGAAACCTCTCGGATGACGGCATCACCATGCCGCGCTACAATAACAAACCACCGTCATGTCTGCGGAATTTTTCTATCTTGCCACAGTAGAGGGGGAGGTGCTGCTCACATTCTGGACTGGAGCTATTTCCATTTCAGTGGACAGCAAAGTCTCCGACCTTCAGGAGGCTTTGAAAGCGAAATATACCTCGACACTCAACTCCAGACTCAATCCATTTGCTGTCGACCTTTACCGTGTCAGTTCTTGTCCAATTATCGTTCTTTTAGTCAAACTCACATGTTTTTCAGCTACGTCAACCTCGCGAACTAGCTAAAGACACCGCTCAGACGGAATTCCCAAATCTGACCGTCCTAAAGGAGAAGACTGTGGGTGTGCGCTCTCGGGCCCGAATTTCAACCCTTTCCACGGACGAGGATTATGTTGCTGTCTTGCTATGTGAACGTTCTCAGGCTCCTGCCACGCCCTCTCCAGCGGTCTCTGAAGATCTGGACGATGAAGCCCGAGATGTGGTAGTGAAGCGTGAAAAAGGTGCGCAACTACAGTGCCGGTCTCGCATTCCACTCACTGTCCTTGCCAAAATATCCAGATTTCAAAAAATTTGTTCAACGGCTTGTGACTAACAAAACGCCTTCCGTTCTTGCTAAGAGCGCTGAATACAATATCAACCAAAGCTCGATCAACACCGCCCTTCTCGACGGAAGGTTCACTCTCACTGGTCCTTCGACGGTTGCTCCTCCCGTTGAACTCTATCACCCGGTCTTTGGTCGCTTCATTCAGCGTTGCAAGGAGGAGATAGAAATCCCGGAGGAAATACTCCTTCATACCGCTTCACTTTTGCGTTCTGCATCTAGAGTTGCGGTCAAGGAGTCTCCTCGCGATACAGATAGCCGCGACATCCTCACTCAGATCCTTGGGGTACCGCTTGAGCATATTTCAAATCAGGACAAGTCATCATCCGATTACATGTCTGTTGCATTGACATCTATGGGCATCAACGCCGCTTCCATGGTCACCGAGGTCAAAGCTGAAATGGGCAGCGGAGGCTCTGATCCTTCTACACAGTCGGCGCTTTCGTATGCCAGATTCTATTGCAGACCTGAAGTGAGCTTTCTCTCACACTCTCCCAGACGTCGTAAACTAATTTATATCAATATCAACCAGCGCACCCAAATTCGTGAATCATGTTCCTGTCCAGCGTTTCTCATTGGCCTAGCTGGCCCTTGGATTGTTGTCATGGGTGCTATTTTCACTTCTCGCCCAATCGTCCAGCGTCTTGTGCCTTATGAGTGGCTTGGGCGCTCTCGTCTATTCGATGATCGGCAGGTTCTTCGGATCGCACGTCTTCTATATGCGCTTCGGTTATCCGTCGTCGAATTGAATGAGTACTATGCAAAGCTCAGACAGCCTGACATCGTCAGGCCTGGCTGTATACATCCTCGTTTTTGTCCGTCCATAACCTCGTTTTCCATTGACAAAACCAGAATACCATTTGTTTATGATCGTCCTTTAGAAGATAATCACGCCTGCATCGTCTTCAAGGTCACTCGAACTGACACGCAGACGCCAGTCGTCATCAAGTTTGTGCGTCAATACGGCTGTGACGCGCATCGCCTAATGGCCGCAAACGGAATGGCCCCAAAATTGCTATCACATACGCCGTTGGGTGGATGTTACGACGAGCTCAGTGTTGTCGCTATGGAATTCGTGCAGGGAAAGACCTTGGAAGATGTCTACGATCCTTCACAACCGCTCCCGGAGCCTGTGAAAAATCGTATACGGGAAGCACTGGATATCCTAGCCGAAGGGGGGTTTGTTTTTGGAGATCTTCGCCGGACAAATGTCATGCTCGCCGATGGGGAAGAACCGCTTGGGGAACGTATTCGCTTTATCGACTTCGACTGGGCAGCAAAGGATGGGGAGATGAGATATCCATTTGATCTTGCTGATGTTGTCCGATGGCCATCCGGTGCCTCGGAGCATGCCTGGATCACGCGCGAGCACCAGGAAAGCATGTTCAGACATCTATAACTAATAGTCCAATGTAATCCCTAAGATGAATGTGCATTCCAAGTCATTTACGCACGTGTATACTCCTGTGAGGGCGAACGCGATTGTCATGTGTATATAACGTGACCCGTGAACTTTGTCATGACCGTCGGAAACTCCGATTTGCATAGCCACTACCGTCGGGTTTCACACGTCATTATGTGTAGAAAAATGAACAAGCGCAGTCTCTCTGAGTCGTTCATTCCGCAATGCATATCCTCCTGCAACTTCTCAGCTCGATAGCTGCAACCGCCGTTTTTTATGGGCTCTACACTCTGCTATTGGCCACCATATCCAGGATAAACTCCCCTTTCAAGGATATCCCAGGGCCACCCAATTCTCATTGGTTTTGGGGTCATATGAAGGATATCATAGCCAGTGTAAGTGGGCGGTGTCTCAGATTTGAAGACTTTATCAAAATCGCGACATAGGATGCTGGGGTATTACACGAGAAATGGGTCGAGCAATGTAAATACTCTGATTACTCGACCGGTAGCATTGATCTAACTCGAGTGAAGATGGCAGAACAATGAAGTACCGATGGATTCTTGGAGTGCGCACTTTTGGAACTCGCATACTGCTTCCAGGAATTAACCTCACACCTTGAAGCGTGAACGTCTATTCACTGTAGACACCAAGGCTATCAATCATATCCTCATGAATCACTTCATCTACCAGAAACCAGAGATCGCGCGTTACAACCTGACCCAACTGCTCGGTGCGGGCGTTCTAGTCACAGAGGAAGATAAGCACAAACTTCAACGTAAAATCATGGTGAGCTCTCCGCCCTTCTGGCGCGTCGCCCATATTCAACCGTTTTCTTCCCCCCAGAATCCTGCTTTTGGTCCAGCACAAATTAGAGAACTAACCGAAATTTTTATCGAGAAATCTGTTGAGGTTCGTGTCTCGCTGACGTGGCTCTTCACAGTTGGAATAGATTTCGCTCACACGCGCTACTCAAATACTGCGCAGCTACGGGATGCATGGATGTCTGAAGTCTCTGCCGCTGTGGACGGAGTGTCTAAAATAAATGTCCTAAACTCTTTGAGTGAAATGACTTTGGACGTTATCGGACTTGCCGGTAAGCTGTTGCCTAGATACCGGCGTCAATCCTAGCATTCCAACGAGTATTCTAGGCTTCAACTACAAATTCAATGCCCTGAACAAGACGAAAGGCCCTAGTGAGCTGAAGCAGGCGTTCTCCAAGATTTTCGGAGATCCAGACGCTCAGCGAATACGAATGTGGCCATTCCTTCAAGCGTTGATTCCTTCGTTGCGTGCTTTGGTATATCATATTTGTCTTCGTCCATCTTAATAATGCTTATACTCTGTCTTAGCCCTCTCAGGACGCTCCAGGATTTAAGCAAGCCAAAGCAACAATGGGTCGTATCGCTCGAGAACTATTGCGAGACAGTAAAGCTTCTTTACAAAGCACCGGAGAGAAAGACAGCAACTGGTCATCAAGAGACTTGCTTTCAATCCTCGTGCGATCAAATATGAGTGGCGATCCTAGTCAAAGAATGAGTGATGAAGATGTCTTAGCGCGTTCGTCTTGTTCTCATTAGGTCTTAGAGGCCACACTGACTTTCCGGTACAGAAATCCCGACCTTCATTGTAGCTGGCCATGAGACAAGTGTCAGACTCTTCTTCCCCTCTTACGTTTCACAATATTAACTTTTATCCTAGTCAACAGCTACGACTTGGGCTCTCTTCGCTCTGGCCGAAAACGCCGATTTACAACGTAAACTTCGGGATGAACTGCTGGCACTTCCAACAGAAAATCCCTCTATGGACGAACTCAACTCTCTTTCTTACCTTGATAAAGTAGTCCGAGAAACCCTTAGGGTACACTGTCCTGTACCTGGTACAATCCGCGTGGCTACTAAAGACGACATAATTCCGCTAGGGAAACCATTTGTCGATGCGAAAGGGATCGAGAGAGATCATATTACGTGCGTACCCTGCTCTCTCGACCCGTTTGTTATTAAGCAAATGTCCTGCATTGTAGGATTCGGGAAGGCCAAACTGTATATGTACCTATCATTAACATCAACAGGGATAAGACTTTATGGGGAGAAGATGCCTTCGAGTTCAAGTAAGCCTTGACGTTGATGCTCCATGTCTGCGCGATACGAAATCAACGCTACCCTTCATCAGGCCTGATCGTTGGGACAATCTTCCAGAAGCTGTCTCTACGATCCCAGGTGTCTGGAGTCATTTGTTAACGTTCCTCGGAGGGGCAAGGGCATGCATCGGATATCGATTCTCTCTGATGGAGTCAGTCCCCTTGGTTCTTCCTTAGCCCTGTTATCGTATTCTAATTGAACTTTTTTTTTTCCTCATAGAATCAAAGCTCTCCTCTTCATCCTCGTACGAACTTTTGAGTTTAAACTCGCAGTTCCGCGGGAGGAAATCATCTCGAAGACGACTGTAGTTCAACGGCCGCGCTTGAAGAATGATAAGGAGGGAGGGAGTCAGCTTCCTCTATTGATTAGTGTGTATCAGCGACCTTGAGAGGACCAACCGGTGTGGAAATCTGGAATCTATGTTATTGGGATGGACTCTTCGATTTGGACAATAACTCTTGACTCTATATGTACTCGTGCACAACTACAGACTTCTAATAGAGCTCCAGGTGCTGCCCCTGTCGAAGAAGGGTCGCTCCATGAAAACTTGTATATCAATGGAAGCTCTCTTTTTTCAAGTAGCATGTTGATTGTTCTCGCTTTGCAGATTGTTATGTATTTTGTGCAATAGTTTGACCGTTGCTGTGCCCTCAAATGCAAAAACCCAAAAGTAAACGTTCTCATTCGAGCCTCGTAAAAGGAGGCTAGCCAGGACACCGAAAGATTATGTTGAATGGATCGTGGTACATTTATGCTTGCCCTCTATCATTCAAGTTTTTTGCTGCTTCTTTGGAAGCCATCACAAAATAATTCGAGAGGAATAATATTGTAATGCTTGCTGCTACCTGTCTACATAATTGGGACGTCTCATAGAACAAACTCCGAGGCCCCCCATTGGACCCACGCTTCATCTACTCTAGCCAACTTGATTCGCATCCAACCGTAAATTTCGGCTTCATCGCCTACTTGGACTTGGGCTTTGGAGCATCCCCAGTAACGCTCTCCCACTTTGGCCCCTTCCCCAACAAACCCTCATAATCCCCAAAGCAACCCCACTCCCAACTCGTCTCTTCTAATATCTCCCTCTGAGCCTTGACGAATGTCTTGAGGGGACACATCCCGTCTTTCTGTTTCGGACATCCTCGGATACCGGTCAGAGGAACCGGGGCATCGTTGATGATGATTCGGATTTGCTCCTCAGAGGCGAGGGAAGATGAAGAGCATTCTAATACTGTTTTGTTGGGTAGGTAAAATACGAGCCGAGGAAGGAGAAGACAAAGCATATACCTTGGATTTGAACGTTCGAACCAAAACCAGACAGCTGGGAACCTTTGAATGAATGGCGCTTAGGTATATGATCATAAGGAAGCGGACCATTCGCCGCCAAAGTCGTAAGGTTCAACGCCGTCAGAACTATGAAAGTTTTGTCAACGGTCTCCCGCACAGGAACACCCATAAACACTCACTACTCAAAACAACTTCCTCATGCGTAACATCCACATACAAACTCTGATTCACAGGAAACGTAACGGGATTCCCATCCAACGTTTTATTCGTCGAAAACCGATGTTGATTAGCTTTTATAGGTTTATGTTCTAAGCGAGCTAGGAGTTCTTGGATCCATCCCGCACCAAGGACACGACCGACGGGGGACCCGAATGCGGAATTGTACCAATATTCCAAATCGTATGAGTAATCGAAACCTTCCCATTCTTCTTGAGTGAATAGTTCACAGAATTTGGAGTAGCCGAGTGCTACAGTCTGAGTAGAGATCGTGTGAGGCATTGCGCTAATTCTTGAGGTGGGGGAGAGAAGACTGACCTCGTGAGCACACATTTGCTGCATAGCATATACATCGTCAATCGACAAGCGGTAATCGTCAAGATGCGACTGAAGCCTCTTCCGGGTCTTCTTCAGGTATGTTTTAGTCCACCGCTCGACATACCATTCTCCACGCTTTCCGATGGAATCTTTCTTCGCATTTTCACAGGTCTCATCGGGTTTCAAGGTGTTATTGAACTAGAGGACGCAATGAGTATTTGGAAGGCTCGGGAAGATTGGAAAATATACCTCCTTTTCTTCGATAACGATGCTTTGCTGATACTGGCCTTCGAAAGGGTATCCGAAGAAACCCAGGGCAAAGTTCAGGGCGGAATGGACCATACGGTCTCTGACATTCAATCAGTGTCGTTTACAGAGGGAAACCGGTCATTACAACATACTTGGATGTAGTCCGAAAAACAGGGATCGTTTTCGTTTCAGTGAAATCGTTGAGCAGGTACCCGTACTTGAGCCTCATTGAGACTCCAAGGTCGAACATTTGCTGTCTACCAAATGGTGTAAGAATATTTTCGCCGAGTTTGTAGGTCCTAAACGGACAATGACGTTAGAACAAGGAAAACAGCGAGAAGAATTTTACATGCCAATCGTTCAGGAATGCCAAATCGTTCTTCGCCTTCCATTTCTTAGAACCTTCCCCGAATCTTTTGGCAAAGCCTACAGTCCGAGTCGGGACCCACGCATGAACATAATTAGAGAAAGAACTGACTGTCTTCACTTGGATACCTCGCACCATGCCTATGCAAAAGATGCAAGCTTGTAACTCTACAAGTATCCGGAGCATCGGGATCGGAATCTAGCCCGAACGTCCCTCGTTCATTGCTATACCAAGGAGAGAGGTTACCCCAATGTTTGAATAGATCCCATTCCTTTTCCTTATTCTTCTTGCCCTTGCCCTTTTTCGTATTCAAAGGCTGGACCAGCTGGGCGCCACCGGTGTGGACTGGGTACTCTGGAGCAGTCGCAATAAGAGCTGGTTCGGCGCCAGTAGGTGTTCCTCCAGCGTACCCAACGTCTGAGGGAAACATTGAAGGGAAGGCATTGGAAGGCGAAGAGGGGGGAAATGGTTCAACTAGGGTGCTTTCCAAGACAGAACCTATAGAAGTTTGTGGATTCGCAATGTCACCGTAGAAAGGCGTAGAAGGATGACAAAAGGTGTACTGAAACAACAGACAGCCTATAATTCCGCCTACGAAGGCGGAGGAGAGATGAAGAGATGAAAACTTGAGCTGGCTAGGAACCTCTTTGGGTTTGTCAAAAGCTGGTAGAAGAGCTTTGCGCTCCTCGTCGTAACCACGTTCGATATCCATGGAGGTTGAGGTAGGAAATGAAAAGCGATGGCATTGTACATGAGGCTGGCTTCATGTAAAGCATGTAAAGCGTGGAGCATGTCAGTCGGAACGTGAAAAGATAACAGGGTGCGAATAGGAACACTGTTCAATGCCTCAATGAGGTCATAGCCCAGCTGTAGAGGTGTGACCTACGACGCTGGTGGACGATAACGTGACCGCGTACGGCATCGATTACTCACCAGAGTCACCCGTTCTTCGACTCGGCTGCAGCCAGGCATTCAGCTTAGGCCTCCAAGTTGACTTTCTGCTGATTTTATTTATTATTTTCGCGCCAGCATACTGTCCTAGATTGATAGCGGCACTCACCTGTATTTGCGTCTTTCCTGGGGAACGGTCTTCATGAGATTTTTCCAACTCGGAGGATGGCGCTTGGATCGGCACCCTCGCTGGTGAGCTCACCTGTATTGCTTCATAGCACATGCATATATCATATCAACGTTCTTCTCTTTTTCTATCTTCAGGGACGATAGATTAAGCAGGGACAAAGGCAGGAAATGGACGGACCACAAGGTCACCGCAGAAAAGGTCTTCACTGCCCTCACCAATATTCCCAAGTCCAACTCGCAGCTGGTCCCAGGATCAGATGCTGAGGAAGTAACCATCACTCTAGGCATTCTCGAATCCGGCGCATCCGTCCTTCTCCTCACCTGGGACCAAATCCGCAAAATATGTTCCCATTTTAGGTTGCAACCCCCTTCTCCCCGCGAAGAAATCGACTCGTCTACATACCAGTCTCTCTCACCTATCGAATTCGTGGATGCCGAGATGCTCGCAGAAAAGTTACGTTCTCTGGCTCCCAAACCGGGGAAAGCAGCAGATCGTGACACGTCTCAGGCCAACAAAGCTTATTATTCTTGGGACTCTTCGGTACTCGGACACAAACCAGATGGGTTCAATCGCGCTTTGTTTGAAAACGTACGCATCATTCGAGAGATTGTAACTGGTCGAATTCCACCCCCTTCCTCCCCGTCACTATTCCCACGCCCTGCGTACGCGCAGTATGCCCTTCGACGTGACATCAATCGCGTGTTCTTGTCTCGTTTCCATTTGGTCGCGTTTGCTTATACCCTTTGGTTTCTCGATACCGACCGGCGGTTAGAAGACCGCGAACGGAGTCCTGAAATTCTCCAAGTCGGGTTAGCCAAATCTAGAAATGGTTTCATCGATCTCAAGGCTTTGAATGAGGGCGAGGGTGTCGGTCTTCAGGTCGACTTTGGCTGGAACGCAGGCAAAGGTCAGGGTCAGTCGAAAATGAAAATATACCCGAGGACGAATTCGGAGCACAAGCTCAAAAGCCAATTGGTAGGAGAGTGGCTCTTTGACCGATTATTAAAACTGGCTCTCCATCCAGATGATGGTTCTCCATTGAAAAATGTGCTGGACGGGAACACAGAGCATGTCTTTGTTCTAGTCCGCGACGAACGAAAATTTCGTGCCATGTTTCTCGATCTCGGGGTCGACCTTTTGAAAGGGAGCTCCGAGTTGAGGCGGTGGAAGTATTCATATGACACTGATGTTCAGGTAGAGCTGAGGGATCTCTTGCGAGATGTGAGTTTTATTTATTTATTTTGTCTATCCTGCCTTCATATCCTTTTTCCTCTCATGAAGGACAGGTACTCTGACCGTGACAAATTTACTCATGACTCTGGTTCAAGTCGAGGCATGAACGGTCATTCCGGCACCGACTACCGGGACCGAGGTCGAGACGAACGGTACTATCGCGACCCGCTCCCAAATGATTTTCAATCCAACGTCGGGAAAAAACGTCCATACCCCCCCTCGTCGCCTTCCTCCTCCTCCTACCGTTCTTATGCAGCTACAGACCCTCGCAGGCCCGCTGATACAGTCAAACGTGAACCAGAGCTAAAACGGCAAAGGATAGATGATCACTATGGTGATCAACACATGCAAGTGACTAAGCGAGTCCGACGGACTAAAAAGGAAGACGACGACGATGTCTACGATACCACAGAAGATGAAGATGAGGACGAGGGTGTGGGTAGGGGTGAGGGTGGAGCTTCTTCGCGCGGAAAAGTCAAGACGGAAGAGCGTCTTGAAAATGGTAACGACGCGGGTGGTGCAAGTTCGACTTCACAGACTGTGAAGACCTACATCCATATTCATGTTTTGGACCTTAAGACTCTTTTCACTGTTGCTAACGGGTCGAACATCGGTGCGGAGAGTGTTCAGAATATGGCTCGGGAGCTACAAAAAGGCCATGGTGGAGTGCAGCTACATGGCCAACTGTCGGAAATGGAGTATAGTGCGGGATGGGATGCCGAGTACGTATATTATCAATCTGAGTTTGTGTTTTTCTCTCTGAACTATTTTCCTCCTTTCTGTGACAGACTCATGCTCTCCATTTTCCAAAAACTCGTAGATGGTGGTGCGGTAGATGACCAAAAGGCCAGTGCGCCGAGACGGTGGGAGGCTAATCTGGAGGAAGAAGAGGAGCGACGACACCGTGAACAGGAAGAAAGGAAGAGACAGGAGCAGGAAAGGCAGCTACGCGCACAACAGCCGCTTGAATTGGACGAAGACAGGGATCCGAACGATTTTAGTATTCGTTCTGCCAGGACTTCTGGGGCGCAAATTTATGGAGGCCTGAGTCAGGAGTGGGATGATTATGGAGAGAGTGACGATGAATGACGCCTTTAAAGGGCGATGTTGTGTGGTGTGTTTTTTTTTTTTTTTTTTTTTTTGGAAGATACCTGTGGGGGATTTATGTAAAGGGTTCGTTCAACTTCCAGTTCGGAACTCTACTTATAGCTTGAGACCATTTTTGTTGTATTTCTTGGATCTCCTGTGCTTTGTATTTGTTAGCCATATGGTGTATCTTTTTTGTAGCACTTTACTGTGTTCTGTAGTAAAGTTGATAGTTTACTGTAAATGGTTTTGCAATGTCGGTCCGGCACTACCGTGCCGTGCCGCACCGGAAAACGCGCCACGATAAAGGGTAGCGTTCAGTAGATAAGAGTAGCGGTAGATAACGGGTTTTCCCGAAATTCATGCCGCTACTTCGGCTTGTCCTCCGTAGCTCTTTTTGTACACAATAACTCTGATTGCCAGCAAGATACGCTATACTACAGTCATAAAGTCCTTCAAAGCTTCAACCTTGGTCAAGAGTGCACTGTAAAGCTTTTGGGTCTGGCGGTGCTACTTCTTATCTATTACAGTTTGAGTTATACAGGATCATCTTTTTATACAAACTTTTGCTTCACATAGACGGTCACTCAGAATTTGCGGCTTGTGTGGGAGGCCTAATTATGCTTCTAAGACATTGAGTAGATGGTTTGAGCACCATAAATGTTGGCGGGAGCTTGTTTGCTCCTTGCCAGCGAGATGCCGAAAAGGGTTGGATTTTGGTGCCGTTTTGCGTTTCTCTGCAATATTGAAGTGAGAAAATTTTCCAATATTCTGAAATTGATTTCTTACCTTCTCCTATACATTCTAAACATTTTCTCCTGCTCATGTTTCCAGTGAATTTGCATCGGTGGATTGAAATGAGCAGATTACAGTTTTGCCGTATATAAGATGGCTGATCTTTAACTGTAGGCGCCAGTAGGCGCTATTGTTTATCTGAAACGTGATGCCATAAAAATTGATCACGTTTACGGGCGTTGGAAATCCGGAAACCGGGCCTTTACCACACGGACCAATATGCGGGTGAACCTCGGAATATCCAAGGACATATAATTTCCTCTACATAATTTCCTCTACATATTTTAAGCTGGACTCTCTGGCACTGTGGCTAATGGAGCACCCCATCGTCCAATGATTTTCACGGTTCACATCTTGGCCCTGTTCGCTTGCGCTGTCCAAGCTCGATGGATTAACACTTGGACTTCGATGCCCCAACTGACAGAGCCTGCCAATCTGCCAAGCCCTCCATTCGTGTGCATTCTCCTTAGGGCTCATTCTATCTCGATCTAAAGCTATCTCTTTCAGAATGGCTCTTCGGCGGTCTTTGTCAACTCTACCATCCGTCAGACCCTCCACATGTCCATTGGCGGCACCCAAATTCGCGTACGGCTTTCCAACAACTTTGGGGTCAACAATTTGAACATCACCGCTGCCACTATTGCTCTCCCAGCGGATGGACAGCCTGGGTCAAGTGCTATCGAACCGAGCACCCTAAAAACCCTCACCTTCAGTGGGAGCCAAAGTTTCTCAATTCCCAATGGTGCCTTGGTGGTCTCTGATCCCGTGGATTTTTCTATTCGACCTCAATCCACGCTGACGGTCACGATATACCTTGAGCACGGGCAGGATGGATTTGCGATCACTTCGCATCCTGGAAGTCGTACAACGACCTGGATGGCATTCGGAAATATGGTTTCTGCAGCTAATATCACGTCCACGACAGTAAGCAGCGTGGCACATTGGTGAAGAAATTTTTTTTCGTTTTCCCGAATGACTGACCCGATTTTGTAGGTACTTTGTTAGCGCTGTTGAAACCTGGTCAACCTCCCCTTCCAACTTTGCTTTTGCAATCGTAGGAGACAGTATCACAGACGGACGTGGCAGCGACGATAACGAGAATAACCGGTTTGAATTGTCTTGTCTATTCATAGCAAATTCACTACTTATCCCGAAGCATTGGCAGGTGGCCTGACCTTCTTTTAGCTCGCATGCAGCAAAACTCGTTTACGTCTGCGATAGCCATCAACAATCAGGCTGCTGGAGGAAACCGAATACTAGCTGACGGTCTTGGACCCAACGCTCTCGGAAGAATAGACCGCGATGTCCTGGCCCAATCCGGCGTCAAATACGCGATGATATTCGAGGGCGTGAATGACATTGGAGTCGCTGATACGTCTGAAAAGAGCCAGGAATTAATCGGAGACCAATTGATATTGGCGTACAAACAGATCGTCGCCAGAGTCCATACGTTTGGAATCCCCATCTTTGCGGCTACCATCACACCTTTCAGCGCTCCTTCCAACACGACGATTCAACCGTATTCCAATCCGGTACGAGAAGCTACGCGGCAGCGGATTAATGCGTACATACGAGCGCCGGGTTCGTTCGACTTTGTGATCGACTTTGACAAGATTATAGCGGATCCCAAAATTCCTTCCCAGTTGAACCCGCTATTTAATTCGGGAGATTATCTTCATCCTAACGTTGCTGGATACCAAGCCATAGCGAACGGCTTTCCGCTCGAGATATTTGAGCAATTCGCTGGGGGAGTCTTTTAATCGGTGTGTATTGAGTCTGGGTAACTCGAATGGTAAATTTAGGATTTATACTTATAAAAACTGTACATACATGAAATAAGTTCCACAAAGAAATGAGCGTGAATTCTATTTTGTTTTTGCCGGTATTGGTCTCTTCACCTTTTCACCATCACCATCCTGATTCTGTTCTTCCACTTTGGGTATATCCTGTGATATCTCACCAGCACCAGCACCATCCCCAGCACTCCACCCCAACCCTTTTTTTACCCTGCTCCCTACCATCCCGGCCACACTCCCGACACCCTTAACAACCCACCGAACCGCCCTCGCAATTGCGCGTATGAGCTTAACAACATACCGCATCCCCATTCCCATCCCAAAAAACACGCCGAGGAACAAAAGACCGGAGGGGGGAGCAGCGGCACATGCTACGATGAGCAGAAAGGTGACAAGGAAGAGGATAGAGAGGAGCATGCAAAGAGCTGGGATACGTGAGGAGAGGGCAAAGTAGCCCCAGGATTGTGCGTTAGCAGCAGCAGCAGTGGCAGCAGCACTCGACTGCGGTGGTTGTGAGACTGCGGAGACAGACTGAAATTGGAGGGGGGGGAGTCCGGGCGAGGAGGGTCGAGATAAAGATGAGGGAACGGTGTTGGATTGGGAGGAAGATCGTGAGGGAGAAGGGGTACCACTGATGTTGAGCGAATATGGACGAGCGCGATTCTAAGGGGGGGGAGGGAAGAGGGTTGGGATATAAATATCATGCTTGAAATTTTTTCTCATAAAAGTAGGCACTTACTAAGAAAGCTTCGACATCACCCCAGCCATAGTACAGCAGAAACCACGTAACAGAAACCAACCCCAGCGCCGTCGATATCGTGCTCATACTAACCGCCGAGCGCGCATATGCATCCACAGGGAACAAGGATGATGAGAGCATAGCGCCGGACATAGCATCTGAAGCCACGACATCGACATTATTATCGGGAGACGGTGATATGGCAAAAATAGCCGCGTCAATGCTGTGAAAAGCGAATGAATCTTCAGCACCGAAGGAATGTATGGACATATAAAGAATCCTCACGCAGCCAGACCGATCAATAATCCACCGACATACGACCACTCGGCCTGCAGCCGCTGGTATATCCGGTCATATCTCGCTCTCACATATTGCATCGCCAATGCAGAGTCTGTACCCGGAGAAGAAGAGCTCGCTAACTGGTGCTCTTCAAACTCTGCGATCCTGAGTTCCTTGTAAACCGTAAAGAAAGACAAAGTGCGTTCCCACCACTCCCACTCCCATTCCCAGTCGCTTCCTTCTTCCTGGAACTCTTGCTCGGCAGCTCTGGTCTTGTCGTTTAAGTGACTAGGTAAGATACTGGGCTGGCTCATGCCTAGGATACCTAGAATGGGGACGACGTGGTCCACCCAAGACCATGGGGACCAACTTGAGTTGTCTTCCTCCTGCTGCTGCTCCTCTTCATGATCTTTGAGAACATAAGAGCTGTCGCCGTCGCCGTCGAGCAAAGTACTGTCCCGTCCTCGAGTAGATTCCGTATCTGTATCGGTTTCAGATTCAGACACCCACTGTTCCCCTTCCTCTTCCTCGTCAGAGTTCAAAGCATACCCCGACAGTACACGTCGGCGAACACGACGACGACGTTTCCGAAGAGTAGATTCAGTAGGGTGTGGTGGTAATGGTTCAGCAGGAGAAATGATGATACTCTCATCTTTGAGAGTGCGGGAAGAGACCGAGCTTGATTCGTCCATGTCTGTCTCCCCATCATAGTGGTCCTCTTCCTCTTCACAATCTGGAAGGCCAACTACGGAACCATCTGAAGCGAGCTCGAGGGGAACGCCTGTAGGCGGACACAGTCTGACATGCAATGAAGGCGCAGTAGGACCGGTCTTGTATAGATTTTTTTCAGAACTTGGACCGCCGTTCGTGACTGAATTTTTCCTCACCCGAGTCGTCCGTTTCGTTCGAGGAGTGGAACCAGAAGGTGTTAAACAAAGTGTAATCCATTTTTCTACAGAAAGAAAGATGTTAGCGAAAGAATCAGCAAAGAATATACAAAAAGAAAACGCAACTGGAATCATGTCCGGACCCTCGTTCTCTAGCCAGCTTTACCAGTTCATACATTTCATACTCGCAAGAGGCCAACACGGTCCTATTCATCCTTCGAGCTTTTTTTTTGCTGGCCAAGGGAGAATGTATAATTTCGAATAAAAGTTTGGTTTTTGCATGAGGTTTTTCACTGCGTATTTTTTTGGCCTATGAATTCCAGGACTTTCCTCCAGCAGATGTATAAAATTGCTACCACGTACATTTCAACCCAGTCCAATTTCGATTGTGGATTCTGACCGTCTTTGCCGAGCGAAATTTCGTAGATAGGACAGTGGTTGTGACCGAGGTGGTGGTTAACTGAGACGCTGACGAGCGGTTTCCAGCCGTTTGTGCCTTTTCGATGGAGGATATGAAGGTTGCTGCTTCTAAGAACTAGAAAAGGGTTATTTGACCAAGCGTATATAATATAGCTGTGGAAAACCTTACTGTATACGCGCCAACTTCTAGTAACGTATATAGAGCATTAGATGAAGCAATAGAAAAAAAGTTATTGACTGCTTACGGTGATTCTCCTTCTTCCATTAGTAAAGCTTAGACTGGTACGAGAAGGAAAAAGGAAGGTCGAAGCAGCACGGGCTGATTAACTGGTCGAGTAAATTGGCTGATCATCATTATCAGGGCAGTGAAAACAATTATACTATGTATCGCTTTCGCTCCGCAGCCTCGGCATACAGCTACTGTAACTTCGTAAATCATCTCCAGACCTCCTCTGCTCCGCGTCCATATGCATTTTCCCGACCCAAATCAAACACATTCCTCATCCTCGCGCTGTCTCGAAAAGCCTGCACCTGGTCTTGCACTCCCGCACACATCGGGTTCGCAGCAAGGATCGAATACGCCTCGCCCAACCGTGCCTCTAGGTCCTTCACCCTCGACTGCGACGACGGATGTGTATTGAAAAACTCTGGTGAACGTATCTTACTCTCCAATTGACCTAGACGCGCAAACATCCTAGCAGCAGATCAATGATAATGAAGGCAATTTGTCAAAAACATTGATAGATTCGTGCAAAAAAAACTTACTCTGGTGCCGCCGAAGGGTTATAACAAGCTTTGGACATGAGCCGCAATCCAATCAAGTCAGCTTCTCTTTCTTGAAGTCTTGAATTCGGAAGCTCCAGCACCATCTTGTTGATAAAAGCGCTTAACCCGAAATCTATCCCAAGAACCGCAAGGAATAGCCCGAGAGCTATGTATACCGACTGAGATGAAAGCCGTTCCGCTGTATGTCGTGCGACGACATGACCAATTTCTGTACATGATTTTATGTAGTCGGTTCTTAAGAAGGAAAGAAGGCTGCATACCATGCGACAAAACCGCAGCAAGACCGTGCTCATCTTTACATACCGGTAATATCCCCGTAAACACAATCACAGTCCCAGGTGTAGCAGCGGCATTGATAATACTCTTCTCATTGACAACAATGACAGTCCACTCCTTGTTCGGCGACACAATCGCAGAATGTGCAGAATGTGACGTTGACGACGAGGATGACGAAGAAGACGACCAACCGTCGCCATCAGCGTCACCAGAGAAATCATCTCTAGACATCATCCGCGGTTGTGTATAGTCTCTGACGACACCAAGTTGAGACGCGTCGAGAACATTCTGAACCACTTTCTTTACATGTCTCGCTAACGGGTGGTCTCCAGGTAAAATTCGCCCTTTGAATTCAGCCAGTGTCTGCTGCAGAGCCAATTTCCCAATTTCTGCTTCGGTTTCTGGTTTGATGGCTATGAATCTATACCGGCCTGTTTCTGGTACTTGTTCTAAGCTTTTCCGTTTTTTTTTGTAATTGGTTTCGGGAAACAAACTCGAAAATTATTACTTTTAGACTTACCATGAAACATAATAAATCACTCCTACTCCAGCTACACCTGCCCCAATTTTAACCGGCCATGTTCTATCGTTGAAGAAACTCTTCCCGCCTCCTCCTCTACCTCCTCCGGGACTTATGTTTGGAGAATTCGGCTGGGAAAAGCGAACGTATCGAGCTTGACGAATAGAAGATGAATGAAAGAAGGACAAAGGAGTAAATGTTGAATTAAGCCGCCGTGATTGTTGAAAGGTGCGTCCCCATAGCTGTCTGAGCATTTGTGAAAGGAAAGGAAAAGGAAGAGGACGCGTCTCCTTTTCGGCAGGCAAGCCCAAGTTCGAACCTGGCCGGTTCCTAAAATTCTGTCTTTCTCGATGGGATAAATACTGTAAATATGTAGAGATCATCGGTGTTCATGAAACAAACATTTTTAAGAAAAAAGTAGAATTCGATGCCAAAATATCAAAACAGGGTGATGATAATTACACAATTGTCGCAGGGAGTCCGGGGAATGAATGATAAAAATGGCGGCAAACGACCTAACATCGTTTTCAGTCATATTTACGAAGTTCGTGCTGAATGGAAAAAGTAGAGATTGAATCTTTAACTTTATGATAGAAAAATAAATACAGGTCATCGCAGCGACGCTTTGGAAGATCCAGAATGCAGGCTCATACCCGACGACGACAGAGCGGAAGAACTAGGACCCATGTTCGATCCAACTGCAGCTCCTGAAGACGTGGTACTAGCAGATCGGATGCTGACGAGGACTTCCTTGCAATATTGGAGTTTGTCCACAAGCCTTTGGTTCAACTTGATGGCGACTTGATTAGCGTCTGTTGGCGGCAGTGCCGGCATTTGTAACGATGCAAGCATTATGTCCGAGAGCGTCCAGCGTGTCAACACGCTGTTCTTGTCGATATGTGTGACGGTGAGACCGGAGGAGGAGAGGATAATCTTAGAGTGATCGTAAAAATTGAACTAGAGAAATTATATGGTTAGAAAAGAAAGCAATTGGAAGAAGAGAGCTTGCCTGAAGAACATCGTGGCTTAGTTTGAACACGATAACCTGCTTCATCCGGAGATAATTCTGTAGCCAGACCATGCCTTTGGTTTTTTCCTTATCTTCCCAAGTGTAATCGTATTCGCCCCAAAGTCGATTCATAATATAACGCTCAAAGTGTTTCAAGAGGTAAACCTTTGCCTCAAGTTCCTGTGGATACTCCTCGACGGTATAGGATTTCCTCACGTAGACAGATCCATTCCGTCTCGAGGAAATCAAATCAAAGTGGCTGAGAATATCTATATCAGCGATGCGATGCTGTCTCAACAAAGCTTCAAAACTCACTGTTTATCGGCGCTTAGAATAGCGCTTGTGCTGTCATTGAAGTGCACCCCGACGCTCCCATCGGTCATGGCATACCCCATGCCATACTTGTTGCAGTAATCAACCCAAGACACGATGAACAAGTCCTCGTCAGGTAAGGGTAGTCGCGGATTCTCGCGCGGATCCCTGAACACTTTACCGACCGCCCTCGCCTCAAATGCCAGGGTCAGCACCTGCGCTGCCGTATCGAATCCCGTCAAGCGCGACCTTGACCCGGCGACGGCGGGAGCTGGAACTGGAGCTGGAGCGGAGGGAACTATGCGAGCAAATTCCAAAATCCATTAGTCCAGAGATGATACAGATATCCGAGATGCACATACCTGGAATCCGGTTCTCCTTGACACTCTGCCTCTTTATGTCTCCCTTTCGCGGAATGACAGTGCGTTCGTTTTCCAGAACGTCCTCTTCATTTCTATCATCATCTTCTTTCACCGGAGCCATTTGCGCCACAATCCGAGCTTTCTGTGCCTCCAGCTCCTTTGTACGATTCTTTCTCTTCTTTCCTGACTCCTCTGCTTTATCATCTTCTTCCTCGATATGACCTAGCTCGCGGGGCGCCGCCGCATGTCTGGAGACAGGTCGTGCCACCCCAGAACTTTGTCTCAACGGTGAAGGATTAGTCGGGACTGTTGATGACGAAGACGCAGCCTGGAGTTTTCTGAACAGGGGAGCCTCCCTTGTCGCAACAGCAGCTGGTGCCCCTGAAGCCGCCGTACTCCTCAGTAGAGGACGTTTAGCGGAGCTGAGTAGCGCAGAAATGGGTGAGCCTGGCTGGACGGCCTTCTGGAACTCTTTTTCTTGCTGAGCAATGGCAGAAGAGACACTTTTGAAAGTGAATTCGGGAGAGAGAGGTCCCGGGTCAGGTGCAAAAGGAGCAGCAATACTGAGGACTTGATCAGGGTCCAACAGCGCAGCGCGTCGAACCCGTCGGAAGTTCGTCTCGCTTACACTCCGAGTGACAGAACGAAAGTCTGGGGCAAAGTCATGGGCAGAGGTGGGAATGTATGAGGGGAATGTATTTCTGGCAAAGAAACTGTCGTGCACAACGTCTAGAAGAGCTGGGCGTTCTTGGGGATTGGGCGTAAGAATGAGCTGGATGAGGTCTTGTGCCGCCGCAGAGATAGGGCGCTCTGAGGGGAATTCGTATTCGTTATCACGTATACGCCTATAAAGGTATTCAATCAGCAACTAGAGCAACGACGAAAGTTGAGTAGAGACGTACTTGTAGATTGCTTTCACTTCCTTGGTTTGAAAAGGTGGCCGACCGATGATCAGCGTATAAAGAATAACACCGATTGACCAGGTATCGACCTCAAAGCTATGCCCGTTGGCAGTATCGAAGAGGACTTCGGGGGCAATGTAGTTTGGAGTTCCGCAGATAGTCTTCTTTCGTTCACCGGGATTCTCAATCAAAGCGGCGAGACCGAAATCCCCAACTTTGACGTTCATTTTGGCGTCAAGGAAGATGTTGCCCAGTTTCAAGTCACGATGAATGACTTGGTACGTATGCATGTAGTGGCACGCGCCGATAATTTGAACCAAAAAGAAACGAGCTTCAGGCTCAGTCAGCCGTTTTCGGCGGCGTAAGAGATCCATGAGAGAACCGCTAGTGCATAACTCGAGGATCATGTAAACGTTTTCGTCTCCTTCGAAACATTCCTGGAATGCAACAATGTTGGGATGACTGAGAGATTTATGAATCCTAATCTCGGCATAGAGCTACATCGAGAGATTTATCGTTGAAAGCACCGAGCAAATTATCTGACGCACCTTCGTTTTTGTCTTTTTAGTCGTCAATGAGGATCTCGAGACCACTTTACAAGCCACCCTGGTGCCGCGAAAATCTTCGGCTTCGTAGACACGAGCAAATCCTCCCTAACGATGCTATGTCAGCATGGGGTAATTCTTAGCTTAGCGAAAAGCTTACCTCGCCCAAAAACCCAACCTTGTGAAATTGAAGGTAGCCTTGCTTATCTCTTATGATACTTGGCGGAGAAGGAGGGGTCGCTTTGGTATTCTGCCGCTGGAGAGGTGGTGAAGGAGGTTGCTTGGGTTTTTGCCGAGATTTCTGCGGCGTTGTCGCCGGTAGCAGCTGGTTTGGTTGATTTACTGCATTGGCCAAGGGGAAGCGTCGTGCAGGCCTGTATGTTTGGGCTGAATAGATTTGTGCAGACATTAGTGGTATAAGCTGAGAGCTGAAGGCCTAACGCCTTGAACTTGCTGGGGAGATGTCGGGAGGAGCAGAAACTGAGAAAAGAAAGGATGACCGATCACGGTTCTACGGTTCAACGGCTTACGATAGAGGCTAGACAACGCATTGAGTCACGTTACCGCTTCAGCACGTGCAGTGTTAAATTGCCGCCGCCTCGTTTTGGGCCACTTTCATCATTGACCTCAGATTTCTCATTGACCTCAGATTTCTCGACGGAGAGATGCAATTTGTACCCAGATCTTGTTGACCGGGCTTACTGAGTTGGCCATTTCTAAAGACCAGGCATTTGTTCTTCGTTAGTAGACAATGAAAATCGTGGCCCAAACCTTCTCATGAAGACCATCGGGCCATATTTCTTGTTGATTCAACAGTAATGGGCTGGCCTGCTTGACCTATAAGTACCGGTACTCAGCGCCGCTTTCAAGCATCGCTCCCTTCCCTGGCTGAACCGGTGATAATCTCTCTCTGAATCGCTATGATGATTTTTAAAGCGCACGAAATCACCACTCTGCGGGTCAGACCCTCTTTCTATATCTCGGTATGTCAAGCTAATACCACATCTGAATGGGTGTTTCATTCCAGATTCCTGGAAAGACACTCAAAAAAGGCCAACCTATCAAGCTTCTCACCGCAGATTCCAATTTCCCTTCGCTCAAATTGCCCCCATTGGGCATTCGAACTCCGAGCCTCGTAACCGAGAATTATACGGTAGCTTTTATTTATATGATGCGCTTAAGCGCGCTCCCAATTCCCTTACTACCATAGATCGGTCAAGAGGTACTCGTCCGAAGAATTGTGAAGATTCTACCTACACCAGAATGGAGCGATTGGGTAGCTGGCAAGATCATAGTGGCCGGGGTATGGAAAGGAAACGTACGCATATGCCTTCCCCGATCAATCCTCGCGGTTGACCTCACTTATTGTAGCTGGCCATCGAGGGTGAAGTATTCGGCGTTGAAATCCAGCATTCGGGACGGAAGTGCGTAGTTCACCATCACTTCGGTGAGATGTGGCCGGCCCAGGAACAAGTTCCTCCCTCGGAAGTCTTTGTCCAAAGATTCCTCGAACAACAGAAGATATCTGTCAGTCATTATTTTGCTGCTTTCGACTTGCATTGACTAATTACGGCTCAGTGTCGTGTTTATGCGAGATTCGACTCAGTCTGGGTTGCAACCAAATTGCTCGTGCGTAATGATCTCTGAGAAGCTCAGGCTGTCGCTGAAAATATGTTAGCAGCATTCACGACCCCAGGGTCGATCCGACATATACAACGTCTTGTGCTTAGCTGGTCCGAATAGGGGCTCACGTTTCTGGGTCAACGACATCCTTCCGTATACACTAGAAACTATGCAGTTGTGCACAGAGCAGGGCTGCACTGTGATGAACGACGATGGGTCTATGATGGGCCCCGTGCCGCTAGGGCGCGTATAAGTAGATCTCATGTGCTATATCATCTTAGACTGATTAACACCTTAAAGTCCTGTACAATATACATAGCTGAACGCGTTTGACACTCCTGGATTATTGATTTTCCAGAACCTGAGTCTTGTCCCCTCAGCGTGCGGTAAACAACAACAGCACCCTTTGAAATAAGAGTCCTCCTCCACAGACGGGCGATTGCCGAATGAGATGTCCGTTTGGCCTTGAATACACTTTGCCGTGTTAATGATTACTTTCTATGGAATTCGTCGGTGGCCAAAGGCATACATATTTCGGTTCTGCTTGATTGGCATGATCGGGCAGACAATAAAATTGTGGCCAAACGGCCCAATTTTTTCGTAAGTGGCTGAAGGCCATCCAGCCACCTTTTTGTTGATTCAAGGCTTTGACTGCTCGCCCTATAAATGATGCTGACCTGCACTGGTCCGTTATCGCTCCCCTTCGACTATAACGGACTCGGCATGAATCCCACAACTTCCTCGATGCAGGTCTTGTACTCCTCTCTATACTCTATACAGTGCTTGCAATATGGGCTAGTGCTCAGTCTGAACGATTTTCGTTTATAGGACTCTGCAAGAAAAGAAATAAATTTCGGTGGCTATAACACCCTCCTCACGCGAAACTCCCACTTTCCGTCGGTCAGCTTACCACGGTTAGGCATGGACACTCCCAATCAAAACATGACCTCCATGAAATTCAAGGTAGCCTCAATATATATATATCCACTTGAGCATGATCTGATTTTATTTACAAATCCCTAGATTGGTCAAGACGTACGCGTCCGAAAACTTTTGAAGGGAGGAGCGCCTACTCCACAATGGTCCGACTGGAAATTCGGTAAAGTCACAGGAAGGGCCAGAAACATCGAACAGGTACGCTTCTGGCCCACTTCATGTCACGCTATTAAACAGCAATGTTAGCGGGAGATCGCCTACGATGTATATTCGGTTGAAATAAAGGAATCGGGCTCAGCAAGATCAGCCGTCTCGGTCTTTAGCGACCATCTATGTGAGATCTGGGACGCTGAGGATGAAATTCCTTCTTCGGAATTTATGACCAAACGTTTCCTCGCCTACTACAACATAGTCGTCAGTTATCGGTTCGCTGCTTTCTGTCCTGTACCGACTCACTGTTTCTATTTCAGGCGGATATCAATCTTACCCCAAAGCGCCGCTCACGGAGATATCAAGAGACCTTTTTTTGAGAACAGTCGCATGTAGACGACATGCCTATGCTTAGCTGGTTTTAAACATAGCCTGGAGTGCTACATCGTGAACGAGGATGGGTCTATTCGTAGACACCGATCTGCGAGGGGAGACGAATATACAATGTTGTTAAACCTTTCGAGCTGTGTACATAACTCGTCAATCAATAAGACGCTGGTAGATTGTCGCCGAGGCAGAATAAAATTGAAGATCCGTCCTCAGCAAGGGTTCGATGGTGGTACAGAACACCGCGGATTTCTCTTGCTTCAACAGAGAGAAAATTCAGATCCTCAACGCTAGAGCGATATGGAGGCTCACATTCTGTGTGTCGCGGCACCATGATTGCTGTAGACAGCCAGAAATGTATGCGCGCACTGTGTTTCAGTCATAGCGAATGGTGTTCCATACTACGGTATCATGGCCTAGGCATTACAGGTAATGTTTGGATTTTTCTGGGTACCCAGCCCGCAACAGAGCCTGCTTTCAGGAGAGAGATGTTTTGGTGACATCTTCGTCAATAAGTATTCACAAAGTCCAAGAGTTTAAGAAGGAGCAACAGGAAGGGTTAACTGACAAGGACGAATGAAATGGTCCAAACACATCCTTTATAGTCCTAGTTAATGGCGGCAATCGAGAATTGACGGGATGAAGGTAGGAGATATCCAATTATACAAAATGCTCCTCGTTGGTGGCGGCAGATTGCGAATCGAGACAAACTGAAAAACTCTACATTTTCGTCATATTCCACCTTGAAACTTGGTGCTGTCAATGTCATTGCGCGTCTGGTTGGGGGAAACCGGTCCGGTGAGAGTGTCTAGTGCTTTTGTTTGGTCCGATCGGCATGAGCCGGTGCCGAGCCTGCTCCCGCCTCTTCGGATCCCAGCTCCGCGAGCTCTACGAGTTTTCTTTGTATCTACTCTGACCTAACGCCACAGCATTCACTTTACAGTCTCTACTCTGCTTGCAAAAGTCGCAGTGCACGCCCACTATCTAGTATCTTTATTTTGCAGTCTTGTATCGCCTAAGCGCATGGTCAACAATCTCGGTCATCGCAATTACGGCTTCTTCTTCCTGTGTTCTCCCAACTAGTTGTAGCCCAACTGGACATCCATCGAATAATCCGTAATCATCTACATGAAATAAACTTCAGTCGCTTTTTTTCGTGGCTCTAACGCTTACAGAGATTGTATATTGCTTCATCTTCATGATTGTAGAACTGATGTGGTGGATGCTTGTGGTCCAGTTTTGGATCCACGAAGGTTACGGGGAACACAGTCGTTGCATAATCCATCGCATTACAGAGGGTTGTGTAGAATGAGTCACTTAAAAGGCGTCAACGCTCAGCGGTCCGCTTGTACAGCGAACCGAGAATTCAACACGCACGTATTCAAACCGTGAGGTACCGCCGCATAGGCGACTGCAGGCGATATAATGGCGTCTACCGGACGCCCAGTACCAGTTCTGCTGACTGTTGCCTCCCAATGATCGAGGTGAGATTTCCGCAGCTCTCTTTTTTCTTTATGCAGGTTCCAAAGCTAGACAAATCGTGAATCAGAACATGATAGGTTATGGTACATGGTCAAGCTGACTTGATATGTCGTCCGTTGCCACGGCCTCCCAACTAAATGTTCCACATAGCGTTGTTCGAGTATACTTTCGTGGGCTCCTTCTTCCGGAAGCATCGTCTCAATAAGCGGCTCCCCGGACAGCTCGCATTGAGTCCGATAGTCTTCCCCACCATCCGCGACGAAAATTGTTTCCTAAACACCCTCCATTAGCATCCCGCAAAGTTTTTGAAACAAGGGCCCCGTACAGAATTTTTGTAAATCTCGAGATGGCGATGGCACTCCCAATCTAAAACTATTCACTCCATCATTGTATCGGTGCTCCCAAAACACTTAACTGGGATACAAACCTATATGTCCAGCGGCTTCTAGCGCTCGCTTAGTGATCTCCATCGCCCTGATGAGGGGTGGGTGAGGCCTTACCACACCTATCAATGGCAGGTAGTCTAGTCGGACTGAGGTTCAAGGATGCAGGCAGGCTTGCATACCGTTATCCCACATCATACCGAAGCACAGCTTCTGCCCTCCTCCATGGTACACCAACTCGTATTCTTTATCCGACCACTCTTTCCTGACGGCGAGAGGATCTTTCAGCCATGGCTTCGCGTCAATTACAGCCTTGGTGAATATCTTCACACCAGACATCGAATTTGTCATTGGACCGAGCACAGACGAAATGGACTCTTGTCCCTCCAGTGCGTTCACTGCACCACAATACGGGAGGCGCTCATAAGAGGGTCGCAGGGTGTATAGGCCACAGAAAGCGCTAGGAATTCGTACAGACCTATTGATCTGCAGCGTCAATCATTTATTGCATTGAAAACATTGAAACGTAAGAATTACCCTCCGATATCGGTTCCAACGCCTAAAGGGCTTCCCTTCATAGCGACGAGAGCGCCTGGGTTCGAGGGTACTCTGAATGTAGTGGAATTTGAAATGCCGTAAATAATACCTACCTTCTCCACCAGATGAGCCACCCGCGGTGAGATATCTGTTATATGGATTGACAGTACGTCCAAATACATGGTTGTGAGTCTCCCCCCACTGACAAACGAGCTCTCAGATGAGAATCATGCATCAAGCAATAGAATGAGCGCGAACCATGAGCGTCTGGGGAACATTGGTGCGCACAAAGGGTACCGCGCCGCAATCATAGAGAATCTCAACGAGCACACTATCTGTTTCTGCATACTTCCCAATCCAGCCAGCATACCCTTGGATTAGGCGTCAGTCCAAGGTTCGTCAGAAGGGTTTCCAGCCAGCATCTTACCCATAATCGTCTCCAATCCCTTTATGGTAAACTGATCTGTGAAAGGCAAAAATCAGTTAAATTGTCTTGTATCTATGTTACGAAGCACCTTTCAAAGATATCGGTAGGCCGTGAAGAGGACCAATGACCTTTCCTGTCGACTTCAAGATCTCATCGACCTCCTTCGCACGATGCAAAGCTCTTTCGACGAATATCTCGGTCAAGCAATTGGTCTTGAGCCAAGAAAGTCTTTTTAGTCCTCGTCTACAGGTATATCAACATTAGAGGACTGACCGCCTGTTGTGCCACGATCGCACGCTTGTAAAACGCCGTGGTGACCTCGAATGAAGACCATTCCCCTGAAGCAAGCATTTTTAGGATAAGCTCAACATCGATTGTCTCCGTAATTTCCAGTTCACGATCTGCCAATAATCCACAATCCTTGGGAATATTCATCATATTCATTTGAGAGTCTGGAAGTGGTTGTATCAGCCATTCTTTGGGAATTGAATCGAGCTGAGCTTGCTTTCGCTGTGCACATCGAGTTCGCCAATCGGACATGATAGGCTGATGATGAAAGTCAAATCCAAGGTTTACCCTTCAATCGTAATCAACGTTCATCGTATTATAAGCGGGCGGATCCCGGCTGCACGCATTGTCACCTCGCGTGATTAGCATCGTGTGGCGCGACACTAACAACTCAGGCGTCGCGTTACGCCGCACTTACGCGTAACGTTTGACAGAATACAACTTGATAGAGCAACAACATAAGATTTATTCTACAGTTTCTCTCACTATACTCTCCCTTCGGGCGACCACGCCGGGTTATTTACAGTCACATTCAGGCCTCCTTTGAAAACGCCGTCGACCATAAGCTGAAGTTGCGGTGCGATCGTTACGTTAGGTGTCATGGCCCAGAGAGCGATGGCTACGGTGCTACAAATGACCAATACATCAGAACATGAGCAACAAAAAGATATAGGTTCTTACTTTTCCCCATGGTAATTCAGAATCCCCTCATGTACAGGAAATTTCGCCTGGGGCCTATCAATATGTTGAATATCTCTCGTTCAACTTCAATAGAAATTTAGGTGACCTACCCCAGATTGGCTATTCGTTTCCCCATCATCCACCCATTCACAAACATATATAAACGATAGGGTTGGCCCAGTGGGTCCGAGAACGTCATGGACATGGGTACATCGTACCCACTCGGCAGATTCAGGTTGAACGTGGCGACGAAGAACCCTACTCCAGCCTGTGATGAGGGCAATCCGTCGGAGAGTTTACGCGATTGCCAAGAGGACGTATCGAAGCCCGGCAAGTGCCATCCTTGTCGTTCTCCGAATAGACCTCCCTCGTTGAGAACCCCTCGAACTTTGTCTAGATATCTTTAGGAAGGGTTTTTAGAAAAGTCATACTCGAGAATGAACGAGACTCTTACTGGGTGTAACCGCCCACTTTTCCTTGAACCCTCCAATCCGAGAAATTGCCGGTGTTCAGCTGGAATCCACGGACACCCCTCGGGCTTTTCGCATCATCGTTAATGGCTGCAATATAATCTCAATGAATGGCTGCATAGCTCTGATAGCCCAAAGACTAACGTTTAGCTTCTTGGATTCCCGTATTATCCTATGAGCAAATTATTAACTTTCGCAAGGGAAGAACGGTCAAAGCTCACCTGCACTATCGTAATAACATTGTCTTGACCTACTCGCAGCGCATCTGGGGGAATTATATACTTCTCGTCCGTTTCTTCAATAACGTTCGCATTGTTTGTAGAGCTGAAGAACATCTCAATTATAATACACTCCGGGAACCCTTGAATAAATGAAGGACTCACTTTCCGAACGTTGTGTTGAGGAATTGGTCATTTAGCCATACGCTGGCTGCAAAGGCTAAACAGGTGATCACAGTGAGAAAGGCGCCACAATACTTTGGTTTTAGAAAAAGCCTACCAGCGCCTCCATTCACCGAAAGATTTACACTCTTCTCCTGTCCCGTAGCATTGAAATGCCCCCTCCACAAGACGACATTTTCACAGCTAAAGTAAAACCATTTGTTTCAGCTCCTAAGATGCAGGAAAAGAAAAAGTTAATCAATCCCTCACAATCCATAATCGCACCCATACAAAATCCTCCCATCCCCATAATTCATCGGGAACGGAATATTTGTCGTCGTATGGTTCGCCACGGCCCAATCCGAATCATCAAAACCCCCTTGAACCTCCGGCAGACTGTCATTAAACTTCCAATCAAGGTCATCCAGATTTGGAACTCGAACAGAGTCGAGTGTACCCGGTATATGTCCCGCTCGTGTACTGGACCCTGTTCCACTGAGAGGGGATAACGAGACACTTTCGCCATTCCAAGTCAAGGATTTGATTGCGCTCGGCGCTATAATCGTAATCGTCGTCCCCTGCAATTGTCCATTCGTGGCATTCAAATCCCCTCTCAACACCAATTCCGATCCACTGATAGCGGCGGACCTAACAAGGTATGGTCCTCCAACTAACACACTCTCGTTCGTCCCGATCGACCAATAATTCGCAAATGGGTCCGCAGAGCTAGGCGAAGCGATCGTAGGAGACCAAAACGTCGAAACAGTCCCTTTATCCGCGAACAAGATTATCTGCGTATCGGATTCATGTAAAGTGGCAAGTCCTTGGAAACCTGATTTGACAGTGACAATCGTCGTGTTCTGTGGAAGGAGTCTGTTTGAAGAAAGTTGGATGTGGGGGTCAGTTGGGGATGGAGAATTGGCATTTCCAGTAAACCTGAGAGCGACTTCGTGTTCCTGATCTGAGTCTCCGAACAGGAACAGTACGTCCCTCCCATCGATGGTCCCGGAGAAGAAGACGAGAGCAGTAGAGTACAGAGTCCGAGAACTGCCAAACGCATAGTCGGTAGTTAATGTCTTGGACTCTCTTCCGTCCAAACGAATCGAATCCGCGACAAGCGGAATTGTCAGCTTCTGGCCACTGGCGACAGTCACATTCAGCTTGAAGGAAGACAATGCGCTGGAAAAAAAAAGAAAAAAGAAGTCAGCAGTGGAGGTTCAATAGGGAGTATCATCCGTAAAACATACAGAGATGTAGAGTCATTCTGTCTTACGATCATCCCTCAACAAAGTTACAAAAGCAGGGGCAGTGGGAGGACTAGACGGGACGATAGCACCATCGCGAAGACCACTGGCACTCGTCCCGATCCAATCGGTCTTGTAGAATTCTCGAGAACTGCGAAGGAACGTACCCTGGAGCTTGAGCTCGGTATATTTGTTCGTGAGCAATCTGGCTTCCGTGATCTGTGTGGTGATCGTTGAGAAAAATTCAACACTCTTACAAACAAGGACACGTACTGCTGCGCCATAGTCGTAAGAAGTGTATACCTGTCAATCAAACGCATGAGCCTCCCTGGTCCATTCATTTGTTCTGACCGATTCACATACCCCACTACAATATACTCGTCAGTATAGAACCTCGCCAAGGATAAGAAGGGGGGCTGAGGCTCACGGATAAGGAAGCGCACCCCACGAAGTTCCCCCGACAAGCATATAATAATTGACAAGCTTTGCATTGCTCGCCCAAATATGTTGATAAAACACAGACACAAAATCTGCATCTGTCACCGCTCGCCAGTCTTCGTATCCAGTAGCACCTGGACCCCAGCCATCGAAAGCGCCACTTTGGAATTCTGTTTGTTTGTCATTCACATACACGTACACGAATCCGATTATGATCATGGTTTACGCACCTGGGCTATACCAAGGCTGTGAAGGGTTCACTTGTTCATGATACTCATGATAGTTCTTTTCGATAGGATTCCAGATCGACAAATTTGAGGCTACGAGACCTTGAGGGTACGCATCCATTCTTCATAAATATGATGAGCAGTGGCAGTTAGATCATCGAACTGGGAACATACCCATACAGATCAACCGCTCCCTATAGGTATTATTAACATCCTAAATCAAGAACAAGTTTACGCAAAAAAGGTCCCAAATCTCACAGTCCCGTTAATAAACCCGCTCAACATCCCAGGATCGTTATGGGTCAATGGTACATTGATCCCATTACTTGGTTTCTTATACAACGCTTCAATTTCAGCGAAATAAGCCCCTCCTTCTTGCTGATCGTATTCATTATCTAAGTAGTAAAACCGATAACAGGCATTGTCAGTCGCGAATCAAAAAGGAAAAAAAATTCAGCCTCCGCGGCAGTTTAAGAAACTCACCGACTTGAATAGCAATCACTGGTCCTCCATTTGAAATCTGACTCTGGTTGGTTTGAGAAATGATAGCTTGAATGTACGGTGTCCAAGCGGCGTTCCAGTCTGGCGCAGTCGTTCGGAGCTCGCTCTTGATTTCGGTAGTCGTCCAATGGGGTAGACCTCCAGCGGTGGTTTCGCCGTTGATGTACTATGTACCAGAAGAAAGAGGTTTTTAGTTGACAAGCGTAGGTTAGCCGCATATGGAGGGAGCGGAAGAGATAGATACGTACAGGACCTGCGAATCAGATCTTAAACTCAGCAATAATCTCGGCAACATGACATTTTCCAAGACACAAACCAGGACGAAGAACAATCCAAATTCCAGCAACTCTCGCAGCCTCGTATAGCGCACTAATCGATCTGTACCCGTCGAAATCCATTACCCCAGGGGAGGATTTATAAGTCCCATATGAAGGTAAACACTGATCCCGTTGAACCCCGCCGCTTTTACTTTTTCAAGGATATCTGGCCAGAGTGAAGGGACGGGAAGCCGAAACGTGTGAAATTCACCAGAACTTCGGAGGCGGAGAGTATAAGCCTCGGTACGTACGTAGATAGCGAAGAAGCATACTGCAGAAATATCCTTTGGCCCTTGAGGATAAGAGTATAATTGTCGAATGACAAGTCGTCATTAAAGGTTCTGAGTGAAGACTGGGCTAAAGCTATGGAAAATATCCATGCCACAAGTGGAAGGATCGTTATAGAAAAGGGCTTCATGTTATGAAGCATACTTTGAGGAGCGGGAGGGGAGGAGCAGCTGAGGTCGAGAACCCTCGAGAGTATTTGTACGTCCTCGATTTGGACGATTTTTCACGACGTGACATGTTCTCGTGCCCCCTCATAGCGTGGTGGAGCCTACTCGAAGGACGCTTCCAAGTCCCTTGATGTTAAAACTCGCGCGCGGCCCGGTTACTCTTCTTCTCAGTGTGTGCTTCTGACAGTGTACGACCTGGAAAATAATGATACGATAACACGCGGAAAGGACCTAGTACAAACAAGTATAAAAAATAAATATGATACCCCATCGAGGATACAATTTGGTCATCGGATACCGCGTAAGGCAAGCGGTCTCGATTTGTCGACGACTTTGCGCATCCTGATTGCGGTATAGAGCTCGAATAGAAAGAAGATCCAGTACAAAGCGACCTAATAAACATATAAGATCAGCTACGATCATTAATGTTGATTAACCATCAAGTACCATAACGATATTGTCCAGCAATTGATCAGAAGCAGGGTAATTGGGCGATGAAGATTTATTCGGAATCGTTTCATCCAGAACATGCAGTCTGACAACCTTGACAGTTTCAACCGCTGCGAAGAAAAGCCAGTACGCGCAGAATAACTTGAGAAGGACAATTGCCAGTGAGCCAGGAGTTTATTGAGCAGCAAAGTTGTTTTAATCACCGAAGCCATCGCTTGTGTGCGCCCGCGCCTTTCCATCCATAAGACGACGAGAACAAGAAATAACATGATTGTGTTTGCGGGTAGCAATCCGACTCCTAATTGCTGAGCAGAAAGACGAGCCAGTTCGAGGACGGTCATTGCAAACGCGGCTAGAACCAGCAGCAAGTAAACGGCGTGAATCCAGAAAGGATATGGAAGCCGGCTGGGGGTTGCTAACAGTTTGCGAGAGCGTAAAAAGAATAGGGGAAAGAGAGCCGCCAGAAAAAAGGACGGCAGTGGCACGATTGTTGTATCAAGTGCACAGGTCGAAGGAGATCCCTGAATTGCTATAAGTGTTTTCGTTTAATTTTTGGAAAGAAAGGAAAAAAAACGAACGGGGATAGGAATCCTATTGGCACAGATAGTCATTATGGTGGTGGTGGTGGTTGCGGAGCGAACTGTAACGGATGCATTGTTGATTTGATTCAGAAAAGAGCCTTGCACAGCGGTCGGCCATTCCGGGGTTAGGTCACCTGGATTTGGAAATATTTTCCCATCACCAAACAGCCAAGGCCCCAACAGCGCCACTAAACGCTTGACAGGCCTTTGTTTTTTTTTTTTTTGCATTCTGAATTTCTGAAATCGCTGTGTACATTACCAACTCAAGGCACGCCGAGGCCGTGCGTACTGCGCCGCATTGTGAAAAATTACAAATCCCGTTCTTGTTCCATTACCACGAGCATGGTCAGTACCTTGCTTTCGTTCCGCTAGCCTGCCCGACTCTGAAACTCCAGCCCTACGACAGTCTAATCCATGCAAACGACGGCTCATTCGAGATTTCAAGCGACTTTCCTCAGACCCTCCAGGCGGAATATCAGGGAGTCCATGCCCTGACAATATCATGCTTTGGAATGCAGTCATCTTTGGTCCAGGTGCTCCATCTCCTTATTTTATTTTCCCTTCTGCGATGCTTACATCTACACGCACAACCAGCTGATACACCTTTCGAAGACGGCACTTTCAAGCTCGTATTGACATTCGACGAGTCATATCCAAATAAACCACCGACCGTCAAATTCCTTTCTAGAATGTTCCATCCAAACGTCTATGCCAACGGCGAGCTATGTCTCGATATCCTTCAGAACCGATGGTCACCGACCTACGACGTCGCTGCCATTCTTACGTCTATACAAAGTCTCCTTCATGATCCGAACCCCAATAGCCCCGCCAACGCCGAAGCCGCTCAGCTTTACAGGGAAAACATGAAGGAGTATGTGCGGAGAGTAAAGGCAACTGTCGAGGAGAGCTGGCTGGACCCAGGAGAGAGTGTGGACACGGAAATGTCGTCCAGTACTTCGACATCTTGATCCATATTTCTGTACTATCACTACCCATTGTCATACCCCCCTCATTAATATTTGCATTCTATCATTCTCTCGAATTGTAAAGAAGAAAATACTGTATTTCCTATTTATCCGAGTCGCAGGGGAATCAATAGTAACCAAGGTAATTGGAGAACTGAGTGTAAGCGGCGGGGGGGCACGAGGACCCACCTGTTCCAGCACCAGATGGCTCCTTCGAATCCAGAAATCGAAAAATTCGACGTGGTATTCGCTGGAGGTGAGCATTTTTCGAACGAGCGTCAGGGCCAGTAGTTACTTGAACTTTGCTTGAAAGGCGGAACGGCAGCCTGTATCATCGCTGGGCGACTCGCTCAATCTGATCCTTCCTTGAAGATCCTAGTATGTTCCCCTAGTGCCAGACTGACAATCAACCTATAAACGTTTTAAACCTCTACCCTTTCCGTCTTTCAGATCATCGAAGCAGGTCCACACACCCGCAATCTCGACGAACACGTCCAGCCCGGCCGATTCCCCGCCAATGTAGCCGCAGGTCGTGGAATGTGCTGGTATACCTCAATGCCCAGCGAGGCTCTCGCTGGAAGATCTCTAGTTACAGGATCGGGATGCTGCTTGGGTGGCGGATCCAGTGTCAACTGTGAGTTCGGATTCTAAAAGTAAGAAGAAATTTTCTTGTCATCAATGAAAACAAAAAGTCATGGCCTACACCCGAGCTGCTGCATCGGATTATGATGATTGGGAAAAGTTGGGTAACGAGGGTTGGGGATCTAAGGATCTTATTCCTTTAGCGCAAAAGGTCTGTTTTCTTTTTACCTACACTTCTCATTTCCTTAAATTGGTTTCTTCTCTCAAGATCGAAACATACCAATCACCAACCGAATTCAAAGATGCTTCTGCCCGCGTCCATGGATTCTCTGGACCATAAAAATCTCCGACGGTGGTCACAGCACAAACATTGGACACGAGTTCCTCCAAGTGGCTTCGGAATTTGATCACGATAGACAGACCTCTTTGACTGGAGGGGATACGAATGATTTCACAACTACTAATCTCTACGGGGTATGTGTCATTGTATGTCCGTGGGTTTTTCTATTCTCATTCCCAAACCGGCGGGCGAAACAGACATGGAAAAAGTAAGCAAATAAGCAAGACAGAGCGAACGACCAATAATGTCATCTTGATATACCTTCTCAGATATATCGATGCCAATACGGGAAAACGCTCAGATACTGCACATCACTTCATTTACAATTTGGAGGACAAGAAACACAACTTGCAGGTCTTGACCAACTCCCGGGTCGTACGAGTGATCTTCGAGTACGCAGGGTCCCTCCCAGACTTCCATATTAAGCACTTTTTGTGTTGATCTTCTTTCATTCGTCTTTTTTAGGGACAGCCGCGCAGTCGGCGTGGAATGTGCCACACGCAAGGATTTCAAAGATAATAATATCGGCGCTCAGGGTACTACAAACCGAAACAAGGTAGTGTACGCTTCTCGTTTGGTCGTATTATCGAGCGGAGCTTTTGGATCACCTGCAATTTTGGAACGGTAGGTTCAGATTTGACACATTTCCTCCCACACTAAACCAAAACCAACGATGCAGATCTGGAATAGGCTCGGAAGAAATTTTGAAACGAGTCGATATCCCTCAAATTGTTGACCTTCCGGGAGTTGGGGAGAATTATAAAGGTAAAGTGGTGATTCTGGCGAAATTATTGATACACTGTGCCAACTCTCTGATAGATCACAACCTCTGTACAAGCGCGTACTTTGCGTCCGAAGATTCTGACTGTCTAGACGAAATATTTACTGGCAAGGAGGACGCCATCCGACGTGAATATGATCCCTCTGCTCCTTCAAACTTGTTTTGACGACGTTAATTCGCAGCTTACCTTTCCGAGTGGAAAGAAAAAGGGACAGGGCTTTTGGCGCAAAAGTGAGCGATATTGGTTTCAGCTTTCCAATAAAATCTAGCGTACCTACCCCTGCCTACAAGCTCCGTAGATGCGGGAGTCAAGCTACGTCCGATTACTCCGGAAGACTTTGAAGAGCTTGGTCCGTCATTCAAGAATGTATGGAATACGTATATACACCAAGCTTCCGATAAACCGGTTGGATTACTATGTTCTACAGCCGGGTGACGATGCTATTTTCTTCTCTCGTCTTGAAGAGAATGATCTGAACTGATTCGTAGAAACTTTGATGGTCTGATCGTAGACCCACCGGGAACCAAGACCTTTGGGATAATCTTTGGTCTGATGTATCCCCGCGCAGTTGGGTACACACATGTCACATCTGGCAACAACCCTTGGGCGCCTCTTAAGTTTAAACACGGGTTCTTAGAAGAGTGCGTAATCTTGATTTTTTTAAACTGAAATGACGGACGGATCCCCTCTCGCTCAACAGCCTTTCTGATGTTGCAGTCCTTCGTTGGTGTTACAAGCGCGGACGGGAGCTGGCTCGTCGGATGAAATCGTTTCGCGGAGAGATCCTTGCGAGGCATCCAAAGTTTTCCTCTTCTTCGGAGACAGTGGCACTGAAGAACAACGATGCTAACCCTGTATCTCTCATCCGTACCGCTTCTGGACCCATCCGTACCGATTCTCGATCTATCGTTTATTCTAGCGAGGATAACAAAGCTATTGACGATTATGTTAGAGCTAACGGTGAGTTGTTAGCCGCTCTTTCTTTTGGAGGAGAGTTTTTTTCATTTAATATTTTAACCTTGAATGTCGGTGAACGCAAGCTACGGCGGGTTGGCACTCGGTACGTGTGGCAATTTATATCTCGAATATTTTTAAATAAAAAGAGACTTATACTTTCATTGCTGTCCGTCCCTCCGTCCGTAGCTTGGTACATGCGCGATGAAGCCCAGAGCAGATGGTGGAGTAGTCGATAGTCGATTGAACGTGTACGGAGTTCAGAATTTGAAAGTGGCTGGTAAATCGGTGTTTCGAAAATGATATATCTCTGGCTTTTGACTTGACACATTTCTTTTTAGATATGAGCATCGCGCCTTCGAATGTCGGGGCGAATACCTACAACACTGCACTTATAATTGGGTCAGTCAATTTCCCAGCCGAGAGCACTGACGTTCATCTAAATCCGAACATGAATCAAAGGGAAAAGGCATTCCTTATCATTGCAGAAGATCTGGGAATCGATGTGTCCGATTGAACATGATATCTTGATGGACGTTTGCCATGGTAGGTACATACTACTATATTCGTTTTACTGAAGGAAAGTTGCCAGAAAAGACGTACATACTACTGGCGTCGAATTTCAACTTGGATGATCATTTAGCTAGTTTGTCGTTTCTGCCTGTCTCTGTCTCGAGATACAACACGAATGTGATCTGATCCATTCGAGCGTCCATGCCTGAATATATTATATGATCCCGAGTCCTCAAATTGGAGTCTCCTATTGTTACTTACAATGTTACTTACACGCTATCGCTATAAAGATATAAAGACGAGTATTGGAGGCTGTTCATCCTGTGCATCCTGAACAACACGAGCTGGACGACGATTGCAAGACCAGGTGCCGGCGCTCGGACGATCGGCTTTACTGACTCGTTACATTGATTCCCGCGGTCATAAACTTGTACACACCCCTTCAACCTGCAACGTCGAAAGAACTGTTTCTGGCAATTGATGAGCTGTGTCCGACGCCGACCAGAGAACAGGGGAGAAAAGGGCCAGCTATATCTGTCCAGAATTTCGACGAGGGGGATGGAAGTGGTAGAACAGCAACGAACACACCACTCATCGCTCAGTTTGTTGAAGGCCCACCTACAATTCATGACGCCGAGCCAGAATCGGCCAGCGCAAATTTACTCGGCGTGCAAGTTATCTATAGTTCCGACTCTATCAAAGCTGGTGGCACAGTCAAGAAAGTCCGCGGCCAAGCTCTGACTCGTGATTGAGCCGGATACTGGTTCCTGGCCAGAAATCGAGCTCCCGAGCGCAAACTCGTCGGAAGAGCCTAGGAAACTCGCAGAGGACACGCCAGAGCATCGACGGGCCCTCAATCATCGAAAGTCCGAGGGTGCGTTCCATGACGAAATTCAGCCGCTGGAGCAGCTCAAAAATCTACGTGAAAGTCATGTTCAATGTCCTACAGAGAAGCGTGCTTGTACTTTGACCTCTTCCCAACCACTGAATCCTCCCTGTAGTCCATCTTTGGCTTTACGAAAATCCCCAAGATCCTTTCTCGAGACCTGAGCATGAGGTCTTGAACGATTACGATCCCTCTACTCGCCTGGAGGATATGAAGAAGATCCAATCGTCTTTACCACTGACCCATGAATATCACCACGACGCAGAGTCGCTGTTCTACATATTGCTCATCATCTGTGGTCATCACGCTGATCTTTGGACCCTACTTGACAAGCTACCAGACGCGGGCTGGTTCACTAAATCGGCAGAAGATGTCTCTACCTCCAAATATCAAATGTCAACTGACCCTCCGACCGAGCTCCCGGTGCAAATCTACTTTGAGCCCTGGTTGGATGCATCGCGACATGCTTGAGAAAGGCCTCCCCAACGAAAGGAAGAAGCATCCGGAATTCGACATGGCCCAATGCCCGAGAAGCTGCCTGAGGCGATGTAGTTGTTCGACGGTGATCTTGTCTCACCTGGCCGCCTAGCCCTGCGTGAGGTTGCCATTGTCTGTAATATTGAGGTATTTCGTATTTTTACGACGTTTGTATATTGACTCTGAAGGATGGATTGACTCGAGTCATGATTCACTTATCATTTTTTTCGTTGTAAACCGAGAGCTCGACGATGACAGAGATTAGGATAACTGTTCCTTCACGATACCCCTCCTACTACATTCCTTGACAGGCTGCGGCACGAGAGAATATCCACTGAGGGGTAACTTCCGTCTCCAATACAGGAGTATTTAGGAATTTCCAATCTTGCCAAACAAGTCCTTAAAAATACGTGTGTTGGGAAGCTATATATATATCGGAAAAGGGCATCGAACCTGGTGCGTATCTGTCAGGTACCAGAATAGTGTGATAGCCACAGGAACGCAAACGTTGGAAAACCCAGCAGTAGCCCATCCACGCAGACAATTCGCAAGTTCTAGTTCCATTGGTGGCGTTGTAAATTTTGGATGCTAAATATCGGATGCAGAAGGTAACACGGGAGATAAGGTAGTGTGTACAACAAGATCGTTCGCCTGGAGAAGAAAAAAAGTATCAACCGCAGTCATAGTTGAACAACGCATGGTATCGTAGTATTCAAGCTAGGAGGAAGGATAAGTTGAGTAGGGGATGGAGAGGCTAGCAATGGTAAACGAGCATACCAAAAAGAAAACACCTGATAACCCATATTCCCATTTATGATTGTTTACCTTCCATCGCTTCCTCGACCAGCTCCCCTACCCATTTTTCGAACCGGTCTTGGTCCATAGTACCTTCTTCGTCGAAGAAGTTGTTGTATCCCTCCACCCGCTGAGTTTTTCCCTTTGCGAGTAGTGACTTGCCGCTGCTTGCAGAACGCACATAGGAGACAGAAAGCCCGTAGGCTGGCGGTGTAGAGCCTTTGACAGGAACGGTCCGCGATTCGAGTGTTATCCTTTCGGATACAATCTAAACCAAAAAAAGGAGCGTGACATGAGATCTCTCGCAATGAATGACGCATAAACGACGCACTCGTCTCGAGAAAGTCTTGCGCTTGCCAACGTAGACAATATTGCCTTCAATAAAATAGGCGTACAGAGATTGTACAACAGTCAAAAGGATATAACTAGAAAACATGTTCAGGAAAAAAAAAGGCTGTGGTTCTAAAGGAGACGCACAATATCAGTCCGACCCATACAACTGGTTTCGCCTTTTCGAAATCGACTTTATAACCGTAAAACGCTGTACCAGCAGCGACGAAAACGCTTGCCCAGCCCAGTCCGAGCCTAACATCGGTATGAAGATAGATTTGGTTGAACAGCTCTGGCCGTGAAAGGTACTAAGAACGGGTTCTTAGTGAGATAGTCCGGTAGTAAAAGATAAAGGCGCAGCGCACACGCTTCACAGCATCATCGCAGGCATTTTTTAGCTCTGTAGCGTTGACGTTGTTGACTTTAATGACATCGCGGTCTTCAGGAGCAATGATGATGCTGAGGGGGCCTGTTGGTTTGTCGGGCGACGTGGGTGATACTGGGCTTTCTGATCTGGCTGTATGCCCGTTGCCAGCTTTCTTTGACCTGGCCATGGATTATGGATAGAAAGAAAGAATTTAAGGAGAGCGTGAACGTTGAGCGTGTACCTTTCCACGAAACGCCACGTGCACACTTCCGCCCGGCATCCAACTCTCTGAGATGAATCGTCATATCCTCGTGCTCGGCGGTGGCCTCACTGGGCTTTCTTCTGCGTTCCATATTTCTAGACGTTTTCCTGATGCCCTAGTCACTCTGGTAGAGAAGAGTTCTCGCCTGGGAGGCTGGGTATCTAGCGATCGTGTTCAAGTCCGTGACGAACATGGTCATGTCGCTGAAATTTTACTAGAAGCAGGCCCTAGATCACTGAGACCAAATGGTCAATCAGTCTTGGAATTGGTGCGTTGCGTTCAGTGATAGTAGGACATTTTTATCGATTCTTATGCATCCAAGGTCAGATAAATCTTCTCGAACTCAAGGAATCGGTAATAACAGTCCCAAACAGTTCATCGGCTGCAAAGAATCGCTATCTACAGATACCGGAGACCCAGGGACTTGTGACTCTTCCCAACTCTCTAACTTCTGTTCTTTCGCCTCCCATGCGGACGATGCTGCTTCCGAACATTCTGAGAGAGCCTCTGAGACGGGGGAACAGGCCCAAAAGGATAAAGGATGAATCTTTGGACAGCTTCATGACACGACGCTTCGGGCCTACTTTTGCTCGAGTCTTCGGTAGTGCGCTGGTACACGGTATCTACGCTGCTGATTCACGGCAACTTAGTGTCCGAGCTGCCTTTCCATCGTTGTGGGAGATGGAGGATAGAGGCTGGGGCAGCATCGTCCGAGGTGCTCTCAGGCCGAGTTGGACCCCCGCCCAAAAAGATTACAATGTTGGCGATGTACCGGACTTGATGAAAGGCGTTTCAGTCTACTCGTTTTCGGACGGTATAAGTACACTCACGGATGCACTGGCTTCCCGTCTTCAGCTTCTGCATAACGTGTCAATACTCCGCAAGACCACCGTATCTTCAATTGGTGTAACTTCTGACAACGATGTGGAGGTGAGGCTCAGTCCAACTAGGAATTCGTTGTAATTTTGTTGCTTAATTACGACAGGTTAAATTGACAAACGGCCAAGTACTCAATCCGACTCATATTGTATCTGCCTTGCCGCTCCCTGTGCTCGACGACTTGCTGACCGCATCATCAACGCTACCCCATCTTAAAGCGAATCCCACCTCATCAGTGGTAGTCGTCAACCTCGTCTTCCCCCAATCACGCGGTCATCTGCATCCCTCTGGATTTGGATACCTTATTCCTCGTCCTCTTACCGGCTACTCGTTGGAAAACTCTGGGATTCTAGGGACAGTCTTCGACTCTTGTGCACTTTCTGCTCAGGATTCGGATGCTACGAATTTTACTAAAATGACCGTGATGATGGGTGGTCCCAACCCCATTTCATCCTCCCATACAAATGTCGACGCCATTCTAAAGCAGCTGTCCATTCATCTCACTGCACCCGATGACTTATTGAAGGCGCTCCCTGATCCCGTTTATGTACGGACTCAGAATCATATCAATTGCATCCCTACACCTACGCCTGGTCATCTTGAACGAATGGAGGAGATGAAGTCGACTCTGGCTCACGGTATATGGGCTGGAAGAATGGAGGTAATCGGTGCTGGTGTTCGAGGCGTCAGTATCAGCGATTGTATTGAGTCGGGCAAGAGAGTGGCTGAGAGATTGATATCTTGAAACTGGTACCGGACATTGTATCTCCTAAATTTTAGATGTACACCATCCCACCTTCTCCCAACAGGTTCCTTCAAATGAGCGAGATCGTGCTACTAACCATACCTTGCATTGGTTATGGTACTTCTGTGGCCGACTGAAGTAAATACTGTCGTGTTTAAATGCGCAAAATTATGTGCCTTATGTAATTTTCCTCTACATTACTGTAATTCGCACCTCACTCCCTTACTACTTACAACACCCTGGTTGGATGGCGCGTAGCGTACCAACACATCTGATGTCAAACTCATACAGGTTTCATGAGATTTTTGTAACCAATTTTCGTGGTTGTGCGGCAATATATTGAACAACTTGCATGACACCTCCTTTCAGTTTCAACCATACCCACTATCCACAAACCGTACTGTCCTTCAGCCTCAGACAATAGTTACCGATGGAGTATGTACTGACAAAGCTCAGGTACAGCTGCCTGTTCACGCCAAAACGGATTTTTTCGTAATTGATGCTTACGAAGCGGCGAAATCGCCTGTTTTAGAAAGAGCTGATTATGTCAGATCGGACAAACCCTGTCTGAAAGTAAGGGGCTATAAAGACAGATTTCATTAAGTCATAATCCGCTAATCCCCCTACATTCCTATGAGCCAGGCCACCCTCCCCGACCACTCATCCACCAAAATGAGCTCGCCGTCTCATCCCAGAGTAGCTCCCTTTTCTGCATCATTTTTCGACTCGAACATGAAAGTCGCTAGGGGCATATACCTCAAGATTCTCATCGGAGGATGCTTTGCTCTCATCGTGGTGATGTTCACAGTATTCTCCATCTTCTGGGGTGCACTGTGGAAAACTCCAGCACACAAACTAAAAGGATGGGTGGTTGTGAGTATCTCTCTACCGCCTACATACATCCTACTGTCTTTCTCAGCTCATCTCTCGCAAATTAGGACTTTGATCAGTCTTCTGTCGGGAACGCGATGGTTCAGGCGTTGTTAGAATCATCATCGTCGGCGTCTTCTCACATTGAATGGACATCGGTGCCTTCATCGAACTTTCTTGGAGGTCCAAGCGAGGTCGCAAATGATGTTGTGGAACAGAGGACTTGGATTGCAGTAGTCGGTAATGTTTCAATCGCCTTACTTTATTTACTCCCTGGCTTACCGTTTCTGGTAGTTCACGGCAATGCGACTTCGAATCTTCAAGCAGCTGTGTCTTCGGCTGACGCGTCTTACAATGGCACTTCCGCTATCACAGTATACGGAAACCAAGCCAGGAGCGAAAACGGATAGTGAGCAAATCTTTTGGATTCTGAAACTTTTGAGGAAACTGACGTTTTCGATTTTACAGCAACGCCCTCTTGGCCCCGACCGTTCAGAGTGCGCTGCTCGCCGCGACGGCGAGATTTGCGCAAACATTTGCCAAACAATTGGCATCCTCTTCCTCGTCCAACCTCACCAACCTTCTTTCCAACGCTCCGCAAGTTGTGACTCAGCCTATCAGCTTCACTATCGATAACCTAAGACCTTTCAATATCCCTGTGTACGTTGCTTTATGATTGAGCCGTTCATTATTCTCATCATTGCTTCGGTAGTGCTACTGCTTTAACTTATGTTGGGCTTATTTACACACTTATCTTGACCTTCTTCATCGTCGTAAGTCCTAACTCTTTCGCTTCTGTGCCTCGCCTCGTTCTCATGAATACTCAGAATATCGGTGTAGCCGCTCGTCAAATGTCCGGCCTGGAAAGCATCTTACAACAGCCTCTCTCATCAGACTTCGTCTGACTTCCTCTTTCATCGCATACTTTTTCCTCTCTCTATTCTATTCACTCCTGAGTCTTGCGTTTCAAGTTGATTTCACGCGCAAGTAAGTGTAGTTTCATCCTGCATGTCTAGCACAGACGCTGATTAAACCATACTTCAATTACTAAGGTTTGGGTCCGGTGGCTTTGTTCTGTTCTGGATTTTGAGCTGGATTGGCATGCTCTCGCTCGGATTGGCTCTTGAGGCGATGTTTACGCTCTTGACAATTCGAGGGGTTCCGTTCTTCTTGATCCTGCTCATCATCGGTACGTCAATTGTCAATCTATCCTATCGACCACTTGCTGACAATTACACGCAGGCAACGTTTCTGTTTGTTTCATGCCAATCGACGTTCTACCTCATATATACCGTTACGGCTATGCTTTCCCATTCTATAACATCTCCTGTGCTGTACGAACCATCCTCTTTGGAACAAAGAATAAATGTAAGCATTCTTTTCGGTCAGATACGACTATGGAATGATTACTGATCATGTTGTATCTCTCATATAGTGGGTCTTAACTTTGGCATTCTGCTCGTATGGACCGCAATTTCGTGCATAACACTGCCTTTGTTCCAGTGGATGATGAGACGAAAACATATCTCTGGAGCTATGGAGGCTGATGAAAAGGTCCGAGATGAGTAACGCGCAATCCAATATCGTCTTTTTGGAAGTAGAAGAGACCCGAACTCTTCCCCTCCAAAGGTGTTTATGCAGAATCTTCAACAGAATCAAAAAACTACAGTCTATTGTAACATTATCCCCTACCATATTCTAAACACTACTAAAAAAAGGCTAACAGTACAGTACGATGATATTATTGTTCTACATAAATAATGCTATACCATGTAATAGTTTACACCGTTTCAAGTATTTAGGATATAACTTAAACGCTGCCGTATCACACTGATTTTTTTTCAACGGCCGTATAAGGTAATCGAACGCGCACATCGCCCCCAATGTCAAACGTGGTTCCAATATACTCTGAGCCCGCGCTTGTCCTGACAAGTACACGGTGTCCAGTGACTCGATCATAACTTCGAAGGTCTGGTTCAAAAAATGCGCATATATCAAAGCAAAATTTACCGGTTACTGTACATGTATATTCCAGCCGAAATTCCTTATCAAGTTATGTAAATCACATCTCGGGGCTGGGGCTGGTCGTATTTTGCGTCCAGGCCCCTCTCCCTCCTCCCCAGCTCTCTGGAGTCCCGCTCATTTCGAACTCCAGCAAACCACCGAAGCGAATGTCATCGTGGATAGGAATGACTGCTCCAGTCTTGACCATTGACCCGAAGACTCTTCACGTAAGGCTGTGTCTCAGCATTCGGAGCAAGGATAGTGAGTTCATAGCTGTTGGTGGATCGGTTATAAAATTGGTTGCTGACAATCGACGAGTGTGACGGCGGAATAAAGGGTGGAACGGGTATACTTAGTTTCAACGAAGAAAAGAATGGACTGTTGAAAGTAATAGGTAAAATGTTGAGAAAGGCTTTTGTCTGATCGTTCGATAAACTTACGATCCCACAACATATGTTCCCGAAACTGGATTGACGGGGTAGAATCCCATGGCACTAAAAGCGTACCATGCGCTCATCTGGCCGCAATCTTCGTTCTGTGAATGATGAGTTTGACATGCATTTTCGGAGAAAGCAAACTTCCTCTTACCCCACTCAGGCCATTGGGTGTATTGTTATAGTTTTCTTGCGCCATTTGGCGTACTCGCTCCTGAGTGAATGTAGCGGCGCCCGCGAATGAGTATAAATATGGCGTATGATGGGATGGCTAAAGCAGTATCAGTCTGAGTGTTTCGAAGAGAAGAATTGTCTACTTCGTTAGTAAAAGCGACCCAGCCACCATCAAAGAACTCGTTCATAGCCTTTGTAAAACTTTCATTACCTCCTCGTTTTGCGATAAGCGTGTCCATGTCATGTACAAAATCTAGTGAGTAGACCCAGCGATCTCCCTCAGTAAATCCATTGGTCGGTCCTGATAAAAATGTTGGGTTTTATGGAGTGTTCAAAGTAAAAACATCCCTACCTGCCCACGAGCCGTTGGCTTGTCTTGCTTGCACAAATCCGGTAATATCGCTCCACCTGTTACCAAAGCAGGAGCAGATTCTGTCGAGTTCCACAGTGTCCATGGATTTGCAGCAGCACGATCAAACAGGAAAGTCGTGACATTATTATGGCTCACTGAAGAATTGCCATAAAATTGTGAGGTGAGCTGGAGAAGGTTTGGAGTATTTGCTGCTACAATGTCTGCTGGAATAAGAGCAGATAGCACCGCTACCGCGAAATCATCATCTATGAGGTATGCATGTCAGTTCCAAGGTTTTCATGAAACTCATCGAGAGATGGAAATTTACACGAATAATCCAACGTTCTGCTCGCACTTTCGGAATGAATATCATCTGCTACCCACCCTGCGCCCAAGCCAGTTTTTTCAAAGGAGGTTGAGAGCCCCGCCCTCGCCTCGAAATCGACGCCCTAAAAGTGGTCAGGACATGGAAGCCAATTCATCTTGGACGACAGAGACAGAGAGAGCATGTACCTCCTGACGATCAGAGTAAACAACAGCAGTGTCATTTATTGGAGGAACAGAGGCATCTTTCCAGGCTGCAGCCCACATTGTAGTCAGCTCTTCTGTGGTAAATGTCGGCTGAATGTCGTTTGGCTTTGTGCCTCCGGCCCCAAAGCCTTTCAGCGCGGCTTCTGCGAGCAGAGAATCGGCATGGGTCCCAACCATGATATTAGTCTCTGTTCAAAGAAGGAAGCTATCACTTGAGGCGTTCAATTGCTGAGTACAAAATGTGCACTCACCGACCATGTTCTTCCACATTGGTAGTCGCCCGCTTTCTTCGTAATCATGCAGCATACTTCTTACCATCGAAGGAATGCGTTCTGGGGCTAGCAGAAGAACAAGGGCCCATTCAGCTCGAAAAGTATCCTGCCAAGGAATTTAGATGGAGGCAAAAACAATTAAAAAAAGTGTGTACAACGTACCCAGATCGAGTACCCGTTGTATGACGCCCCTTCATGAACAGCATTGTCATAGGCCGAATAATAGTGTTGAGAATTCGGAGAAGCAGGATTCGGCTCGTCAATTTCATACGGATACTTCCAGAATCGAGTGATCAGTCACCATCTAGGCGAACCAAATACAGAAATCAACTTACTTGCATAGCATGGAAGAGTGCCGTTAAAAATACGGTTTTATTCAAGTCAGCCTCAGGGGACCCATCAGTCTCCACTTGGAATCTTCCGAGTTTTTCTGCCCAGGCGCTCTCGGTGGCCACTTGAGTATCTGCAATTGCAAAGGTGCTATTTTCAGCATTGAAGTTGAACCTTGCCTGATCTGCAGATATAAGAGAGGTAGCTATCCTGACGTTGACTGTCAGCGTATCTGAGTTTGCGGGGAATTCAAACTGGGCATATGCGCCGATTTCTTCTCCGCTTCCCGAAGTTGCATTTTGGGACACACCAGTGCCTTGGGTAACTCCGTGGCTGGTAAATGCTGTATCAAAAGTAGCACAATACCATCCAGTAAAATGACTGGCAGCTTCCTTGATACTGAGTGGCGCGAGAATCCAATCGTCCATCTCAGTATTGCTGCCGCAGATTTCATTGTTTTCAGGCAATATCTGTACAGTGCCGTTGGGGAAGATCGTTTGAAATATATTGGGAGTATGAAAGAGGGTAGTGGCACGGGTGGTAGGGAGAAAGAGATAAGGGGACAGCGTCGAGTCAGAACCACGCTTGAAGGTAAACTGCAGATGCCCAACTCGAGAGCTGGCACTCATTGAAACGTTGACTGTACTCCCTCCGGAATTGGGAAAGGCAAGTCCAACTGAATACAGGGCAACACCGAACGTTTCCGTTCCAGGGATCTTGGGCAATCCTCGCGCATCAAAGTCTGTAATGATATCCTCCGGGGCGCCAGAGGTCAAGCCCGGCACTATTGCCGCCCAGGCGCTCTCGCCCATCCAAATAGCCGGCTAGTACGAAGAATCAGTATTTTCACGCATCCCAAGCAATGCAGTAAGCTTACCTGGCGCGTGCCTTGAAATCCGTGTACAGATCCATTCGTTGCATACGACTCGGTATAGTTAAAAGGCGTAGCTAAGAGGTAGATAGTTTGTAAGCAATCCATCGAGTAGTTGCGACAGGCAGACCTACCAGTTACGTGATTGATCTGAGTCTGTACTACCCATCTGGTACTACCAAAGGGCGGAGCGACGGAGGCGATCATGCCGCCAGAATTGCCTGGCGCAGGTCCTCCAGTGGTTCCAATGAGCGGGTTGACCGACGAAAGAAGCGTGTTGGGCCATTGAAAAGCTAAAGCTAAAGAAATATGAGTCCACGGAAGTATGAATCTGAGAGGCTTCATGGTGAGACTGAAGCAAGGACGTGAATCAAGGGAATATAATTCAGGTGAGATAAATACACGGAGCAAAACATCTTGCCTGCCGTGTAAGAAGCTGCGGCAGATGCAGCCGATATGGAAGATCGCCCTGCTATTTCGGCACGGCTTGAAGCCACTTTACGGCAGATAGTCCGTCATGGCTCGGCAGTGACTGCCAAACAACTTGGCGAACTTCGTTGTGCGTTCGATGCTTGTTTCGACCCAGTTCCAAGACGTGTGGGCTGGAATCATTTCTGTTCCAATTATAGAAGCATGCTGAAGTTCCTGCTGAAGTTCATCTATCAGATAAAGTTCATTTTGAATGACTGAAAGGGCGGATGACCTGTATGGTCAGTTGCACTCACTCGATGATGTCTGAATGAACGATAAAAGTTCTCTGCCCTGGTGTTACTGAGTGATGTTTCATGGAAGTCCTTCTCCCCTTGGAGTGATATTCGTTGGCTTCGCTTATCCTGGCTTTCTTTTCCCATAAATGATTGCGTATTCAGGGTGCTGCAGAGCGTGTTTCAGTACACAAGTAAGTATGTGATTCATACTTGTCCACAGCAATGCGAGACCTGATGGACGATCTTTGAGCCGGAAAAAAGCATTACATATCACGACTGGAATTGGTTTTTTGAGTTTACATTACGCAGTCGCTCACAGACCTGCTTTTAGACAATCAAATGCTCGATGCTGTCCACTGAAATCAACCACGCTGAGGAGAGTCATAGCTGTAGATGACCGATGGTATCGCTCAGCGAATGAAAGCCTTCCGCAGAATACACAAACAGAGCTGTTCAAGAAATCCAGTATCCAGTTACAAACTGGCTGGAATCCGTGACATAGACAGTGGATCCCAAGGAATACGACTGTGAAGTAGTGGATAGGATAAAAAATATCAACGAAGGAGCGCGGGAAAGCACCGCCACCGAGCGCTGCATCCGCCGTCCGTGGAGGTCATGTCCGCACTGCTACGATCCCTGCTTCGATCCACATAGGTTAAGGGATCGATAACTCTCAGCGCGGCGTTGGCTAGCCGTTTTGAGAGATCAGGATTTTTTTGTACCGTTTGAAGCGACTGGAAGTCGTCGTGTTCTACTACCTCAGCTGCTGACTCGGCTCGGGAGCTGGACTCTGGAGCTTATCGTACTCTCCATCTCAGCCCCATCAGCAGCCCGCTCATATGCGTATTTTCATTAGCATAATCCTGTACTGCCCCCATGAAGTGGCGATGTCTGCCTGAGCGTATCGTTCTTGTTCGTTCTTGTTCTCGAGTTTGGAAATTTCTCAATTCTCAGCTCTTGTGTCATTCCGAACTCCCCGATGCGAGCTCACAACATGATAAATACAACAATTAACAATATTTCTGCCCCGATTGGTCTTGATGCGATCGATATCGACACCGTATACTTAAGGTGCATGATGAAGACCTTCAACCGACACAATAGACTCTTTTCTCTTCGATCTTTCGGTCTGCGGCAATGACTCTTCACCCGTTCTCGACTTGGGCAAACGGCGGCGAGACAGGGGTCAGTCTATACGGCGCACTTCCCGCAAATCCTTCCATGTCTCCTTCTGCTGATTTTCAGCCGTTCTTCTTCACGTCTCTAAACCCCACCATCCTCGATTCGACTCTCATTGGACCCAATGGTCAACCCCAGCTCTACATAATCACGGATTCATCGTTGCCGGGCTACACGATTTTCAAGACCGTGAACGAGCGCAACGTAGCGCTGGTTGAGTGGAGCCAGCGGCATGCCCAGGTCGAAGTACGTGGCGTCGTGCCAAAACAGCCTGCATCCCAGTTCCTCAGGCTCTCTCGCGATCGACGGCAAGTCTCTCTCTCGAGCTTTGTCTTCCTACGATCCATGCTCATGATGCTTGGCTGATAGATTTCGAATCATGACTGTCGGCGGCCAAGAGTATGCATGGGTTCCTCAGGATCAAAATATTTGCGTAAGTGCTGTCGCTCTTCTCTGTCATGCATTCAATATTCAGCGATCGATATTATAGATGTATAGAGTCGGTACCTACACCGCATCCCATTTAGCCATTCTATCCAAAGAGGGTGGGTTGGTGAAGCTCGAGTTGTCTCCAACCGTCACCTCCAGCAATCTTTTACAGCCTGTTGTGTTAGCAGTAATGTTGCTTCAGGGTGGCCGGCGCATCGACTAAGGATTCTGCCAACTCATGACACTGGACACTGGACTTCCCTCTTTTGCTCTCCGAACACACCCGGAACCTTTCTTGTATCATATTTGCAAAACTTTCTTGTAGCTATAGCATACTCATGACATGGACTTACTTTTCTATCCGAACAGACCCTGAAACCTTCGTGTATCATATTTGCGAACTTTTTTGTATATAGCTGTAGCATCTTCAGAAGTAGATGTTTTTCTTGTAATTTCAGCTACCACGTACTAATAGAATCTGGCTTTCCTCGTTTTGAAACGATACGTCCTCAGAGTTGTAGCATTCCCGACCTTTGTACAAGCAGAGGCACGACTTTATCATGCACTTCTGATGATACAACATCAAGCAGTATATTCCGGATAAGCAGGTAAATGAAAGTAAAGGTTCGGATATTCCAAACTAACTCGGCGTTTGATGGAGCTGTGGCAGTGAATAAGAGAAGGAAAAAAAAGCAGAAGCTGACGACATACCACGGTCGCAATCTTCATCCATTCCCCAATAGACGCCAGATATTCATCGTTTCCTGTGTCCACCGGTATATCTGGATGCCACACCACAAAAGACTTGAATAGTGAATGCAGTTCGAGATTCTGGGTGTCTAACGCGCTCTCAGCCTCATCGTCTTCTTCGTCCTCTTCCACTTCATCAATATCCATGGCATTGACAGTACGGGACCTGGTAGAGCGCGTCTCTCGACCTTTGGATTTCCCCTTCGCATTCGGTACGGGCCTCGCCTTAGTTTTCACATCATTCTTATCATCGTTCGAGTGGAACACTACGCCGGTAAAACCGTCGGGAACCTCTACTTTGAGGCCCTGGATGGTGCGGCCGCGGAAGGAAGATATGAAGCGAGATTGGTTTTTGGAATTAGGGACGGCTGAGGAGGTAGCCGCACCAGAATCACTGGTTGACGGTTCAGGTGGTTGGACCGCCGCAGAAGTCGAGGCAGAGTCTGTTATATCAAGGTCTTTTTGGTCCGAGGTCTCTTTCGGGAATGAATCCGTTTCCTGAGTATTATCTGGTGGAATTGGGCTCCCGACGTGGCTTTTCGCATCCTGGACTCGAAAGTAGGTCGAAACTGGAGCGGGTCCTGTGTGGGCGATATGGAAGGGCATGAGATACGGTATGCATTGTGAAATTGGCTTGGAGGGGGAGAAGGGGGAGCTTATTGAAATTCTGGAATGTCTTTTTGCTGTTGCGTTTTTTTTGGCCATGGCGGTTCAACAGTTCAGGGGGATATTGATCAACACGCGGACCTTGATCGCACACGCGTGCCGTGACACACACGTGATGTCGCGGAGTGGTTGCGGTCCGTTGATTTTTACTTTGCATGCCACGATCTGCTTCGTTCTGTACGAAACTGTCCACATGGCCCTCCAATTTTTATCTAACTTCGGATAAAGGTCCTATGGCATTGTGTGGGTCATGGTCACTTGCTAAGAGAATCGCTGCCCATATCTCTGAAAATACCCCTCATCATGATTTCAAGTTCACCCGAAAGGTTCTCTGTGTCGAAACGAAATTGAATTCGGTCAGGTCGCCAGCATGATCATGACCCGTTGAAATCACATCCCACCTCCACTTCTTCGATGATTACGGAAGGGAGAGCAATATAAGCCCGAGAGAAATTGAATACAACAAGTATCTGTTTACGATGCTGACTGGAAAACACTTGCGATGTATTTTTTTCCTATCGCTGGCTCTTGCGGCGCAGGCGGTGGGTCCTTTTAATTACCCTATGTCCATGACGCTCAAACATCTGCAGGCGACTACGATGTGGTTCAACAGTACCAATGGTAGGGCGATTTACTTCCCTTAACAGCAACGGCTACTCAAGACTCTGCTTTACAGTGATTCCACTCGGTAATGGTCGGTTAGGTGCACAGATGCTAGGTCAGATACCTGATGAAGTCGTCATTTTGAACGAGGTTAGCATTGTGTAGGCGGCCCGCTAGTCGCTCATATTTTCAATTTCCAGGATCGCATTTGGTCAGGTTCACTCAATGATCCCAATAACAAAAACTGTGCAGTTTCTTTGCCTGCGTTTAGAGAGTTCGTTTGGTGGGTCATGGCTATTCTGCATGCTCATAATATTGTGCATTCACAAAGAGCAGGCAGGATGATCTCTACCACGCACAGGCGACAGCAGATGCGGAGTGTATGGCCACTCCCCTCAGTCAACAGATGTACCAAAGTGCGTTGTGCTTTCTGAGCCCCTCATTTCGTTTCCTAACCGATCTTAGCTGCCGGTAATCTTTCAATCGTTACACCTCATACTGGTGTAATAACCAGCTACAATCACTCGCTGGATATGGCTACCGCCGTTTCCACTACGACATACGTCTACGAGGGAGTGCAATATACGCGAACGGCCTTCGCCAGTCATCCGGACAACGTAGTTGTTATTCAAATGTCGGCGAATTCTACAGGATCTATCGCATTCAACGCGTCGTTTGTGACCCCAATGAGTATTCCAGTAAGCCTACTCACGGTCTGACACAAAATTGATTCACGTCTGATGCTTGTTCCAAGACTTTCTCCGCCAATGGAGAGAACTTGACGATGACCGGCCAAGGCACGGGGATGTTTGGACTCCAAGGCTCCATCAATTTTGTGGTGACAGCAGAATTTACGGCAACTGGTACGAACGCACAAGTCAAGGCTAATTCAAACGGACATCCTTCTGTGTTGATTTCTAACGCCGACGAAGCCGTCATTGTCCTGGCCATTGACACGAATTATGTTCGATACGACGATATATCGGCAGATCCGAATGAGAAAGTGGTCCAGACCTTGGCAAATGTTCGAGGAAAGACCTTCGATGACATGCTGCAAACTCACGTCGAGGATCACTCTTCACTATTTGGCAGGGTGGATATATCTCTGGGTAACGAGTTTGAGCCGCAATTACATATCAGAACCATGCTTGATGTCTTCCATCTCTAGGTGTTCCTTCAACGGCCACATTCCTACCAACGAATCTTCGGATAAAGTTCCCGCAGGGTGCAGATGCGGATCAAGATATCTTTGCTCTGTATGCTCAATATGGGAGGTATCTTGGAATCGCATCGTCCAGAAACACAGAAGCCTCAAATCTGCAAGGAATATGGAATTCGGTCCTAAGCCCAGCTTGGGGAAGGTAAGCTGAGATCTGCCTGGTCACAAGTCCTTTAGAAACTCACATGTGAATGAAAAGCAAGCATACCGTCAACATCAACCAGCAGGTTCGTTGATTTGAACTCGCTGGGGTCTATCCTTATTATATGAATATCCATTTAGATGAACAGCTGGTTTGCCGAGCCGCTCAATGTTGCAGAGACACTTGACCCGCTTTGGACTATGATTTCCGAAGTGGCTGAAAGAGGTGTAGCCACTGCGCAAGAAACGTATAATATTAGCCGAGGATGGGTCGGTCATCACAACACGGGAATCTGGCGGGATTCCTCGCCCATTGATGCCGCATTCTATGGTTTCTGGCCGCTGGCTCCCGCTTGGCTCTTGCAACATATGTATGAGCATTACGCTTTCAATCCAGACCCGGAGTCGTCTTTTCTGAAGAACACCGCTTATCCCTTGATGAAGAGTTTGTCCGAATTTTATATGGACTTTTTGGTCGAAGCACCGTTGGATGTTGAGCCCAACGGATACATTGTTTCTAATCCAAGCATGAGCCCAGAACATGGCATTGGAAACTATAATGATACCAATGTCTCGTTGACCTATGGCAAGCGGACTTCCCCCCTTTTAACTTTTAACTAACATTGTATATAAATAGGCTCTACCATCGATAACGCGTAGGTCCTCGACCAGGCTAATTTCAGCGTAGACTAAGCTTATTCTATAGTCTTCTTCGAGACCTCTTCAACCATACCGCGGAGTTTGCAGCGATACTCGGCGTTGATGATGATTTTGCTGCGAACCTGACTGCAGTGCTTGAACGACTTATACCTTACAGAATTGGATCTTTGGGTCAAATTCAGGAGTGGGCTAGGGACTATAACTCGAACGGGTTCGCATACTGTCCTTCTGATCGCTTATAGACGCTGACCTCCAGTATAGAGCATTCACGCATCTCAGCCAGTGAGTTTCCCTTGAGGACATCTTCCGTGACATGTATTCAAGTTGGAACCACTCTGAAGTCTATATGGGCTGTTCCCATCCACACAAATTGACCCGAGGTTCAACGAGACCCTTTCCCATGCAGCTAATGTGTCGCTGGTCCTTAGAGGCGACTCAAGCTCGGGCTGGCCTACAGCGTGGCGCGCAAACCTGTTTGCGCGGCTCTTGCAAGGAGAGACCGCATATTATTATATGAAACGTTTACTTGCTAGCTATTCATATGGCAATCTGTGGTCTATCAACAGCGTATTTCAGATCGATGGGAACTTCGGTGTGTATCTACGAGCATTCTAATCGCAGATTTGTGTCCCGTATTGAGCCAGTATTGTAGGTGGCACCAACGCAGTAGCTGAAATGATCCTGCAAAGTCACAATGGCGAAATACATTTGCTTCCGGCTATCCCTCGGTCCTGGCTCGAAGGTCAAGGTATGTTTATGACTAGTGAATGTCAAAGAAACTTTATGGAGTTGAGACTGAATTTAGTGTCTGGCTTCCGAGCTCGAGGAGGGTTCACCTTGGATATAGCTTGGTCCGGAGGGATTCTCTCGTCTGCGAATCTGACGAGCACCCTGGGTACTTTTGCGAGGGTGAGATATAATGGGACAGCTATCAATCTGACCATGCAAAAAGGGGATACGGTTTTGCTCCATGCATCCGATTTCGAATGAACGGGGAATGCGCATATCACGTATCGGAGTAGGTACTAATAAATCTTGAATATATGCACTGCCAGATAACGTGGGAATTCCTCAAAGGGCCTAGACCGAATCCGCCTCGTTTCTTTTCGACCACCAACTTGATTCTCTTTTTCAGCGCACTCACAGGCTTTCTTTGTCGAACTTACTAGTCATGACCGCCTCAAATTCTCTAGAGATACCTATCGTACCCAGTATTGACCCGGAGAATCCGCTGTACTGTCCCGAAGAATCTGCTTCGAAATATCTGAAATCGATTCTCGCAAACGGCTCCCGAATCCGAAAGACCAAGCGACATAATCATCCAACTAAAGGACGAAAAGAGCAAGGAGCTGTCTCCTCCTTTGTGAAAATGCTAGCTCAAGTTGTCGTCTCGAAGCAAAAAGGGAAATTCAGGGAAGAGCTTGGACTGCCTCTTTCCGAAATATCTACAGATCACTGCCACAACTACGGTACCCCCGCAAAGATTCTTCCTGCTCTGCGTCGGCCAATTCGTAGAACCCGCAAAGATCGTGCAGCGCAGGTGCTTCTCAAACTCGCTGGTTCAGCTCTTATTCGCGAGGACCTTTCCCCAGAACTGAACTCGATATCAATCTCGCTGCCCCAAGTTCCAGTGGATGACTTTCACTCTCCATCATCCATATCTACGATTTCTTTATCAAACTCTGTCTGCGTCGATGTCAGTACCGAAAGCCTTGCCACGAAGATCGAATCTCCTCTCGCTCCGCCTGGCCTGGCCCAGGTCAAGATGGAACCTTGGGAGTATGACGGGAGTCCCCGAAGCCAGAACCTTGTACAATCTAAACAGCTCACTCTTGCCTCAGCCGAACAGAAGAAACGGAAGCGCAGTCTGGAAGAAGCTTTTCCAGAACTTTTGACAGAACCTGCGAAGTTTGCGCGCTCCTTCGTATGCGAGCAAACCAAAATTGGTAAGTACTGTCTACCGGTCTGGTTCGGTTACGTTGTGACACAGCGCAGATGGCCACCACGAACGGCATGAACGATCCACCGACCTTCGTTCGCTTGGACTTGACCTTCAAGATCTGAAAGCTATTGACCGTGGCAAGAAGCTACTCCTCAAGCTCGGAAACTCTCCCTTCGACTCCCAATTGATCAACGAAAGAGTGAATATTGCCCCGAATAACAGTAGAAAGGCATTTATAGAGAGTCCGCGTCGGTTTGGAGAGCTTGGTCAATTTTACGTCCTTACCTGCGTGTTATTTCGTTGACTTCTATTTTAGTCACGTGGCGTGGAGATGCCATTGGAGCAGAAACGCCTCGAGGGTACGATAAACTCGTGCAGAGGTTGGATGAGATGATACCCGGTATCAGGCTGGGCGTAAGGCTAGCGGAATTTCGGGATGGCTGTGTTTCCATATTCAGCGCAGAGAGAAATGTCAAGGTCAGCCCTCATCAGGCTGCGGCAGATCTTCTAGCTGCCGAAGGTAGAGCCTCATTTAATATCATAACGTTGCTGGCACTAATTAACGTGCAGGTCTTTTGAACGAGCCCATCATCAACGTTTTCAGGACGTCCGAAATCACACGCCTCAATCTGGGTCCGTCTCTTTCTGAGGAGGGTGGCCTGAACTTGGGCGGGAGAGCCATTTGGAATGGTGCGCGCTCTTATATATCATCTGTGATTTTCTGAACAGATCAATATTCCAGTTTTCACTCGTCCCTGTAGCTTCCTATTCCTTTCCGAGCTTTCATTCAACAATACTGCGATTCTGGACATGGACCTCGTCAGGCTCTCAGGCCTACCCAAACTTGCTGTTGTCCACTTGGTCAATACTGGCATTAGCGATGAAGGGTAATCCTTATTCTCCTTGGTGTTGTGGATGAACTAACGCTCTCGCCAAGCGTATTCCATCTGACCGCCCTCAAACTTACCCTTACGCACCTACACCTTTCACGCAATCCTCGCATCACAGACGATGCTGTCCCGGCCTTGAGCCTATGCATCCTCTCGAAGCTGCGCTATCTCGATATTCTTGGAACAAACATAGGGATGCCTGGGTTGCGTCGGATGGCGAAAATCATCCAAAGGGAAGAAAGGATTGTGGATGTCGAAATTCCGGAAGAATGCGATAGGTATATTGATGGTGAGGGTTTCTTCTTTCCAATACCGAGCGCTTCTGACAGACTTTCCCAAGTTATACCAAATTTGTATCTCCTGGACATCCAGCCGCCGCTGATTACTTCTCCGTCTTGGTGCTCAACGCTTTCTGCAGCAGCCTTGCAGCGTAACCTTGAGGCACACGCCGACGTCGCCAATAAATACCACAGGACGAAAGGTCCTTTGATTTTTACTGGTGGGACCAAAGAGGAAATGTGCGAACGGCTTAGGGAGCTGCTGGTGCGGAGAGAATCAGATTTACTGGTGTGGGGCATGATTTACGGGTTCGCAGAAGTCCACGGCGGCGGTCAAGCTGCGAATGACGACACGAAGACCTATTTAGCCGCACAAGCTGCTGCTAGGGATGCATTTAGAAGGTTAAGGTAACCACCCTCAACATTTTATAAAAACTTCCTGTGATTCTTTTACCGTGCCCTTTACAGCCATACATCACTCACCTTCAATTTTTCTGGACTTTTGAATTTGCTTTTCACCCTGTTTATTCGCTTTCTTTGTTGCTGTTTTCACCCTATTCACCTTCTCTGGATGTATCCTACTCACATGTTCTTTTAATCCGCGCGGCCAATTGCACTCTTCGCGACTCATTTTAGGCACTTTATAATCTTTGCGCTAATTACTTTCTCTTTAATCCGTGCGTTCCACCTCGTTTCTTGTTCCCTCCATTCACAGTTTGTTGTTGTATTCTTTGTATCCTGTAATACTCACCCCTTTTTGACTAGTCATAAAACGCAGGGTTACCCGTGAGTCAAGTAGTGTCGGCGCGAACTGGTTAGAGGGCGGCAATCCCTCCTGGAATGATCAGAAAGTTCGGAGGTTTCTTTACAGCACGCGTATGACACGCTTGACTAAGCTTGCTGGCCCCGACGTTCCAATGAAATACTTGAGAGTTTTGTACGTTTCCCCAGTCTCTCCATTCGCAAGTCAAAGCTGCTGATCGATCGTCGGCAATTCCAATTTCTCAGGCGCAAGATTTTCTTTCTGATGATGCGCACAGATTCTCGTTGATCTTTTCGAATGGGAATTTCTCCAATTTCTCTTGCCAAAAAAAAAGCTTCTCTTCCTTTTCGCAGATGAATTTCTTGAAGGATTTGCATTTTCAAATGGGGATCAAGGGTATATCGTGCATTGAATTAAGTCGAAAAAAATCGCCGTGTGTAAAATCTTCCAGTAATCGCGCAGTGGTTGACTTTCATTGTGTAGAGCCAGTTTCCTTTTTCTTTATTTTTTTGGTGCATGCTGTGCTTTATTGGTGCCGAGAATTCCGCCTGGATACAACGACAACGAACGAACCAACACTTAGACAGTTCTGGACCAGTTTCCAAAAAATTTGAAGTCAGCCGTTGCACCCTGCCTGTAGGTCCGCCCCACGTGTGCTACGGTACGTACCTGATGAAATACCCTGACCAGTCAAGATGCTCTCTTTCTCTGTATTTGCCTCATTTAATTGTGGATTACTCTACGCTGAATCTTGTTCCGCTCCTTGACCTCCATGTTGGTCAGAAAATCCTCTGCCGAAAAGCACAGTCAAGGCCTCGCCTTGCTGGAAAGCGGCCTGCCACCGTCTGCTTCTCAGCAATCAGGAAGTTTCGGTCATCTTAATGTCGATCCCTTTGAAAGCCGAAGAAGCGTTCCTTGTGGCGTAAGGAAGGCAGAACCAGTGACCTTCTATGGTTTGTCTGACAATCACGGTACGCTTGCTTCGCTTGTACTTTGGTTCGACATCATCTAACTTTTTTCTGTTACGCTAGCTACAGTTCTTGAAAACACAGTAATTATTTTATTACTATAGATGATCTACCTAAGGCTTACGGCTCGTTCCTTCATCTGCTAGCTCCGCACTGACTCCTTCGATGTCAGACCGCTTGTAGATGATGCGGATCCTTTCCCAAAAGATTTTTTCGACGGCCATTACGTCTCAGAACCTTACGACACTTTCGAAAACTCACCCCACATTCGTGACGGAGTTTTTTTATCAGGGCGATATATCAGTCTGGACATTGTTCATCCTCAAACATCCACTATGAATGCCCCAAGGCCCCAAGACCTGGGCGTTTATTACGACTACTCGTCTCCTTCCACCAACGATGAAACTGTAAGCTGCTCACTCAACTCTCTTTATGGTTTCATGCAATACTTGTAGTATCAGTTTCCTCTTGGATTTCCCGCTGGAGATTTCGAGTATACGCTGGACTATTCTCCCTCTTGTCAACTGGAAATTACATCGCAAGACTATCTAAATCACTGTCGAATTCCGGCTCCGTCCTTTCATAACGCCGAAGACTTTACCCAGTCTTACACCAGGTATCCAGAAATTACTCTGTCTGCGGCACACCCTCCCATGCCTAGAATAGACGATTCATTCGGTGAACATACGTCCAATTTCAGGAGTGACCACACGAGTTACCAGTCGCAGACTCTGCACGAATTTGAACTAGGTTTCAATCGTCTCCGAAGCCATCGACCGGCAGAATCCCGCTTGCACGAGCCTGATCCACGACTCGTTACCGGTCTCGCTACCGCGCCTGTTCGTCAGATCGTGCTGCCCAAGAAGCAGAATCTGGCTTGCCACTTTTGTCGGGAACGAAAAATCGCGTGTGGGAAACCAGTTCCGGGGACCCTCGAGGGACCTTGCAAGTGCGTCACGGTCTTCATCTCAGGTCTGCGAGAATGGTTATTATCTGACTCGTTTTATCTATAGCCAGTGCGCTAGGCGAAACATTCCATGCACCTACCCGGCGGAATCTCGTCGAGGACAGCATAAACGAAAAGCTCAGAAGACCGGCGACCCTATGCTCGTATACTAATAAGCTTGTATGTTACTTCTTGTTGTGTATTCATAATTGGATGTCCCCCTGTCGCCCGCTTGGGCGGTATATACTCTATAATAATACTGTGATATAATCTCACTCCCACTCTCAGAGTCATCGACTGCCTTTGCGTCAAAATGCAGCAGCGGCACCGCTTCTGTGTCTCGCTCGTCGGAATGATGAAAATTTGACTCAATTCCAAGTCACTGTTACTCATCGCGTGTTTACCGAGTCTTGCCTTATAAACGATGAAGGGACAACACAGCTCAACACTATATCTCATTCTTTTCAAGCGATAGATAACTTCTCTACCATGACTAGATCGTCCCCAACTAAATATGGCCCTCACGCCTTAAAGAAGGTAAGTAAACTATCACCCTGTAATTCTTTGCGAGTGGTGGGGATTCTGACCTCAATGATTTACGCTCTCTAGACGTTGAAGAAGAAATGTATGGATGCGGGCATGACCCATTCCGATGCTGTGAAATTGGCCGAGAGTTCTTGTGCACCTGCAAAGGTGTCGGGAACGTCGCGTAGAAATCCTGGCAGGATGGACGGAGTTGCGTGGAGAGCTAACTCGTTCATCTGTCCTGACAGAGTGGATTCTTTGGAGACATTTCACGAGGAGAGGTACCACTCTGAGTCGGACGAGGACTCGATAGAAGATTACGTGAATGACAGCAGGCTGACTGGTATAAGGGAACATATTGTATCGCTCCTCGACATGGCGAAGCCTGCAAAACTAAAAGGTACCTTCATTCATTTTTTTTCTTTCTTCAGCTGAGTATTCTCTGCTAGGGATTGCGAAAGATTACGAAGTGGTCAAAATGCTGAAGTTTGAGGATATAATGCTGTTCGACGACGAGCAGGATTGGGATACGCTGTCGGTGATCTTGGAAGAAGAGTGGGAAGATTGGGAAGATATCTACGAGTCGAATGGAAATGGCCCCGCGGCAAAGCAGGACAGACCCACTTATTCGGCTGTCCTGCAGAACAAGCGATGACGGGCCGGTACGGCAGCGTCTGTCAGAACTGCATATGCCACAGCGCCTTGGTCGCATGCCGCCAGTGCTCATCAGCACCAAAGGCTGGCTCTGTCCACTTCAACAGATATTCCTGATCTACATGCATATACTATAACTCATTCCGGTTTCAATGTCCACTGAGCTTGCCCAATTGAACTGGATTTATGTAATCACTTGCCCATTACGTAACTTGTTTTCTCTTTGTCTCCGACCTCCGAAATCATTATAATGGGCCACTCTACTAAAACTTGTGATTGCTTCGGTCGCCATTCAAGTCGAAGACGAATCTGTCCATCAAGACCCCTTCGCATCTTTTTTTGATTGGGGGGTCCACAACCTTATGTAGCTCTGGCAACCTACCCAGCTCTCGCTGATGCAACATAAATCATGCAACGTCTTCGGAAGATCGAAGCCTTTGGCTACCTCCGGATTTCCTCCTTGTTTTTTGCAACCCATGTATACTGCTTCGCGGGGCATGGGACGATAATTCCTGGTTGGTTTCCCCACTTAGGTGCGGTACATTTTATCTGGTATGTTTTGCAGCTCAATAGTAAACTGGCTCCGCAGAAGGATGAAGTTGGTTCTCTCGTTGGGCTCTGTGAGCCTGTACATTCTTTCGCTGGCATATTTCTCAGTCCAGCTTGCTCTTCGAGTTTCAATATTCAAACTTGACAAGTCTTCATCGTCATTCTTGCACGACTTTACTGGGCGTCTCGGCGCAGATGCTTTCTCACTCCCTATCCTCGAACGACAGTCACTGCTGCTGTGTTCTTCTCGTAATCGCTGCGAGACTCTGTCATTAACGACCACGACCGCATTATACACGCCTGCTACGATAAATCTCCCTACGCCTGCTTTGACATCCCCTAGTGGTATGGTCACATCAATAGTCCATCCTTCTCCAACGATTTCTTTGGTCTCGAGCATCCCAGCTGCAACATTTCGTCCAGTTCCTTCTGCTTCCTCGTCTGCTTCTCTTACGGTGCTCACTACTAGCATCATTACAGCCACTTCTTCCGGACCGAGCACGAGCATTGAGGTAGGTAATTTTTTACTTTATTTTAAATTAAGAGCGAAGCTGATTCTTCTCAAAGACCATTTTCGCAAGTCAGTCTTCAAGTAGAGACCACGGTGGTGGTGGCGGACAGAGCGGCCACGGTGGCTTCAGAAATCCTAAACGGTCCAACTTTTTACCGGATGCCAGCCAACTTTCGACAGAATGCGTCGGCTCCCTGAGTTTTCCTGTATACAGGTATCTTTCCACTGCTGCTGCTGAGCTTCCTACGAACTGCTCACGTCCACTTCGCAGAATTGACAATGCACTCCGGGAAGACATTGCGCTGATCATTCTTCAAATCTGGGTTTTATGCATAACTCTCGTTGCCCTAAAATATCGGAGTATCTCGTGGACTATAACAGTTTTCATTTGCCTCATATTCCAGATTTCCTGGTCTATATTTCGAATCGTCTATACGGATCGTTCTCGAACGCAGTTTGACTCCATCACCCGCGCTACGTGTGGCGGAGAGTCGTTGTTTCCAAGCCTCTGGAAACAGCAAACGACGTTCGAAATACCTAGCATCATCCTTGGGTTTCTGGGCTTGATGATTTTGGTCTACCTGGCTTATAAACTTTACGCGGTACTTATTCGTCCATTCACATTCTACCGATCTTTCGTTGACGTTCATATCCAGTCCTCAAGTTGGGAAGATCAACGAGCTTTCCTGGGAACCTCAGAGGGCCGTTGGACTATCGGTCTTCACGTTGTCATTCAGATTTCAATGTTCTTCGTCATGCTGCCTCTTGGCCTCTGGTTGAATGATCTGTTCAACGGTGTGAGCGCACATTTGGCCGAGGATATCAAGGTTCTAAAGGCTTTTGCCTTGATCGAGACTCTGGTCAGTATGTTTGAGAAGCCAGAAATCATAACTGAATTAATCTACTTTCCACCAGGTCCTTCTACCGTGGCTTGTCGGAGTAAGAGATTATCTTCCTCAGTTCCTGTGAATGCGTTTACGATCTTCCACAGCTTTGGTGCTCATCTCATCAAGGAAATCGCCGAACCCAATTCTTACTTTCGATTGCCTCGCTACTCTACATTGTTGCACTAGACATGGTTCCAATCTCGGAAGCTTACCGCCTTGTTTTCCATACATGGCCTTTCTTCGCCACAACAGCGGTTCTCTCTATAATCCTCTGTCTTGGTTTATTGATAACCGGGCTGGGAGTTTCTCTCAAACGACGAATCAACACGGCTGTCATTTCACCATATACGTATTCAAAACGGGAAAGTCTTTCTGCCGACTCTGTGCGCTCCGTGCGCTCAAATTCTTCAACTCAACCATCGTTGAGTCACTCTAGCAAAAGGTGGACGGACGTCGAGAGCGTTGTTTACTCGGACGTGGGATCTTTCAGCACTCATACCTCAGAGGAAGCATACCGAGGCTTGATCGCTGCCAAACCATCCGTTGTTTTTCCTCCGATTGACACGCAATTGAAACGACAGTTGACGGGAAAAGAAGACTCTCCGACCTTGAAAACCCCTAGGTCTCGTCATTTCAAACGAGAAGATCAGCCGGAAATGCCAGCGCCATATTCAGCCAGGGACCCTCGGATCTGACAAGGTAGAGTAGGAACGAGGAGAAGCTATTTTTCATTTGTATCTTTGATAGATACATGCTAGAAGAACACTGTTGTACTAGTAGAGCTTCCTTACTATTTATGTATCTATTTTTCCATGGCACAACTTGCCCTTGGCCAGTTCAACGCGTGGCGTCACGACACAAGTAAGTGGCCCGTGATGCACTTCCCTTTTACTTTCAGCATCGCACCCTAACATCTACGGTATCTCCGTTGGCTAGCTCCAAGGAACGAGCGCCATGCGCTCGAATCAATTTGTTTTTCATCGTCGCCGTTTGCGACGCTTTCAATCTAAACCTCAAAGTCCCTCATGACAATCTCGGACAGGAGTTCCGAATCGGCAACCTTGATTCTGTTCTTTGACGGACCTTGTAAACAATTGTATCTGGTCCGTTCAAAGTCCCTCGGAATTTGGACTGTCCATCACTCTTATCTTCAAACAATCTAATTATTGTATCCGGACTACTATTTGCCAGCTCATCTTCTTTATCTTCGATCCAGCAGGAACATCCTCAATGCAAACACGGCTCGGACGATAGTCCCGGCGATTTCAAAGAGGCTCCGGGGTATATCCTCAAATACTTGAATCTCGCCACCTGCCATTACCCGTTGTTGGAATGTTATTTGTCCAGCAAGAAGTTCTCCCCCTCTCCGGCCCTTGTGCCAGATTATCTGACCCTCTCTTTCTCCCTTAAGAAGGCTGGAATTACAGAAGGTATCTCCCTACCAGCAGTGGCCTTCTCCCCTCGACCTCCGTTCGCATGTTATCCTCTGCAGCGCTGGTCTTTTCTTGTCTGGTTCTCAATGGCCTAGTGCTCGCTTCCCCTGTTGCTCAATCTTCAGGGTCGGGCTCGAGCTTGACAGTTCCCATCCGGAAATCTGTCAGCATTACCAGCGGACATAATGTCGTCGACACAGGGCATGCTCGTGCCCAATCTTTCCGCGGTCGTGCAGCAGGTCAACAGACTTCCGCTTCTTCCACCGCGAAAAGACAGTCTGTAGGGGTCAAAAACGAGGCCATCACATATATAGCTCAGTGAGTGGCGTATCTCCTGACCAAGTTCATGAAGCCTGATGATGTTAACTTTTTCTGCGAAGGGTCTCTGTCGGAACTAGCAAGCAAAAGTGCAAGTGGAGTATCACCTCAACACCTCGTTTCGAGCTAACTATTTTGGTCATGTCCAGTTAATCTGCTCGTCGATTCAGGAAGTTCGAACACATGGGTTCGTGATTTATTACTTCACATTTTCGGCTCTTTCTCTGACGCTTACTTTTCTTACATGTCAGGTGGGGGCAAACACCACCAATGCATACGTCCCATCATCTAGTTCTGTGTGGACCGACGACATCGTCATAGTCAGTAAAAAAAATTCATACGGCAAGAGGGAATAGTCTGCTTATCTTTTTCTTAACGATCAATAGGTTGAATACGGCTCTGGTTACTTTTTCGGTATTCTAACTGTGATATCACCTGTGGAAGACTACCTGACACTGGCTTTGTAGGCTATGAGTACTATGATACCCTCACACTCTCGAATGCGCTCGTTATAACGAACCAATCGTTGGGCGGGGCGTCGTTCTCACAGGAATGTCGTTCTCTCTGTTTATCCATGAGCTTAGGAGTAACCGCGTTGCTACCTTCAGGGCTTTACTACGATGGATGGTATCTTAGGGTAAGTATCCAAATGAGCTGATGATAACGTTGATTCTTATTTATCTTTATTTTTTTCTCCGGCTCCCAGAATTGGCCCGATTGCTTTGACTGACGGCACTATACTCGGCTCCACGGTGAGGAATTTCTTGTTACATGTAGTCGTTTTCTTCTGAGCTCAATGTATCATCCCAGGCCCCCGTTTTTACAGTACCGACCGTCAGCGACAACTTGTATACTCAAGGCAAAATTTCCAACGAGGTCGTTGGCGTTGCTTTCGCTCCCACCACGGGTGCCAGTAACGAACCTGAAGGGGCTCTTGTTTTTGGTACGAATTTTCGAGTACATTCGTGTAGCTCTTAACATATCAATATCGATCTATCTACAGGTGCTCAGGACAGCTCAAGATTTGTCGGACAAATTACCTATGTGTAAGTTTACGTTCTGTAAAATTGACGTGTTCCAATGAAATGGTCTCTCTAGGCCCAAGGAAACAGATTATTGGGGAATCAACCAGTCCATCTCCTATAAAGGTGTAGAGATTATGGCAACCAGTACTGGTGTCATTGATACGTGAGTAGATATCTTATCAATATCTGTAGCTTCTCTGAATTATATACGCAGAGGAACGACACTTCTGTACCTCCCGACCGATACATTCAACTCTTACATAGCCTCCACGGGCGGCGTGTTCGATGAAGCCACTGGCCTCTATGAAATTACAGAAGCCCAATATAATGCTCTCGAGGACCTGGTCTTCAATATTGGTGGGGTGAGTTCTGTTCTCAACTCGTGACCATGTTCGAACCTATTCTGCCACTCAGACTGAATTACCGCTGACTCCGAATGCTCAAATTTGGCCCCGGAGTTTGAATGGAAATATTGGAGGAGCGCAGGGTAAAATCTATCTTAATGCAGTATCAACTGGTATGAATTCTTTCCTTCTCGACGGAGCTTTGAGCTAAATTCCTCGTGTCTTTACAGAGCCTGTGAATGGCCTCAACTTCATCAACGGCTACGTATTCTTAGAGAGGTTTGTTCCAGTGTCTCTACCGGCGAATCATACGCTGACGAGAGCTGTGCAACTACATAGATACTACACCGTGTTCGATACCACGAATAACCGTGTTGGTTTTGCTGCCACAAGTTTCACGAATGCTACCTCTAATTGAGCACCAAACCTATAAACTGTGTATTTTATTTATTGTACAAAATTTGAGATGTCAGAAAGTTTTTATATACAGTAGGCCAGCTGGTTGGCGCCTGCGAAAAAACTTGTGCAAAATCACTGCCATGCTCCGGCGATCCATTCTTGGACGCTCATCTCAGCTGATTTATCGATCTTGTACCATGTCTACCACTGCCTACGTCGTGCCCATTGATCCCGCCAGCCCCAAAACTTCTGCAAACGTCGACGTCAGCAGACTCTGGGCTTCAGTTCCTCAAGGAGAAAAAGGACCCGATATTGGAACGACCAGAGTATTTTACGATAATCCTCAGGGAAAGATAACTGCGGCTTCCACTCTTGGGGAAACTTTTCGTCAAAGAAGGGAGATTCACGGCGCGAAGTGATTCGCAAAGCTGTCGGAACCGCTGTGAAATCTTTGAAGGCTTTGGACGGATTGAAAGAGGTCAATGTCGATGCATCTGTGGACCCTCAGGCTGCCGGTCAGTTATACGTTCTAAGAATGGTCCAAGTACCGGACCCCGCAAAGTCTCACTCAAGTCTCCGTAGCCGTGGCCGCGCACCTTGCTCTATACAATTTTACCTTGAAAACTAATCCTCCGTCTCCATTCAACCCGAACCTGAAGGAACCCATTCCTCCCAAATTCGACATCAAACCGTTGGAAAATTCTAAAGAATGGGAACGGGGCGTCATTTATGCCTACGCTCAAAATTTGTCCAGAACAGTGCGTTCACCGCTGAATATTCCGACTGCAACGCTGAGTTGAATGTCTACAGTTGGCGGAACTGCCTGCGAATATGATAACACCCACAGTAACGTCTCCAAGAGTAATGTCTCTGAGATTATTCCCTGAAAATCTGAATTAGGCTTTCTGTGGGCGCGTCAAATCCGAGTTCTCTGGAGTTGAGAATGTCGAAATCATCGTCCGAGATGAAGGTGCGGTTTATTCGTCCGACCAAGGATTTTGCTGACCGTTCTTCATTAGCCTGGGCTGCCAGCAAAGGAATGGTACGCGTCTTACCTCTTTTTGAAGCTGTTTACGATCCTTTTTCCTCAGAATACTTTCCTTTCCGTCACTCATGGGACTGATGAGCCAGCTAAATTTTTGGAGATGTGTGTTGTTCCTTATTATTCTGCCTCATAATTTCAAGCATTATCGCAATCTTTAGCCACTACAAGGGAGCACCACAAAAAGACGCTCAACCTGTTGCACTCGTGGGGAAAGGTATCACTTTCGACAGTGGAGGAATTTCCTTGAAGCCCGGTGAAGTATGTGTTACATTCCCTGATTCGCTGAATGAGCATTGATCGTTTTTCCAGAATATGAAACTTATGCGCGGAGATATGGGTGGAGCCGGTGCTGTTGTCTCTGCAACACTTGCCATTGCCAAACTGAAATTACCGTGAGCGCTGTCTGCCTATAGCGTTCAGAAAAGTCAACCGTATTCTTTTCAGAGTAAACGTCGTCACCATCACGCCTCTGACGGAGAATATGCCCGGCGTGAGTAACTTTTCGTTATACTGTGTGCGACCAAAGACCCAATGAAGCATCCCTGCAGCCCAGCGCCACTAAACCTGGAGACATGTGAACATGGATACCACTCTTTGGGGTGTTCTTTCCTTACTTTGCTACAGCATCTATGCTATGAATGGAAAATCCGTTGAAGTGGATAATACCGACGCGGAAGGTCGTCTGGTTCTTTCTGGTACGTCAGCCGCAGCCGCCGGGTGTAATTCGAGCTGGGCTGACAAGGCGTTAAAGATGCCATTTATTATGCCTCGACTGAATACAAACCTCATACTCTCATCGATGTTGCAACTCTTACTGGGTAGGACTGGTGTACTCGATCACGAGCTGAAACTGACTCTGGTTCACAGAGCAATGGTGATCGCTCTAGGAGAACTCTACACGGGCGTTTTCTCGGTAATCTTCCCAGCCTTCCCGCTCGTATCTCGCTGATTGGCCGTCTCCTAGACTTCTGATGAACTTTGGCAAAGGCTCAACGTGGCAGGAGAGCATGAGTTTGACCGGTTCTGGCGTATGCCTCTCAATGAGGACTATGGCATGTGTTCCGTATGTTTGACGTGACGTGACCATCCCGTTGACCTTCAGCTCCCTAGGTCCTCAAATTTATTCCTCCAATGCTGACCTGTGCAACGTAAAATTTATCTCCACTCCATATCTAGGAAAAATTCTCAACCTTTTTTGTTTTAGACCGGCGGGCGACCGGCTGGAAGTGCCACTGCTGCCCTGTTCCTCAAAGCCTTTGCGCACGGTATTGAAGCTGAAGATGGCAGTAATGCGGCGACTGCGATGAAGTGGGCACATCTCGACATTGCTGGAGCCATGGACTCGACCAGGCCTCTGCCGTATCAGGAGAAGGGTATGACAGGAAGACCTACCCGGTGCGTTCTTCTGCGTGACGTATTTTTCCGATATATACTCACTAGAAATGGCCTTATGCAGAGCTTTGATAGAGTACGTGAGGGGACTGGCTAATTGAAAAATCAAGGCGCTCGCCTCATTTAGCACGTGTTCGGTCAAAGCTGAAGTTATCGTCCATATATGGCAACAAGGTATTTCACGTGAGATAAATGTATCAAAGATCAAAGAGAGTAAAGATTCTGAAGGTGGAGAGGTCCAAGAAAGACAGAAGAATAAGTGTAGACAACTATACTCCATTCGGCGCAAACCTCAAAAACGCCTTGAGTTGCTGCCCAGATTCAATTTGTGTTGGCGTTGGTGAGACTCGTCTGCCAAAAGCCGATGGTTTGATTCTGCGTGTTATAGAATGAGTACCAACGTTCCAAAAATACTAGGCCAATAATACAGTTGAGGTCCGATCCAGAACCTAGCGGTAGATTCAGAACTGATATATTTGAGACGCGAATGAATGAAAGTGGACGTACCGGTACCACTCGAAGCAGCAACCAGGTAAATCTTGTTGGGGTCGCCGCCGATGCCCTTGTTGAGCGCACGAGGGAAAATTTGCGCGTTGGGGGTAAGATAAAATTGCTTCATTTGCGAGATGATATGTGGTAAGTTGGCAATCGAGAGCTCGAGCACGATGATCCTTACCGTTTCTGCAATATTGATATTCAAATTCTTTAGATTGCTGTACTGGTCACTGGTAATGTAGAGGAGTCCAGTAGTGCTATCCAAGGTTGCCCCCGTCAAATTCTGGTATCCTTGGAATGCGTCGCTGGACATGTAAAGGAATGTTGTACCGCTTCAGAAGAGTTATGAGTTAGAGGATAAAGTGAATATAGCTGCACGATAATCCTCACGTGTCTGCGATGCATGTTTGCTGGCCTCCAATGGAGGTATTACCGTATTCAAAGTTTGTACTCGGAACTCCCCAATATTGACCTGATGTACTAATTTTTGAACGAGTCGAGTCAGTTCGTATCATTTGTACGATAGCAAAAGCAGACATTACTTACGGGAAGACACCGCCAATTCCACCTGAAACAATTTTCGACTGGTCAATACCGCCTAACAGTGAAACGGGGTAACATTAGGATAGTTCGTTCGTCAGGGAGGAGAAAGCAATGTCGAACCAAAAGCAAGTTGACCGTTCTCAGAGGACAGTCCCTCAGGAGCGAAATATACTCCTAAAATTTCCGGAATCCCCGTCTGAGCGTGTATATTGTTCATCAGGGTAGCCACCGTTTGCTGAAAAAATTGCAAGTTAGCAAGCTGAAGACTGGGAACGGATCAGAGACTTACACTATTGCCGGAAGGTGGAAGAAGAGCTGTAACCGTGCCTTTCGTCAAGTCAACGGGGCCAAAGCTGCATATTGACGGAGACTTTGTTAGGTATATATATCTGACAGATTGGACTCAAATAGCACACCCAGCAATTCCATCGAAACCATTAAACCCAAAGGCAAATATTGCAGACCCGATGGATTGTCCTTCGATGGTAAAGCCTGGGGCCAAATTGACTATGTCAATGATTTCCCTTCCTAAGATGTTTCAAACCAAAGATTGAGATCGTGCCATATTGAACTTGAACACACCGCAGCTAGCGTCGAGCTTACCAAACATGAGACCAGAGCCGTAGGTGACTTGTACGATGCCATATGTAGATGAAGATTGTTCCGACGGCTCATATGGGTTGCTGTAATTGGCTCCAACCTACGCTCGAAAATTGAATTGCTGTACAGACGGGTTAGTGCTTGAGAACGAACCCAGGTATTCGAGCTTCCGGTATCGACTATCATGTCTTGATCTACGAGAATTAGAGGAAAAACAAATATGAAGCAGAGGGCCGTTTCACTTACAAGTACCAGAGCCAACACCGAGCTTCATGGTATAAGTGATGACCTGATTTGTAGCATTGACGGAAGTACCAGGCTGTGCAGGAGGAGGCTGGAGGAACACCTTCTGAGAAGATGACCACCTAGCCCGACCAGATTGAGCTATGTTAATCCCACCAGTGGTGTTGACTATTTTTTGGATTGGGACAGTGAAGGCGGCTTGGACTGGAAGATCTGCGACGGTTACAATCGAGGTCGGGGTCGGGTTCGCGACGACGCGGAGAGAGAGCAGAATGAAGGTGACAGATACTAAGGAGCGGATCGTTGCAAAGGACATGACACTGTGGTGATATTGAGAACTCTGAGCAAATCGACACCGTATTTATCTTATATCGATGGTGCGAGCAGCCTGAGTTGAATTTTGTTGTGAGCCATAATAGCAACCGTTTGGGACAATTGCAACGAACGACAGAAGGATCATTGTCACTTAAGATTTCTATCCTTTTGCCACATAAGAATGCGAATGGTGGCCTAGGGGCTAAACTTCCTCGGATCCGAGCACTCGCTTCTCAAAGAGACATGAGTTTATCGTATTAGTTTCCAGCATCACGGATGGTTCTGCTGGCTTGCGAAGGATAATTGAGTCACAGCTCAGAGCTCATGACAAATTTTCAGCTCACCACAGGTTTAGATGGACATGAACGCTCAACGTGAGCGTAAGTCTGTTCCAAATGAGGCAATTGAAACAAAGGATGACCTGTCCTTCATCTTCATTGTTCAGACAAACGCGATATAAATTTGGCGGCGATGGGCCTCTTTCTTTCAATCCTTCAGCATTGGCCTGGCAGTTTCAAGCCATCTTCCTCTCGAATCCAGCAACTGCGTTGCTAGACTTTATTCGATCTATCACTCTACCTTCGTAGCAGTACTCCCGCGATAGCCGCCATGGCTCTGATTTCCTCATTGTATTTATCCAATACTCGCGCCGCGCAGGATCCCAACCATAACACCGAAGCGGAAAAGGCCCCTTTCTGCCCAGAATCAGAAGTGTGGTGGAAGACCCTCTTGGGTAGTCCTACTGTGTCGAACAGCTTGACTGAGAGGGGTTTCTCTTCTGTGAGCTCAATCGTTTCCGAACAATGCTGATAGATCTTAACTTTTTTTTCACGGAAGCGCTCCAGCTCCGCTTTACGAAGCGATCTGGGATATACCTCAGAGATTTCTTCCTTGGGTGGTCCTGTCACTCGTAGTACCTTCAGCACAAGGCTAAATCTCTCCACGTTTGCGGACTTTCCCATACAAGGCCTCTTAAGCTTGACGTCTGCATCCAGTCCAGCATCTTCAGTCAGTCAAGGTTCTTCTCCGATCGGTTCATTCCGATCAGGCTACAGTGACGAAATTGTTTACGAAACGGCGAACGATGCTCGAGCGAAACAACCAACTTCTCAAAATTCCTTCAGCGGCACCTCTCCCAAGTCTCAGGATTCAGGGAGTGTTCTTAACCAGTCCAGGCCCGCAGATTACTGCTGCATTCGACGAGCGCAGGAGAGAATCAAACGTCAGCAACCTGATAAACGGCCACGATTTGACGACTGGGTTGATTACGAAGCAGAGAGATTGGCAGAGGCAATATCGGCCTCATGTGCTGCCTTTGTCTGCAAAACAGAGGAGGAGGAGGAAGAAGAATGGGAAGAAGAGTTTAGATTCTCCTCTGACCCTCATTTTCCCGAAGAGATGCAGGAACTCACCAAGTTTGAGGGCTTGTCAATTGTCGAGGTCCCTGTGCTTGCTTGTGATCAGCCGAGCTGGTCGAGTGGGTGGAATCATGTTCTGGATGATTGTGAGTCTGGCGACGAGTGTCTCCCTGTCCCCGCCATCCATGCTCCTCGCGCGGTCAGACCAGTTACGCAAGTCGTCAGGGATTTTGAGCTGACAGCTTCATTGGCGTACGATTGAACGATATCAATGATTTATGGACATGTACACCTATATGTTATGGAAGCTTTGTATACCAGGCGCTTATTATGGCTTACTGTGGGGAAAAATGGGCGCTTGTGTCATTCACTGCAGTTCGCATTGAGACGTGTCAGTGTCGTCGTGTATGCATGCTTAATTAACCATGTTCTGGCTGCTGCCTTTTACTCTACTGCTGCGCGAATGCGCGTCAGCGAGCCCACCGGTCAAGGTTTCTCTCAGAACTTCATGGCCTGCCCCTCCATTTCTGGTTGAAGTCATGTATGTGTTTCTCGACCTTGGGGTGGCTCTGAGATTGACCTGTCCCAGTGAAACGGTTGCTTTAGAAAATCCAAAATCATTCTTCCACTTCCTAGATCATATAACAAATCCAGAAATCGTCGCGGTAACGCCAGATGCAGCCCCAGAAGCTATATATTCTTCGTCGCTCGAAGTCGCGAAGAGCATAGGGATTTTCAGCGAGTCTGGGACTGTGGCCTCCCTCGACATGAAGCTTGCTCTTCATGCTGCAACACCCAAAATTGAGGCCTTCTATCAATACTACACCGAGAACGTGGAAAACACTGCACGTCACAAAGAATGCGGATCTTGGGTGGACTGGTATGGAAGTGTGGTTTGCGATGTGGAAACGTTGGCGCAACTGGCAGGGCTAGACACGATAGATTCGACGGAACAGCACTCGTGAGTTCCCAATATCGCGGCCAAAAAAACCTGTAGCTAGCCCATACTTTTTAGATCAAACTATACAAGACCCAAAATACTTCCCTTTGACCATACATACCCCCCTCCTAACAGCAAACTAGAAACTCCCCCTCGCACCGCTATCTTTTATGCTTCCTTGCACTCTTCAAACTTCCGGGAACTTCACAGTTACCTGTGGAAATTGGCTCAGCACGCAGAGCAACGTATTGAATATGTCGTTCGCTATATTCCCCCAGAAGATGTGGATGCGTCAAAACGAAGCTATCTCTCCGGTTACAGTGTCTCCCTTGACCTGAAGAAGATGGATTATCTCGCGTTGGACGACAGACACCTTGGCGGCGCACAAACGAACGACCAGTCCCGCTCTGACGAACAAGAAGCAGGAGACTTAACTTCCGCTGATTCCATCTCCAAACTTCTTGACACATATCCGGTGAACTTCTCAGCCCCTGATGCCAACACGCCTCCCAGGGAAGAGGAACTTCACGTCCTTGGGTATCAAGCCTCCCAGTTCATTATGGACTCTCCCAATCCTCTCCTCACACTAAAACACCTTTCTCAGAACTTTCCAAAATACGTGACTACCCTCGCACGTCGTGTACCAATAGGTGACGACTTGGCCCAGGAACTGCATGAAAATCAGCTGCGCGTCCAAGCGGGTGTAAATGTGATGTGGATAAACGGTCTCCATATTACAGAGAAGGATATCAATGCGTTTGGTTTCTTAAGGTTGATTAAGAAGGAAAGAGAGTTGATGATGGAGCTGACTGGTTTGGGTTTTGATAATGGAGAGGCGATAGAATTGCTCACTCATCCTGCTATCGCTGCTGCTCAGGAAAGCAAGGACGTATTGGATGGTTTGGTTGATGCCAGCGATCGCCCTGAAGGTGGAGATGTTATTATCTGGTGGAATGATTTAGAGAAAGATAAAAGGTTCGCGGTAGCCGCATCCACAATCGTCCCGTCCTAACTCTCTCTGCAGGTACAATCAATGGAGTCCGTCTTTGAGCGGTGTAGGTTGGATTCATCCCTGATCTCTGTCCCGGCTAATGAAGATGCTGTTTCTTCTGCTATTAGTTATTGCGGCCCATGTATCCGGGTCAGTTCCCTTCGCTCAGGCTGAATTTGTTCAATATTGTGCTTGTTCTCGATCTATCTCGACCGGCAAATGCAATTTTCGCCGCTGGCACGATGCATAGCATCATCGAGAGAGGCTTTCCCTTCCGCTTTGGAATAGTGCCGATTGTAGAGACGGAGGATGGTAAGCTTCTTAATCGGTCTATGCAGGGAGTATATTGAACGATTTGCACAGGAATTAAAATGGCGAGATTGGTATACTTTTTACTAGAAAACTTTGGCCGCAAGATCACGATGACGTTGTTGAAACGAGTGTGTATTATGTATCCGGCAGTACTTTTGATGATTGTGACATTATTTCTATCTAGGCTGCCACCCCATTTACTCGACCTGGAGCTCCCGACTCTTTCGACTGGTCTGAGCTCCGTCGGGACTTTGATCACCTTATGGCCGCTGAAGCTCAGGCTGGTGAGCCCGTAGAGAAGACTGGTGTGGAATTCGAATCCATACTTGCCGGTACAAATCCCCAAGTCAAGTCACTGGACAATGTGAAAACCTATGCTCAACGACTCAGTGCAACGGTGTCTGCGTTCCCTGCTGGCCATGGGTTCATCAATGGGAAATACTTCCCATTCGACGAAGTACTTTTTCCCTAAACTAGTTATCTCTTGATTTTTCACATCTTTCACAGAACTTCCTTCGCAATATGCAAATGGAGACAGGCCAGCAGCTGATGCATCTGCAGGAGGAGGTGGGGTGTTGTTTTTCCAGAGGGAGTTTCCGTACTCATTCAGTTTGACAGCTCTACTCCGGTCGTTTGACAGACGACAATAGTGAAAAAGTATCCACTTACTTTTTCGATCTGCCGACTACAGCGCGAAGGAGAAATGAATACATAGTGCCTTCCAAAGAGAGCCTCGATATCCTCAGCCTTCCTGAGCTCCTCGTAGGATCTGGTTATAATTCTAATGCACCCTCTTTCATCTACCCTTTGGAGTCGGAAGTAATTCCTATCACGATGCACATTGTTGCCGACCTCGACTCGATAGATGGTCTTGAGTTTGTTAGGGAGGCGCTTTTGTCGATGGTGAGTGGTATTGGATGTCAGTCGCGGGTAGATGCTAATTCCAGGAAACCCTGTCAGGAGAAGAACTCGACCGCTCGTCTGGCATTTGTACATAACCCCTCCGTGCCCTCGGACGAGGAAGCCTCACAAAGTCTATCGATGTCATCGGTTTTCGCGCATCTCGTAGATAACAACCAGCTCTCAAAGATTACGCCTGTGCAACTTTTACAAGCCCTCGAGGAAGGAGGTGAACCTGTACCCGAAGACGATCAAACGAACCGACAAGTTTCATTTTCTTCAGCCAAGGCACTCAAAAATGCGCTTGAACTTGACGGATTGACAAGTCGAAGAACTGTCAGGACGTCCAAATTCCTGGAATCATGTCAGTGGTTTGTGCGCTCGGTGGGATTGGATCCGGGACAAAATGCTATTATAATCAATGGGCGGGTCTGTGGTTTGGCTATCGAAGTTTTTTCTTTTTCTCATGAGGCGTTTAGGTTGTCGGCCCGATAATTCCGAAACGATTTCTGGCAGCCGATTTCCATGCTTTACAAGAGTATGAGCTACTCAAGCGTGTTCAACCTGTTCTTTCGGCTCTGGAAAGTATTCGGTCTGATTTAAAGACCCTTGACCGGTGAGTTGTTTAGATATCGAGAGGCATATTTTTTTGACTTGACTGGTTCATTAGGGCGTCAATTGCTCATATAACTTCGATGGCTTCCTCGGTCATTTCAGCTATTCAGGTCCCAGATCCGAGTGAGGTTGGCCTGTTTGACGCCCCCAAGAGGCCTAGATCGCGCAGTTATCAGACCTTAGGGAGCCAGTATACGTGAGTAGATAGACTTGAGCTAACGGTCCGATATCTCTTATGGACGTTTGAATCCCAAGGGCTTTCAAAGTGGGCGACAACTCTTCAGCGCTTTATCAAATATCTGTCATTGTGGATCCACTGAGCGAGACTGCCCAAAAATGGTCGAGTCTATTGCAGGTATGGGAAATTTGAGGTTTCTGTCGGATTTGCAGAGGAGCTGATCCCGTCACCGACAGTGGCTTTCACATTTTCCGGGTACCTATATCGAAGTACGGTTTAATCCTACTCAATATGCCGAGGTGAGGCATCTCTTAATCATCGCATTGCTTGAAAGAAACTGAGCGTTGTGACAGGTTCCCTTGAAGCGATTCTTCAGGTATAACCTCCGAACTTCATTGTCTTTCGATGAATCAGGGTACGTATTCGAGATAGTTTACAGAAGCTTGAAATTTAACTCGACTACAGGCAGGAAGTGTCTTCCCAGACCATATTCGAAAATCTTCCTGTCGACCCGATATACACTCTTGCAATGGATGTCCCGTCTTCTTGGCTCGTTCGTCCGCGCGAGGCCCTTCACGATCTCGATAACATCCAACTCGGCAACCTCGCCCCCGAGGATTCAAGTGTCGACACTATTTTCGATTTGGATCATATCGTCGTTGAAGGTCATGCTCGTGATACTACGACCCAAGCTCCACCTCGTGGTCTTCAATTGGAGCTAGTCAGTAGCTCTGTACCGATCGATGACACCCTGGTCGTTGCCAATCTCGGATACTTCCAGTTCAAGGCCAAGCCCGGCGTTTTCAAGCTTGAGATTCGGGAGGGTCGGGGCAGAGATATTTTTGTTACAGAGAGTGTGGGTAATGACGGCTGGGACAGTCCGTCTGTACAGGAAGTTGGAAATGAGATAACTGTTACCAGTTTTGAGGGTTTGACTTTGTATCCTCGGTTCACTAGACTTCCGGGGATGGAAAGAGAGGATGTTCTGGCAGAAGAAGAGGAAGATGAGGAGGGTACTAGTGTCTTTGAGAGTATGTTCTCGAGGTGAGGGTTTTTATTATCTGTTAAAGGGAAAGATATCGATACTGAAGCTATTCTCGTCAAGTGTCAAATCTTTGTTCGGAGCAGAAGATAAGAAGAATGCCACCGAGATCGAGAATGAACAGGCCGATATTAATATCTTCACGGTGGCCTCTGGACTCCTCTACGAGGTTGGTTCTCTTTTATATTACAGTTTTTTTGCTATGATAAGCTGATTCGGTATAGCGCTTCGTGGGCATCATGATTTTGAGCGTGTTGCGGAACACGAATAGCACGGTCAAATTTTGGTTCATTGAAAACTTCCTATCTCCATCATTCCTCGTGTGTAACCAAGCCCAGTTTTTGACGTGCTGAGTCCTAATGGGTACTTTACAGGAATTTATTCCTCATCTTGCGGAAGCATACAATTTCAAGTATGAACTTGTGACATACAAATGGCCTTCGTGGCTTCGCGCACAGAAAGAAAAACAGAGGATCATTTGGGCTTACAAGATTCTATTCCTTGATGTGCTTTTCCCTATGGACCTCAAGAAAGTCATCTTCGTTGACGCTGATCAAATAGTCCGAGCGGACCTTCAAGAACTCGTCGATATTGATCTTCAAGGCGCGCCCTATGGATACACACCCATGGGAGATGACAATGAGGCAATGGAGGGTTTTAGATTCTGGAAGACGGGATACTGGAAAGACTTCCTGGAAGGCCTTCCGTATCATATCAGGTGCACTACATCTTTTTATTGATTTTAACATGTGCCCTTAACGCCGTTCTTTCGAAGCGCCCTGTACGTCGTCGACTTGGTGAGATTCCGCCAGGTATGTACCTCATTTTCTGTGAATTGTGCATGCAGCCGATAATCCCTTGTAGATCGCCGCTGGGGTGAGTCCTCGCTTTTGATGCGGCGTTAAAGCATTTTGACGTTTTTCTATGCAGGATATTCTTCGAGGATCGTACCAACAATTGTCAATGGATCCGAACTCGCTAGCAAATTTGGATCAAGGTAAGCGGGTGTTCGCTCTAGATGCTTCTTTGAAATCTGATCGTGTTCGCGCCAGATTTACCTAATAATTTACAACGCGAAGTTCCCATCGTGAGTGCACCATGGGTTCCAATCACGTTTTCTCTGCCATTGACCAATTCATTTCAGTATTCACTTCATGAAGACTGGTTATGGGTAAGTTCATCTTCCCTTTTTTTCAACGTGTATGAGTTCTAAACTGCTTCACAACTTTTAGTGCGAGACTTGGTGTAGGTCCACTCTGAGTGTATTTGATTGTGTATCCTCTGAATGACTGTGTTATTTAGGTAGCAAAGATCGATTACATCGAGCCAAGACCATCGATCTTTGTCAAAACCCATTGACGGTATATCTTTCTGCTATGCTACCAACGGAAGTATGAACTGAATATTCGCACAGAAAGAGCCAAAGCTTGCCCGGGCAAGACAAATTCCAGAATGGGAAGAGTACGACTCGGAGATTGCGAGATTTGCTCGAAAGTTGGCCGAGGAAGGGAAAATTCGGTCAAGGATTGCCGCTGCGGACGCGAATGCTCTTGCGCAAACGGCTTCGGGGGGTGCTTCTGCCGGCGCTACTGACTCTGATTCCGAAGGAGCTGACAGAGACGAAGAAGAGCAAGAGCCGGCGAAAAGGAGGGAGAAAACGCCGGAAATTCGGGATGAGTTGTAGAATCATTTTATTAGGCTTTCAAAAACGGACGTTCGATAGCCCCACCTTTGTGGCACCACTTGACCCCCGAGTGTCTGAGTACCGGCAAGCACCAGTGGGTTACACATGCACTCCGCGTACAAAAAAGCCGTTTTTTTTCCTTCGTCTGCGTCAAGTAATTCACGTAAGCCCGACTATAACCATACGCCCCTTGGTTTGAGGTGCCGATAACTATGTTTCCGTTAATGGGTTTTCTCTTTTGCAGCTGGTTGCAGCTGGTTGTGGCCGGTTACCAAGAGACCAAGAGATCGATCATGGCAATGGGCATGCCTGACACGCGAAGGAGAGATCAACTGCTGCGCAAGACTCGAAATAAACCCCAGAAAGAGAATTTGACGTTGAGACCACCGCCGTTCTAACGGATCCTTGAATTTCATTGAAATCGAATGAGGAGAAGCTCCGCAGGCGGCGTTACGGAACGGTTTCTGGGAGAGGCCCGATTGCACCCGTCGTCGTCGACACTGGCTTGAGAGCGCTGACTGTGTCATCTGACTGCCCGACACGCTGTTGAAGGTTGGTAGCAGGAAGCAAGGATGTACGACAGCTCTATCGATCGATGGAAATGGAAATTGTCAGTCGCTGGAGGAACGGTGGTGTGGGCGCTGCCTGCTCGCTGTGTCAGTTGGTTGTGGTTCGAATTCGGCGAGCTCCAGGTTCGGGTTGTGGTTCAATCGGCGAGCTCCAGGCTCAGGCGGGTGTGGAGAATGAGTATTTGTCATCACCTTCAAATTCTATTTTTGTCGGATCCCACGGTTTTTATTTTTTCCGGCTGATATAAGCACGCTGATGGAAGCATGCGCATTTATCGTAAATTCACCGTGAAATTTACCGTTGGCATAAAGAGCGCAGTTTCAAGGGTGAATCCGGGTCAGCAGTGGGTTGGTGGGTAGTGCGAGTCTTTCGTGCCATCTACCTTGTCCAAACGGTGTGGTATTAGCTTGACAACCTTCAATAGAGTGTTTACGTACGGTATAAACTGCCAAACCATTTCATGATCCTTTTATTGATCAGTACGCTCTGGCAGATGGTTGGCTCGGTGAGACGTTCTGCGATTGGCTTCATGTTACATACCGTACAAATCGTCGTGACGGAAGATTGATATACTCCCGAATATGCGAGATCCTCAGCGGGCTTATGGCTCGTGTGACAGAGAGTCCATTCAGTTGTTATGCTACTTCTTTGGAATCATTGTTGGTGACAGATGTACGCCAAACCGGGCTCCCACTCAGTGCTGTACATACATAGTCCAAACAATGTCTTTGGCGAGTTGGGGCTCTGCAAGGGGGGCCTTGGCCAGCGCTACTTGCTGGGAGACCTGGAATAACTAAGCGCACCCAAATCACTATCGTACGGTAATATAGCAACCATGTGCATGGAATAAATAAACCGCGAGCGTTGAAACATTGAATGCCCGAACTTGATGATCAAATGTAAATTTGACGGCTACTGGTCCATTGTTGGAATCGTCGGCGAGCACTGCGAGCAAGACGGATACCGTCGAGACGCGGACGATGAGCGGTCGTGGATGATAAACCTCCGAGGCTAAATCCAACATTCCGAGCCGCCCGAGATGCCGAAGCTCGCCCCTTGTTGTGCAGGGAGCATTTACCTTGACCCCCTTGTAAAGGTCGAGGTCAACGAACAAGAGGTATCTCCGAGTATACAGACTCGGGCTTAGAACGGGGGGAAGAACTCAGCAGCGGGGGGGAACTCGGAATGACCGGAGAACGGGTCAAAGTGGCGGTCAGTTTGTACTTGTTGATTTGTTTGATGAGTCCAAATTTGACCGGCAATAAAAAGGCAAACATATCTTTCCCGGCTACAAATCCTTTCCTCCTTACCCCCACCTCAACCTTCATCCTCCTCAGCATCGTGCTGCTTCTGCGCTAGTGTCCGCTTAGGGCTCCGCTCTCGCCTTATCTCTTCCTTGAGTTCCCGTCCGGGCTTATTAGACTAAATGGCCTCCAATATTGAAAAGGAACCTGGTCCCCAGGAGCCCACCGAGACTCCTGCTCCAAGCACTCCCGAAGAGCCAGAAAAAAAGAAGAGAGAGTATAAGGATTTCGGTCATGACGAAGAGGCTCCTACTCGTGCGTCTTTCTTACTCGCTGAGCTGGCGTTTTTTTTTTCTCAACGGTTTTTCTTTCCTTTTCAACAGATGCCAATGTCGACATGTCTACCGTTCGTACAAGTGTTCCATTGTATCTAATCTAATTCTAACGGCGTTTACTCTTATTTGCAGATCCAACTTCGAGCTGAGGATTTATACGATAGAGAAAAGGTTGATTTGGAGACTATCGTCCTTGAAGACGCTTTCAAGCTGCTTCAATGTGACGAGAATGGTCTCACAAAGGAGGAAGCGCTTCGCCGTCAGGAAATCTTTGGTCCTAACAAGCTCGAGAATGAAGAGCAGAACGCGTTCCTGCAGGTCTGTAATTTTGTTTTTTTCTCTCTGATTTTTCGTGACTGAATAACCACTCTAGTTCTTGAGTTTCATGTGGAATCCTCTTTCTTGGGTCATGGAGGGTGCCGCCCTTGTCGCCATCGCTTTGTCCAATGGCGAGGGTCAACCCCCTGATTGGCAGGATTTCGTCGGTATTGTTTTGTTGTTGTTCATCAATTCCGCCATCGGTTTCTACGAGGAAAGAAATGCTGGTAACGCCGTGAAGGCTCTTATGGATTCGCTCGCACCCAAGGCCAAAGTAAAGCGCGACGGTGCTTGGTCGGAGATTGACTCCGCCGGCCTCGTTCCCGGTGATATGGTTTCGTTCAAGATTGGTGACATTGTTCCCGCCGACTGCCGTCTTACTGAGGCTATCAACGTCTCCATTGACCAAGCTGCTCTCACTGGAGAGTCACTCCCTCAGTCCAAGAAAGTTGGTGACCAGTGTTTCTCGTAAGTTTCTATATCTATATATACATAACTGCAAGATTCTCATCAGCTGATGTTCTCCTCAGTGGTTCCACTTGTAAACAGGGTGAAGCTGAAGGTGTTGTCATCTCCACTGGTGCCAACACTTTCTTCGGTCGTGCTGCCTCTCTTGTCGGTCAGGACGACGACACTACCGGCCATCTGCAGAAAATTCTCGCTCAGATTGGCTCTTTCTGTCTTGTCTCCATTGGTATTTTCGTCATTCTCGAAATCGTTGTTCTCTACCCTCGCTTCCACTACACCTACCGACGCGGTTTGAACAACATCCTGGTGCTTTTGATCGGAGGTATTCCCATTGCCATGCCTACCGTCCTGTCTGTCACCCTCGCGGTCGGTGCTCAGCAGCTCGCCAAGCACAAGGCCATCGTTACCCGTATCACTGCGATCGAAGAGTTGGCTGGTGTCACGATCCTTTGCTCTGACAAGACTGGTACCCTGACCACCAACAAGCTCACCATCGACAGAAACACCATTAAGACATACGGCCCATTTTCCGCCGACGATATCATCCTTTTCGCTGCATACGCGTCCCGTACCGAAAACCAGGACGCTATCGATGCTTCCGTGGTTACTGCCCTCGGTGATACAGCCAAGGCTCGTGCTGGAATTAAGCTCCTCGATTTCAAGCCGTTCAATCCCGTCGACAAGCGTACCGAGATTACCTACCGTGAGGAGTCTTCTGGTAAATTGAAACGTGTAACCAAGGGTATGACGGGTATCATCATCGACCTATGTACCCGCAACAAGAATGAGGAACTTGAGAACCAACTCGAGGCGGATGTCGAGGAATACGCTACCCGTGGTCTTCGTGCCCTCGCTGTTGCCTACGAAGAGCTCGACGGAGATGATCACGAGGCAGAAGGCAATGGTTTCGAACTTGTCGGTCTGCTCGCCATTTTCGATCCCCCTCGTGAGGACACCAAGCAGACCATCGACGATGCTCTTGCTCTCGGTGTCAAAGTCAAGATGGTTACTGGTGACCAGCTCGCTATCGCAAAGGAAACTGGCCGCCGTCTTGGTCTTGGTGATCACATGTACCCTGCCAAAGTACTCAAGGACGGACCTGCTCCCGGTGGCAAGCACGCCTCCCTCGATGAGATGATCATGGACGCTGATGGTTTCGCCGGTGTGTTCCCCGAGCACAAGTACGAAATTGTCAAGCGTCTCCAAGGTCTTGGCCATCTCTGCGCTATGACTGGTGACGGTGCCAATGATGCTCCAGCTCTCTCCCGTGCCAACGTCGGTATTGCTGTCGAGGGTGCTACTGATGCTGCCCGTGGTGCTGCCGATATCGTCCTGACTGAGCCCGGTCTTTCTACCATCGTGCACGCTATTCGTGGTTCTCGTATCATCTTCCAGCGTATGCGAAACTACTCCATCTACGCCTGCGCTGTTACCATTCGTATTGTCGTGTGCTTTGCCATTCTTGCCTGGGTTTACCAATTCGACTTCCCTCCGTTCATGGTTCTTATCATTGCCCTTCTCAACGACGGTACCATTATGACGTTGTCCGTTGACCGTGTCCTGCCCTCGAATACTCCGGACAGTTGGGATTTGACCGAGATTTTCGCCTACGCTATCGCCTACGGTCTCTATCTGACTGTGTCGACGTGAGTTGCTCTTCTGTTTCTTTTACTTTCGTTGGTTCTTACAGAGATGTCTTAGCATTGTCCTGGTCGTCATCATCATGGAAACGACGTTCTTCCAAGATAAATTCGGTGTCACCCTCTTGACCAACCCGGTCCAAGCCAACGATGATCAGCTCCATGCTATTGTCTACCTCCAAGTTGCCATCATCTCTCAAGCCCTTATTTTTGTCACGCGTTCGCACGGATTCTTCTTCATGGAGCGTCCTTCGTATGCTCTCATGGGTGCCTTCTGTGTCGCTCAACTCGTTTCTTCCATCATCGCCGCTTATGGTGACTGGGGCTTTACTGATTTGAAAGGCATTTCTGGAGGTTGGATTGGTATTGTCTGGATCTGGGTACGTTGTTGCTCTACACATTTCCGAGTGAGGCTCTAAAGTACTTTGTAGAACATCATTTGGTTTATTCCCCTCGACTGGATCAAATTTGCCATGAAGTTCACGCTCATCAAATGGCTCCGCAGGCGTCATGAAGAAGCTGCCGCTGCTGCTACACGCGCAAGCTCTGGCGAGGGTATCCCCATGATTCGCACTACTTCTCGCGCAGCTTCTATCCACGAATCACTGTACCGCAACCGTGTCTCGTTCATCAGACGGGCCGCACGCAAAGTTGGGTTCGGTGGCCGTATTTCGATTAAGCCCGATGAACTGCAGCGATTCAGTAGTCACCAGATTCACACGAGTGGTCAGACTTTGGCCAGGAACCCAAGTCGCACTGCTGCATAGAGGAGGAACAGGTGGATATAGGACGGAAATATTGAGTTGCCGCAACAATGGCCTTTCATTACGTTCCTTTCCTACATTTAACATTGGTCCACTCGTTTGTCTCATCCGCCTCTCTGCCCCTCTCCTTTGTGGTCCCTTACTCCTACTACTATCTCGCAATACCCCATCCTCTACACGTCGGCATCCCGTATCTATTCCCTCTTACATCTTAATAACATTCAAGCAAATTATCTGTGAAATTGTACATGTCCTCGATACCCCCAGGAGGTCCTGTGTAACCCTACAATGGCTCGGGGGAGTGGCATTGGCGTCCAGTGGTCTTCGCCTTTCTGAAAAATTATATTAATTATTATGACATTTTCGACATTTTTACGACATTATTTTCTTGTTCTCTACGTACATTTTTTACGTTCTAGGTTGGCATTCCCCCCAAAAAAAAATCGAAAAATATAGAGCTTTGCATAGACATAAAATTCCAGTGTGTTGATTCTCACCGGTGGAACCAAACCAGACTTGAGCGTTTTGGTTACAAAAAAAATGGACTATCGGTTACCCACCAACGTTTCCCCCTCTCACTACACTCTCGCTATCCTCACCGATCTTGCGCAGCACAAATTTCGCGGAACTGTCGAGATCGATCTCAAAGTCAACGAGGATACATCCACCATCGTCTTGAATTCTGCTAATCTTCAACTTGCCGATGCTTCTGTGACCATCACTCAGGCTGGACCAGGGGAAGCCTTTGTACCGGTTTCTCAATCTGTAGATGCTATCAGTGAACGTGCAACGTTTGTATTTCCCAGCACATTCAAGGCTGGATCGGCCTTGCAACTGTTTATCGCATTCGAGGGCGAGCTTTCAGGAAATTTGGTCGGATATTACGAGGGCACATGGGAGCACGAAGGCGAGAAGAAGTATTATACGGTGACACAGTTTGAGGTATATACATTGCTTTCTCGATCCAAAAGCGATATCGCTGATCGTACCATTGAAGCCTACAGCTGCTCGCCGTGCTTTTCCTTGCTGGGATGAGCCTCTGTGCAAAGCTACCTTTGTCATGTCAATGATATCCAGATCCGGAACTGTGAACCTGTTCAACACCCCCGTCGTTTCTGAAGAACCATACGAGGAGCAAGGTGATATCCACGGAGTTATGAAGGATGTATCTCCCGGCGACTGGACAATCACGCGTTTCGATACGTCTCCCCTCATGTCTACCTACCTTGTTGCATTCGCAAATGGCGAATTCGAGTACATCGAGAGCTCCTTCAAAAGCCCTATCAGTGGAAAAACACGTCCTCTGCGTGTTTACGGTCCGTCGTGTTTTGCCAGTGTTTCGAACGTTGCGCTCTTTCAAAACTGAAAGTCAATTCCTATTTTAGCGTCTTCTTCGTTGATCCATCAAGCACGATACTGTCTTGAAGTGACCGCAAAAGTTCTTCCTGTGTATGAGCAGGTATTCGACATCGAATACCCCCTTCCAAAGTTGGATACGCTCGTGGTGGGTTCTCATACTTGGATTGGATCGATTAGCCCTCGCTAAAATTAAGCTTATAAGATTCAAGATTTCGATGCATACGCCATGGAAAACTGGGGTTTAATCGTTGGAAGAGCTAGTCAATATCTCCTGGATCCGAATGCAAGTAATTTGGCTCAAAAACAAGCTGTCGTCGCCAATCAGTTTCATGAGATTGCGCATATGTGGTTTGGGAATATCACCACTATGGAATGGTGGACGTATCTGTACCTGAATGAAGGTATAGAATCTTACTGTTATGACTTTTGGGCAGAATGTTGATCTTGATGTTAAGGATTTGCAACGCTGGTGAGTACAGAGTAAGAACATTAGTTGCCAGATTTCGAGATATTCACCTCTGCCCTGGACTGTGTTTAGATGGGAGAATTAATCATTCCAGGTAACTATTCCTCCAACTGGAGGATGTATCGTGTACTGATTTATTTTGCGCTATTGTAGACAAGTGCGGTCCTCGATTTCTCGTGGTTTTTACACGCATACCTACTCAACCTTCACCAGGGTGTTCCAGGAGTGGAAACTCGATTCAGCTTTCATCCACCTCCATATCAATGATGCTATGAGACTCGACAACAAACTTTCCTCACATCCTGTCGAAGTCGACTGTCCTGACGCAAATAAGATAAATCAAGTAAGTCCCATGGACCTTACAATAATTATATAGTAGTAATGCATCTTCACAGATCTTTGACGCACTGTCATACTCCAAAGCAGCTTCCGGTAAGCTCCGTACATTGACGTCGTGACATCCTCGAACTTATGAATACCTCTCTCTCTCTCTAGTTCTCCGCATGCTAGCTAATCACGTCGGAGTCGATGCCTTTCTCAAGGGTGTTTCGGCATATCTTAAGGCTCATCTTTACGGGAACAGTGTCACTGAGGATTTATGGAAGGGTATAACAGAAGCTACAGGTACTGATTTCTGGTTACTGGGGACGCATGTAGACGCTGATTGATCCATGATTCCAGGGTTCGATGCTTCCGAGTTCATGAATGCGTATATTTCCAAGGTTGGTTAATTGTATCACCATCGAATTGGGACTAATATTCGGTTTAGCCTGGGATTCCTCTGATCAGCGTCTCCGAATCTGAAACGGAAATTCAGGTCACACAAACTAGGTTCCTACAGAAAGGGGCTGTCGATGATGCGAACCTGAGATGGCAAGTGCTTCCGGATTTGTCCTTAATTATCAAGTCCCTGAACATCCCTTGAACTCCACTGTAGGAATGTACCGCTCAATATCTCGACCATCGACGCAGAGGGTAAACAGCACGTCAATAAAACGGTCTTGAAAAGTCAGTCAGAATCGTACCCTATCGATATCAAGAATCCCTTCAAACTCAATGCCGGAAGTTTTGGCTACTGTGAGCCCTATGATAGCGACTTTTCGTGCCTAATTTTGGGCCACAGATCGAGTGCTATATTCTCCCGAACGATTCCGGCAGATTGCTGTGGAGGCAGCTAAACCCAATTCGGGTTTTGATGTCGGGGACCGTCTTGGACTGGTACAAGATGCATTTGCCCTGGCTAGTGCCCAACTATTGAGCCCCAGCATCGCCTTGGATTTGTTGCTGGCGTTCAAAGATTTACGTGAATGTAGGTCTTTCACTTTGTATGAAGTTAGTCCTTGTCCCGATTGAGCTTGGGAAAACTGCACTAGACTATGTTTGGGCCACTATTTCAGCTGAGCTCGAATCTCTCCTTGGTATCTGGTGGGAGAATCAGTCTGTTGTGGAGCTTCTGAATGACTTGCGAAGGGTACGAAGGGCTTGATTTTTAATTTCCCCTCCCGTTTTCTGATCATCCCCCTCCCAAAAAAAACATGTGTACAGACTCTCTTCAAGCCAATCGTGAACGAGCTTGGGTATGAGTACTCGGCCGATGAAGACCCGGATATATCTTTACTCAGATCTTGCGCCATCGCCAACGCGAGTCGGGCCAAGGACGACGAGTGAGTTATTCGTCTCATTATGTGCACTGAAAACTGAAGTATGAAAGTGTCGTCAACGAGCTGCGAAAACGTTTTAAACACTTCCAAGATACGAAGGATACTAGCGGGATTCCTCAGGAACTGCAAGGACCTATCTATGCTGCGGTACGCGCTCTCAAATCACGCGCTTCTTACTTCCTTAAAAGTGACTCGCAGGCCGTTCGATATGGAGGAGAAGAAGAATACCAGACTGTCAAGCAACTGGTCAAAAGCCCCAATACACCTCCTCCGGAACAGGTTGCCGCAATGTGAGTGTACCGTCGCCGAAGCCTAACACGTCGCTGAATGATCTCTTTCTTTTGTGTGTGTCGATAGATCAGCAATGTGCAGCACACAGGATCCCAAGCTTATCTTGTCCACAATCGATTATATGGCAAATGAGTCGCGGGACCAGGACATTCATGCCTTCATTCTGGAGTTGATGAAGAACACGAAAGCGAGGAATTCGTACCTAGAGTATTTCAAGGGAAACTATGACAAGGTATGCCCTCCCTTGGGTGTAAACATACCAAAGGGGCCGTACTCAGAGCCTATGCATTTGTAGATCTACCAGAAGTTCAAGGATGGGTTTGCGATCGGTGGTATCGTCAAGGTCAGAATCATGCTTTTTTGTAGTTTTTGTGCCTGATTGACGAGTTTTCTTTGGCTATTTTTTTTGTCTCTTTACAGCTGTCATTCAGCCCGCTCACCACGAAGAAAGACTACGAAGAAACCAAAGATTTCTTGAAAGTAAGTTCAACGACGTGTTTTGCATTAACACTGTATATCTCATTGTCGCGGTGCGTCACATAGGATGGCAGAGATACTTCGAAATATTCTTTCATTGTGCCACAAATCTTGGAATCAATTCAAGAGAAGATTGTGTACATAGACGTGAGTGTTCATTCTTTTTGCTAAGCGCATAGTTTGATGTAAATGACTAATTGGTTTCCTTTTCCTTTCTACAGACTTCAACAGGCGACATGCGCGAGTGGCTGAGGAAGTGGAAGAAGGGTCAATAAACGGGGATTCGACCATTTTGTATATTAGCATGATATATAGTGTAAGAACATTCAAGTTGATGTGACATCTTCTGTCGATTCAACCTTAACCTTGACCTCAGTTGTCTGCAGTGCATCAAAGGATTCCTCGGATAGATCTGCCTCCGGTGAATTTGAGCCATCCTTTGTGATCCTTCTCGTAGCGACTTTCATCGGTTGAATGTTAAAGGCCGGCGTCGAGAATGATATGAATGTGCTAGAAAACGCAGGATACTTTGACATATCTGCGCGAATGTGATCTATGGCTCTAAGAGGGGAAAAGATATCGGCAAATTCGATTTTGACCGTTTTCCTGCGGGTAGAAAGTCAGCAGGTAGGTCTGACGGGAGAAGGAGACGGCTCCACTTCAAGGCGTTGTAAGGATGGTTTATGATGGTCCCAAACTGTGCGCTGGCTTTCAAAACATTCCTGAGCTGGCGCACGCTTCGAAGATGTGATACAGTCAAAGTTCGGGAGACGCCGGCATTGACTGCAGCATAGAGACTGGGCTAATGGGACTCTTTGAACGAAACCATGAGACAGAGAGGAGTGGATCGGAATCGTTCGTCATGTTGAACGAGTCGTGAATGATTTTAGCAACAGCAGGGTCAAAAAAGTTGATATACTGTAGTTCTGAACATTAGGGAGATAAGGACGCGGAGATAATGAGCAGTACGTACGGCTTTACGTTGGCGTGGGTTATAGTTGATACTCTGAATGAGTTCGCGGTTGAGGTTGGGAAGACCACTTTCGATACGGCGTACGAGTTCGCCAACGGTCAAACCTTTTCGGACGCGTGTCAGGCGAAGACAGGTTTGTGTTTTCGGGAGCTGGGAGAAAGAGGGAATTTTCGGTCTGTACCAAAGTATACAGAATATCCAGCGTATGCTGTATTGGAGCGAAGGGCGTCGAGGGCCTATGAAATTTGAGTAAATGGATTTGTGTAGCAGGCTCATGCACTGACCTCTGTAGCCGCCTCTATCGAAAAGAAATGCACTATAGCAGAGCGACTGTCTACTTTAAAGTTCTCTATCCCGAATTCTGCTAGATCTTTCTCCAGGTCACTGGGTATGTTTTTGCCATTGTTAGAGCTGACGCGGACCACTCTGCTCGCGTTCTTCAGGCCAATAGCAGCAAGGGTTTGAACGGGTAAGCGAAGAGGTTTGCCATAGTCAATGACCGTGTCTTTTAAACTCGCAAGTCGCGGTAACGAAAGAAATTTGTTGGTAAAATGAGTCGCAGATCTCGAGTCCAAGAAGTTTATGACCAGCGAGTCTCCATTATTTTCTCGAGAAATTTGGTGAATTCTTCCAGAGGGAAGACTAGATATGACTTCGACTGAAGGTGGTATCTGCTTGAGGACGACGGTGCGGACTAGATTTTTGCGCAGAACGTTCATCCTCGGCGAACGAATACCGGTGAGAGATCACGTGGCTGCATTCCAAAAAATTTGCTGAGTCAACCTCGCAATCACAAATCACTTCTCTTCCTCAAATTACCACCATGGAATTCGTTCCAGCCCCTGCGGTTCATCGTGTGCTATGTGCCGATTGTGGTGAGCTCTTTCTTGGAAAATCTCCGCTCGAAACGCCTCATTCCGTTCCAGGTACTCCGATCGTGCCCAATTCAGCCAATCTTTGCGTCGCTTGCTTGCGAAATACGTGCGTAGCATTACTTATTGGTTGATAACAATGCTTAATCGAATTTTAGTGTCGATGTAACTGAGGGCATACCAAAACAAGGTACGATTGTCAGGACGATCTTTTTGCGAATCAGTGTTAATGAATCTCTTTCAGCTTCACTCTCATTTTGCAGAAACTGTGAACGATTTGCCGCTCCACCTCATGCCTGGGTTATTGCAAGGCCAGAGTCGTCGGAACTTCTTGCGTTATGCTTGAAAAAACTAAAAGGGCTGGCCAAAATACGGTTAACGGAAGCACATTTTATATGGACCGAACCACATTCGAAACGATTGCGTGTATCGTTGACGATCCAGAAAGAGGTATGTTCCCGCTATATTTTTTTGTTTGTCTCGTCTTGAATGGTTCATAGGTCCTCACCAGTACAATTCTTGAGCAAACATTCGAAATAGAATATCTGGTTCAGTACGGCCAGTGTCCCGATTGTGCCAAACTCGCCGCTAAAAACACTTGGAGAGCGCTTGTTCAAGTGCGACAAAAGGTTTCCCACAAGCGAACTTTTTTATTTCTGGAACAGTTGATTTTGAAGCACGGCGCCCAGAAGGATACGATTTCGGTCAAGGAAGTCAAGGATGGTCTAGATTTTTTCTACAGTCAAAGAAGTCATGCGATCAAGATGGTAGATTTTTTAACAGGCGTCGTTCCAATTCGGTCAGTATCTACTTCTCTCCGTTGTACACTTCCTTAACATCTCATTTTTTTCCAGATCGAAAGCATCCGAGCAGTTGTTGTCGTCAGATACACATAGCCATACCGCCAATTTCAAATACACTTACTCCGTCGAGATCATGCCCATTTGCAAGGACGACCTCGTCTGCATCCCTCTAAAACAAGCACGACAACTCGGTAATATCAGCCCTCTGACAATCTGTACGCGAGTCGGTAGCTCGATTCAATTGCTTGATCCAGCGACCTTGCAAACCTGTGAAATAACATCGACCGTCTATTGGCGAAATCCTTTCGACTCTCTAGCGACCGTGACGGACCTTGTAGAGTTTACCGTGCTAGATGTCGAAGCAGATGGTCGATCTCGGGGAAAGTTTGCCCTTGCAGATGCTCAAGTGGCTTTGGCTGGTGCTTTCCGATCCGGTACAAGTCAAGACGACGACGAGTCTATGGACTATGAAAGCAGCGGCTATACAAATCAGATATTCCACACCCGCACCCATCTCGGTGCAATCCTGCAACCGGGAGATACTGCGTTGGGCTATTTTATTACCAACGCCAACTATAACTCGGACGACTTTACTTCGCTTTCCTCCGATCGCATACCGGATATAATACTCGTGAAGAAGACGTACCCTAACCGACGAAAGAAGAACAAGACGAGGAACTGGAAGTTGCGGAGTATTGGGAAAGAAGCTGGTGAGGAGGGTGATACTGGGAGCGGCCGTGGTGTTGTCGGACGTCTGGGTGGTCGCGATCAGAAGAAGGTCGAGGAAGATTACGAGCTCTTCCTGCGTGATCTTGAGGAAGATCCAGAGATGAGAAGTGTGGTGAATCTGTACAAGGCTACAGATGTCAATATGAAGACGGATATGAAGAAGGGTCCGAAGAAAGTGCAATATGCAATGGCTGTTGATGAACCTTCTCGTGGAGAGGAAGGCGAGGAGGAGGAGGATGAGGAGGAAGAAGAAGCGGATTTCCCTGAAGTACGGCTGAACGAATTATTAGAAGGGTTCGATGAGATGACGTTGGGCGAGGCCGAGGGCGAAGGGGAGGTATCAGAAACGACATAGATATTTTCTCTATCTATAGTACTTACCGGCGGCATTCCAGCGGCATTTGTAAAAATGACGTTCTGTCACTCTGTCTCTCTCAGCGATGACCCTACTATGTAACGATCCAAACGAAAGTTGTCAAGCCAGTGGAATTTCAGACACTCAAAAGATTCTAGCTGGAAAGCTTTTCAATCCCCGTTCGTTACAATTTCTACCTTCACAAACTATTATAGTTTCCAAGAAATCTGGGTTGATTATCAGCGTCAGTGGCATAACTGAAAATGACTTGAACCCATCTGAGCTCGCATCGGGTCAAACGGTGGATTTGAGGCATTTAACCGTTCTTCCAGGTTTCGTTGATACTCACGTTCACTGCGAGTCATTTTCCTGTTGATCTTGTTGCGCTCTGGTGCTAATTTCAGTCCTCAGTCTTTCTTCATTCGTATGGCAAAGTGTCATGGAATGACCAGAATACAATAGAAAGTCTGGCGGAAAGAACCATTCGGGCTACAGTCCATGCGCGAAAGACTTTGATGGCCGGATTCACAACTGTGAGGTATGTTCAACTTTTTGGGCAGTTCCTCATCCTCTTATTTTATTCGATAGAGACCTTGGAACCGAAGGAGCGGCTGACGCGGACATTGCTCTTCGCAAGTGTTTGTCTGGGCCGAGTCCTCTCATACCAGGTCCGAGATACTTTTGTGCGAACAGAGCCATCGTAGCTACTGGGAGTTATGGCGAGTATATTATGAGTATTCTCCTAGTACAAAGAATGATCTTCCTTCAAAGGCCCCAAGAGCTCTGTAAACGTGAACCAGGAAGGTATTGAGGGTGTGACTGGAGCAGAAGTGGCTGACGGAGTGGATGGTTGTATACGCGCCGTCAGACGACAGATTGGAGCAGGAGCAGATTGGATCAAGGTGTGGAACACCTCCAGGAATCGTCGTTAATCTCACTGATGACATTTTTTCAATCAGATATATGCTAGTAAGCTCTATCCTGCTTTCATATTCAGGTACCCGATTTCCACCAGACTACCGGTTCAGATCTCGAATGGAAGACGTCTCGCCGCGCACTGCGCGTCTGCCTTCCCAAACGACTTTCAGTACTCTAGAGATGCAACACATGATTGATACTGCCCATGCTCACGGTGTCAAAGTCGCTGCTCACGCCACCGGCACCGAAACCATTGCCAACCTACTCGAATTAGGTATCGATTCCATCGAACACGGTTCAAGTCTTACGCCTCACCCGGATTCACTTCTCCGCTTGCTTTGCAACTCATCAAAGACGATCTGGGTCCCCACTCTCGCGGTACATTACAAACTAATGGAATTCGGCTCTGGGAAGGACGCTTTGGCCAACCAAGCATGGAAAGTAGCGAGTGAGACATTCAAGCGTGCTCTACAGCTAGGCATGGAGAATGTTGCGTGTGGAGGTGATACCGGGGCTTTTTCACACGGGGAAAACGCGCTGGAAATGAAGTTGATGGTCAAACTTGGGGCGGATTGGAAGCAGGTGCTGAGATGGTGCACCTTGGGTGGGTGGAACTGTATCAGGCCAATGAACTGGGAGACCGTGGACGTGGATGTGGCGAATGGCATTCCGCTCGGTGATCATGATCAACGTTTTGGATGCGTTGAACCTGGCTGGGCGGCAGATTTGATAGGAGTTGAAGGAAATTTCGAGAAGGACTTTGATGGAACAGTGGATAATGTCCAGTTCGTGATGAAGTCCGCCCGCGTGTACAAGATGGAAGGACGAGAAGTTGTTTGATGTACTGTAAGCCAGTCACTTCCATTTATTCAATCTCCATGCAAAACCCCGAAAGTATTCCATGCTACCTATCCGTTTTCCCCCTCGTTCCGATGATCAATACTGACTGCAGTTAAGATATCGAGCTAAACAGCAACAAAACACAACTTTATCACGACTGGAGTATAGTTCATCCGGAAGATACCTATCGAGTTCTCCGTGTCCGATTTTGAAGGACTCTTCTATGTCGCTGCCGTTGACATTTTGACTTGGCAGTGATCGAGATGTCCGTACTGTCAGTGTGATGGTCCATTAAACATTGTATGAACAACCCGAGCCGTCCACTGGAGATAGAGACTGAGGTTCCCACCATCGCCATCTCAGTGAGTGAAAAGAAGGTGAAGGATCAGAAGTGGGTCTGCGTTTGGTATTTTTGGCTCAACATATTTGCTGCCCTGCTAGCTCGCCTTCCGCCGAAAAATGGGCGACAACCATTGACGGCATCCAAGTTGATTACGTTGGTTCTTTTTCACCTCGCCCAATAAATTAGCCACTGACCCTGAAAGGACAGCAGAGTTATTGACGTTCTTCCGCTAAGTATGTTAGTTTCAGTCTTCTCGAGGGTTCACAAGGGATCCGAAATTTCTCAATTGAAGCAGATTCTAGCAGATTTCAAGCTCTCGGCTCATGCGTACAATTTTCGCTTAATTTGTGTACGAGATCGTTGCACCTTGCACTATTCTTCTATGCTGCTCTATGCTCCCGGGTGTTTCGCAAAGGCAGTCGTCTATCAGATATCTTGTCCTTCCCAGAAGGTTCGTGGTATGCATATAAGCTAAAGCACAGAGCGCCTCAAGACGGTATAGCTCACGTTCGTATGTGTCATCGATTGATGAAAAAATATGGGGACTGCCAGATTTTGAATGGCATTCCACGAGAAGGCCTGACGCATGTTGTAGAGTTTCTAGGGCCAACGGGAGTTGTTACACAACTTGAATATCCTTGCATTCAATAAACATTGCAGGTGGGTCCCGATAGCGACATCACCCTCGCAAAAATCAAACAAATCAAACAGTCACAAGCCTCAAAGAAAGGGTAGGTTCTATGTATGTCGCTCGTTTGTATAGGGGTGTTCTTGGGTACGGCCAAAGGGTAATGGGAGAAGAAGAGTACGCGAGCTACAATTGATCAACCCTTGGGTGAAAGAGACCTCTTCGCTAATCTCTCAGAAATAAAACAAGTTCTAACCGAGATTCACATGGCCCGAGCTACAGAAAGTGCGAACCTTGCTTTCCACTGCTCAATTCGAACAATCTACGCGCCACGTGCAGGGACGAGCCTTCTAGCTGCTGGAGAGTTTCCATCCGAAGTGCTCAGGTCAGTACCGTCGTCGTACGGCAGTCGTTGCATGGGTATGCCTGAATTCTGACTCCACAATTCTGTTGTCCCGATTCAGTAATGCCTCAATGCCTCTGGCCGACGAACTGGAAGCGATAGAACGTTCATCTGATGGGATAGCCGCCTAGGCTTGAACGTGGAACCCTTATTTCCACTTTCTTATTTCAACAATAATCGACACAGCGTACGCCGTTACGGCCTTTTCCGAGCCCCTCGCATATTACGTTCGTATGCCAAGCCTGAGGCGTCGCAGCCCAATAATCCTCGTCATTTCAAGGACCGACCACATGAAGTTTCCTTCCATCTACTTTCACCTTCATCTAAGTAATGCAGCGCAAAAGCATATCTTATCTACTACAAATGTATTTACAATATCTTCAGTTGAAAAGAGGTTCATTTGGCAGGCCGATGTCCGTTATCCCCTGCTCTTTCCAGTACGCTTCAATATCCAAAATGGAATCGACGGCATCAACGATTGAATCTTCAAATGAGATATAGGATTCTTTCTTGATTCCGAGATATTTCTCAGTCTTGTCGAGATCTGTCACTTGCATAGGGAAGATTGGGGCGAGTTCTGGGTTACACAGGCGATCTGCGAGCGCAGGCCGAGCTTCTTTGATGTGAGAAATGGCTTGCTGCCAATTATGGCCTTCCGGAGCGCCTATAAGGAAACGGCGATCTCTTGGTGGAAGATCATCGATTGCTGTATTGTGTACCGCGTTGATATGGGCGTCAGCAAGGTTGCGTATATCTACCCATCCATGGTAAACCACGAAGACCTTGTTCTCAGGTCGAAGAAGAAAATGGATGAAGTAATTGGTGCTCTCGGAGCCGTAGAGCTTGGGATGGTTGACGATGTACTTGTAGTTGGGAACAAATGGACCAAATATGTAAGTGGTATCAACTGCAATGTGTGTGTCAAAGTTTTTCAGATGCGCAGATGCCCAGCTCACGAGACCAACTCACGAATGACCACTCGGGTGTCGGGATGCCTTTCAGCCCAATTCATGATTGTTTGCTCACTGACCACCTTTTGAGCAATATACACAACAAAATGTTGTGCTTCGGTGGCCTTCCGAGCATCTTCAAACGTAGTTAATCGCCAGTCTAAAATTAAGTAGCGTGAGCACACATCCGTTAGGGTTGTCAAGATAGCCGCTATACGAACCTCGTGGACCAAATGGACCTTCCCTGGTACTGAAGGTCAGTTTTATCTTTGTGGGATTCGTTAAGTCGTTCACCTATCGTAGGACAGCTGGGTGCCGGTGACGATAATGTTCTTGATACCAGCACGCCGAGCTGAGTCCATGATATTTTCAGTCCCTTCTGTCGAGTACTTCGCGGCAAAGGATCAATCAGCGATATACGGTAACCAATAATTCGAATTTCTTACTTTCTCCACTATTCCAATATCACCCCGAAAAGAGGGCAGGAAAGCAGCGACGTGTATCAAAACTTCAATACCTGCTCATGATGTCGTCAGAGCTCATAAGTACCGAGCTAGAACATATGGCGTACCTTGGAAAATCGAGCCCAGATCCGGGCAGGATGAAAGGTCTGGTATCTCCACCGCCGTGAACTTTTCGTAGCTTTCAAAGACTTTGGCTAGTTGCGAGACTTTTTCTCCACGAGCAGCTCTGATAGAAGTCAATCCCGAATAGGTTTGAATAGGCTTGAATTCGGATGAAAAGCTTACATACCCTCGAACTGCATTACCTGCATCCAGCAATCCCTTGACGATCTGAGCTCCAAGTAATCCACTAGCGCCAGTTACGAAGTAAGCCATCAGTAGTTACACAGTGGACAGGAAAATGCGAAATGCGAAATTGAGAGCAGGAGTGAACGCCGTGCGCTTCCGGGGGTATGTTTATTGACATTTCTTGATTATATGCAGAACCTGAAAGGCGTGGAATGGATGAACATACCCTCCTTGCGGGTAAGATTCAATGGAGATGTGAATCTTCTTCCTAGAATATTCTAAAATGACACCGTGGTATGTACATAACGAATAAGTAGAGATACAACGGAAAGATAGGCGAAGATTTGGGGGGGGCTCGATACTTACAGCCTTTCGGGTCCCTGTTTGTCTTTTTTTCGAGGCTTCTGTCAATCATTGTCGCCACGGTCTAAGTATTCTAGATGTCAGTTTTGCAGGGTCGAACATACCCTAGACTTCCGGGACTACCAGCCATATAATCATTGACCCCGGGCCAGGGAGCTGCCCGTGAATCCTCCAAAGCCAGGCCACCATTCCTTCCGAGAAATTATACCCCAAAGGGAATTTGAGGCAAACCGCGAGGAAAGTTCAAGTTAGCTATCAGGAAGACATTTCGGGTCGTTTATATCAGATCCTAGGGTTTCTCAATATAAAAACGGGGACTAAGAAGTCTACATTTCATTGAACAGAAAAAGAAAATCCAAGGGTTGAAAAACATACTACGCTGGTGCCTTGAGACTTCGGCCCTTTGATAAGTATCATGAACGCTCACCACTGGATCTGTCGGAGCAGCCCCAGGCATACTGAAGCGAGTGGACGTCTCTATCGCATAAACGAGGGGCTAGTTATGCACCCTGATACCGTTGCCCTCAAGGGTAAGGTCATGTTTTCACTTAAGCGAACCCCGAACGGTATGATCCGTAGATCGCATTTCTATCACTGTTGGTATTCGTATATTTTTATTGGCTGAGCGGAGCGAATGGGTCTATACAGTCAAGATTTGACTGGTAACTACATATCTCCGTCTGGCATTAAGTTGAAGAGCGCATATATAGCATGTGTAAGTGCGACTGGAAGGAACACCACATCTCCCGTAGAACCTTGGCGCCTATAACAAACCACTCAAGCAAGCCAAAGGTTTGTGCTCATAAATTATTCGCGAGGTGTAAGTTCGGCAAAAATGGGTCAAGTTATGATAACCTTGGATAACACGTACGCTTTTGCCTGAAAATTTTGCTTTGCCAGTGCTAGTGTACTCACCTTATGCAGATTGGGGGCCCTTTTCATCGGCCTTATCATTGCAGCCGTGTAAGTCAGTCTGACTATCAAAGACTCGATCCCCCCAAGTTGACAATTTTTTCCAGATTGAACGGAGGTATGCAGCGGCGCTTTCTGGGGTCTAATATCTTGCCGATTACGGACATCCTTTGTCGCAGTTACTTTCTCTCAGACATGGTTCTACTTCACCTCCCAGGGCCGCGAAAATGCAGATCCGCTGTGGCTCAAGATTCTGGTGAATATTGAGGCTTTATTGAAGATTCGCTCGTTGACGTTCGCGTGCCAACCACCCTAGGTCGGTATCGTCGTGTTACTTGACGTCACGCATCAGGCCTTCACAAGCGCCTGGAGTGAGTCGGCCTAGTCCTCTGTTTGTGCATGATTCTGATGTCAACAAGTATACGACTATTGTGTCACTAATTTCGGCAATATGAATGCTTTAGACCATCTTCCATTGTGAGTGATGCAGCCGCTTCAATCCAAGCGAGTTAATCTCACTCATTGACATAGGAGTTACTATGTAAGTCATCTGCTCGTGCCATGTAATGAAATGTTGGACTGGATGTGCGCTATTCCATAAGGGCATGGCTTACCCGACAGTGAGTTCATACAGCCTAGCGCTATCGCTGCATTTGCCGATTTTTTTACGCAGGGTTTTGTCACTATCATTGTTCAAAGGTGTGGACCGATCCCCTAATTCTGACTCGCTGAGGTTTTCATGAGAAATTGAATAGTTTTTATGTCTGGCGAGTTTGGAAATGTGAGTTACAGTCCGTATGTCCGATCTCATGCTCAAGATTTCTAGTGAGTAAAAACCCCTTTATCGCCGCTGGCATTGTGCGTGGGCTATTTTGCCTCCATTGTTACTCATTGATAATGATGGACTTCCGCTCTCCAGTGGTCGTTATCACTTGCTCAGTTCGGTAAGTATTTTGTCAGTGCATGATTTGCATCGACGTTATTAACGCCCTGATAAAAGGTACATTCCTCTGTGCGTATCCGGATCTATTTGGAGGAACCAAAAACTGATTAGTAAAATGCAGACTATGTCGCTAGAGTGTAAGTGTCGGATCTTGAAAGCTTTTGTTCCATTCATAATTTGAGATCCAGTTTTGGCGTTCCGGAAGCGTCTGAGCTCTCAATATTGCTTGGGGTAAGTGTGGCGGCTCACTGGGTTTGGTCGCTCAAAATTAAAGCTCGAATTTCAGAGATACGCCATTCTCGTGAACGCGCTCGGAGCGGCTGCGGACATTGCTATTGCTATTGCCATGGTCTTCTATCTCAGGCAGCAGCGGACAAACATAAAAAGGTACATGGGTTCTAAAAATGAACCAAACTGGGCCGGAACCCTGACGTTTTCATTTTCCCTAGGACAAACCATCTGCTTCGTGCAATCGTGCGTAGTCAGATATGTTTCGAATTGGACTCGTCGCACTGACCCTAGGATACGGAATACTCATTAGACAATCTTTACAGTAACAACTGGCATTGTCTCCAGGTAAGTAGACGCGTGTTTCTTAAACAAGCACCCTCGAAACCTCCTTGCTTTCAGTGTTTGTGCAATAATGGTGCTGTCCATGGCTGGTGCTTATCCGGGGACAAACATCGAACTCACATTCTACTTTATGCTCACGCGACGTAAGGAATGCTTGGATTTGCGTTGTGATATGAATACTAATGAGTCATCGTATGCCCTATAGTGTATTCCAACTCGTTCCTGGCAACGCTCAATGTACGGGAGCACCTACGAGAGCGTACTCACAGTGGAGGAGGCATCATTACTTCATCCAACTTTCTCAAGTCTCGTCCCGCAAATGTTCCCAGTCGTGGTCACGAAATGGATGATTTCCCTCATCAGAAAGGCACCCCGAGTGTAAGCTATTGATACTTCCAGCAGTGTTACCCCATCTGAAAAAAGAGCATATCATTCTAGTTGAGCCAGGCCGCTGACTTGGATACTGTGATCTCTGTAAAAGTGGATAGAATCACGGATAGAGACTACAAGTGAAGCTGGCCCGTTGGACGCGAACAAGAGCTAAAAACTCGCAGTCATTGGGATAAATTTATACATTAATGTGCACTTGAGATGTTAGATCCGAGTAATACCTATAGTCGTAAAAAAAAAAGCAGTGTTTTCAAAAAAAGTCGAGATATGTGGCGTACTTCCTAAACAAGGAATTCAGACGCTCAATAAAGCGCGCACTGTTCATAAATATGTAGTAGTACACGTGTTGTGTCCTCCGCTTGTATAAATGTCCAAGAAAGCTCTCATAAAGTATTATAGATACAACATCCAAGAAAACTACGTGATTCATACATATGTAGACTTCGCAACGCACATCAATTACCCCACTGGAACTTGAATCCACCTTGACCAGGTCCGTAGGCCCCTCCACCAGGGAATCCACCTCCAGATTGCTGGAAGAACTGCGCGAACGGGTTCCCACCACCTCCTGAGCCAGAGTGCGTGTAAGTAAATCCGCCAGGGAAGGGATGTCCGCCTCCGCTGGATGGATCGTTGGGATCGTCGCCTGCATCGAAACGAGCTCGAAGTTCTGAGACGTACTTGAATAAACTTTAGATTCAAAAGCTAAATAGCGCGTACTCACCGGGATCCGTGAGGACTTCATATGCTTCGTTGACAGCAGCCATCTTGGCTTCTGAGCCTCCCTTGTCTGGGTGAGCGGATTTAGCTGCTCGACGGCTAGGGTAAAGACCAATAGTCAGAGAGAGGTGAAACTAGCGGCAATCAGGATTACTCACAAAGCTTTCCTAATGGTTTTCTCGTCAGCATTTCTGTCAACGCCTAGCACTTTGTAGTAGTCCTTGCTCCTCCTCTGCTTGACCTTTTTCTTCGCCGCACTAAGTTTGGCATGTATATCCCGATTACTCCTTCCAGAAGCCTCAAATGCCTTTTCCAAAAGTCTGATGCCTTCGTCCCAGCAACCTTCGCCGGTGGTCCCACCGGCAGATGAAGAGTCGACGTCGTCTTCGGTAGACAAAAGGTATTCAGCACGTCCAATGATGGCGTCCACGTCCTCAGAACACCCATCCATGGTGAGGAGCATGGAACACCAATTGTCGGCATTTCGGAGAGCGGAGGTGGTTCCCAGGTTGGTGTAAGATTTACACAAGGCTCTGAGCAGAATCTGACGACGGGGAGAATGGGAGAATGGATCTAGAAGCGGGATTTCGGGATCCTTGGATTTAGAGTTGGCTCGGAAAGCCTCTTTCTCAAGGAGGTGCTCGCGCGAGGTATGTTCCTTCATGGCTTCCTCGTACCTCCCCCAAAGATCTTTTTCTTTTCCTTTACCAGAGTCAGTCATGAGGTTAATTGCGGCTCGCCAGTCTTCTTTCTGTAGGGCCTCCTCCAGTTTAGAAAACGATTTTTCGAGAGATTTGGCAAGTCGATGAAGGGGAAGACAAGTTTTGGAGTCGGGATCGTAATGCAGACAGGCTTTGAGAGGGGCCAAAGCGGTGTTGGAACTGGGCCCGTCATCGCCTCCTTGCGTAGGGGGGAGCAAGAAGTATGACAGTCGCCATATACGGACTTGTAGCTCCATGGATGCGGAAGGAGGAAGAAGAACGGCTAGACGGGTGAGATCACCGACAGATCCTTCGACGTCCCCAGCGGCGAGCTGGCACTCTGCTCGCATGATACGGACTTCAATGGAGTGACTGGCAGTCCCTCGAATGATATTCGAACATGATTCAGCACAGGCTGTCCATAGCTGAGCCTTTTTCTCCTTCCGGGCTTTCTCTAACAATTTTTCAGATTCCTCTACTGATTGAAGGAGTTCGGTTGCTGAAGAATCAATGGGTCTGCCTTGGGAGTTTAGCGACTTTGTGTATGCGTTTATGGATAGGCGAACTTGATCAAAGTCGCCTTCTTTAGCGTGTATACGAGCTTTCATTAAATGGGCATTATCGAAAGTGTTGGATGTAAGGGAGAGAACTTTGCTAAAGTCTTCTAGTGCAGCGGTGTGCCGTGAAAGTGAAAGATAGGCTGTTGCCCGTTTGTAATAGAGCAGATAGTCGGCTGGGGATTGATCTTGGAGGAATGAGCTACTGGTTGAGAAATTTGAAGCAGTACATACCTATGGCTTCAGAATAAGCTCTAGCCGCGTCGTTGTACTGGCCCTTGGAAAGTAGTAAATTGGCGGTATTAATGAGAGGCAGCAAGCCTGGCGGTGACAGACTTCCACTGGCGTCTGCAAGAACAGACACAGTGAGCGAAAACACAGCGGCCAACGTCGGTATCCGCATCGTTCGGGTCCAACCAACTTCGTCATTGATACGTGTCCAAATGCATCCCGGTTAACTCGGGCCGAGGTCACGAGTACCACGTGATTTAACGCGCTCATGACCGTCGCGTGTTGAAGGTTTGTCTCTTTACTGTCATGCCGGGCGAAACAACAACTCGAAAACGAGCAACAGCAGAAACGAATGCAAAAGATCTCTTTCCAAAAGTCTCTGCTATCTTCGAACAGGTCCAAAATACGACAGCCAATCACCAAAAGAACATCGTCGCTTTACACAGAATCTACATCGATACTGCCCAATTGAGAGGGAGGACCAAGGATGGAGCGACAATTTTGACCGGGGAAAAGCAATTTGAGCAGATTGTCTATGGTCTTCTGCTAAGGCTGCTCGAAACAAAGAAAGGTGGATCCGGAGACAGAGTGGTCAAGTTCTTTGCAGCTTTCGTTAGAACTTTGAATGAAAAGGGTGAGTTTGCATTGATATTGATCGATTGATTCTTTCTCAACCGTTTTTGTAGCTTTGGAAGATCCCGTTCATGAAGATGACATTGATGAATTTAATGTAGCTTACACTCCTGCAGCGCGTTTCACTGAACGAGTTGTCTGCAAGCTCCTCATTAATGGGTTTTCCGCCAAAGAAAAAGTCGCCCGATACAGAGCCGTTCACCTCTGTTCAGAGCTTGTTTTCAGTCTGGGTGAGATAGAGTATGCATGTGTCTTTCGACTCGAAGGACAACCCCTAACCCGCCCTCATTCTCAGCGACAAAGTTTATTACGACTTACGCAACAAGCTTTTGGAGCGCATCAACGACAAGGAAACTTCCATTCGCTCGCAGGCAGCCATCGCGCTGTGCAAATTCTATGGGATCGATGAACCTACAGAACTCAAGGAACGAAAGTTGGATTCACTGTCTGAGCTTCTTTTTGAATCGTTAGCATACGATCCACAACCGTATGTCATTTTTGGGCTCATATTTACTGTATCTGATAAATCGTATTCCAACAGCGAAGTCCGTCGCGCAATCCTTTGCAATCTTCCCATCAACAGGACGCCTATTACTCATATCCTACAACGTACCCGAGACGTCGATGATAATGTTAGGAAAATGGTTTACGCTGTTCTGGCCAGAGACCTTTCTACTCAGGGGGAAGATGAGGCGGGACTGACCATGGGTTTCACTCATCCTCGGGCGCTCAAAATTGAGGAACGAGAACTTATCGTCCGAAACGGTTTAGGAGATCGAGAAGATGTTGTTCGTTCAGCTGCGGCCAACTTAATTGAGAAATGGGTTGAAACGGCCAATCTGGATGAACCCAAGCCAAAGGAAGAGAACCAAGAAGCTAATGTCAAACAAGAGTTGGTTCTAGCACTCTTGAAGATGTTCGATCTCAACACAGACAAGATCGCTGCAGAGGCCCTCACGAGCGTGTTTCAATCCAATTCTCGTTACGCTGACGCCCTTACCTTTGGTGACACCTATTGGTCCTCTCTCACTCCCGAAACAACGTTTCTCGCCCGAGTCAGTACACAATTTTATCAATCTAAAATCAAGACCGTTCCTGAGGCAAAGCGACAAGAATTTGAAGATCGGCTAGAAGCGATATTACCCACCGTGACGTCGCTCGCCTTTAGGCTTCTAACGAATTTCAACGATCTTGTAGATGCCATTCAGCAACACGAAAAAGAGCGACATCATATGGGTGATGAAGAGAGAACTTTGAAGCAAGATGAGCTCGATAATAAGCAGTTCGTTGTTTCGGAGCTGTTGAAAATTGCCGTTTTACTCGATTATGCGGACGAGATTGGCAGAAAGAAGATGCTTTCACTTATACGTGAGTGGTCGATGGGTGTTCGTATTCATGTCTGTTTCACGCGACTTTTGTTTTCAGGTGACATCTTGATCCACGACTACCTTCCACAAGACCTGATCGCGCCTTGCATGGAAATCCTGAGCATTCTCGCAGATTCGGAAAGGGATTTGATTCGTGTAGTTGCTATTGAAATCGTACAGGCGCTCAGGGACCCAGGGGATGACGAAGACGAGGTGGTGGGTTGCTCTCTCTCATTGTACCGTTTTCTTCTGACATCCAACGACCGTTTAAATTAGCCGGCGGTAATTGATCCGGATTCAAGCTTCAACGAGAACGAGACCCCTACTCCCGAAGCTAGCAAGACCGTCGGAACCATTAAAAGTCGAGAAGAGATGACTGAGGTCGAGAGGTTGTATGCGGACAGGATTGACAAGAGATGTTTGTGTATCTGCGAGAGTATGCTGGAACGTATCAATAGTGTAAGTGCTCGATCGGATCCCCTCCATCGTCATCAACGCTCATCGCTGCTGCCTCCGTGCTCTTTGCCCACATATGAACAGACTCTCGAGAAGAATTCTTCCCTCGATGGAATCTGGTCAGACGTCATCAAACCCGCTGTATTACGCAAAGATGGTGATTTCCGCGAGCAGGGACTCCGCTGCTTTGGCCTCATCAGTCTTATCTCGAAGAACATTGCCCCGGGCGCGCTCGGGTTCCTCAAGCAGACGATTGGACAACCAAGCTCGGACGAAGTGAACATAATTGTCATGGAGGCGGTGTTTGATATTTTGACAGTCTATGGTCGGTCAATCATGGCTGAGCAACTGACGGCACGTATTGCCATGTTCTTCTCTCTCTTCTCTGATGCCTATATTTGTTTCGCTTGCAGCTCGATGTTTGGGTGGGCGAGTTTAAAAAGCTATTGGAGAACGGCGAGTCATCCAGTAAGGATCTCCGTGCGGTCCTCTGTATGGGACTTGCCAAACTTGCACTGGCCGGAGTGCTGGTCGATGAGAAGGTCGGTCAGTTATCGCGACGGCATTCCGCTTGCTGATTCGAATTGGTCGAATCAGATCATGGAATTACTTCTCAAAGACTACTTTTCCCCGAAGAACGCCAATAATCAGAAGCTCAAACAATGTCTTTCATTTTTCTTCCGGATGTACTGCGCCTCCTCCGTCGGGAATCAGCAGATGGTTTCTAAGGCAAGTCACCGCCAACCCTTATTGACTTGACCCGTTCCAATCTTATGTCTGGAATCGATAGATGTTCATGTCTGTATACGTGGACCTGTGCAAGATACGGGAGGAGATGGACGATGATGAGGATATGGCTTCCTTGGTTCAGATTGCCAATATGATGCTGGACTGGACACATCCCGATGCATTATAGTATGTGTGCCTTTTCCCATTGTTAGGATTTACTGGTGCTTATATTGACGCTCCATATTTTTAGCACCAAGGATTGGGAGGCCGAGGGGGACACTCGGGTACACTTTGATATTGTGAAAGATATTATGAAGGAGCTGTTAAACAAGAATTCGAGCCTACTGAGTGCGCCTCTCGATCTGCCATCGTTGGCTAGCCAATATTGACGGAGTTACAGAGGACCACAAGAAGGTTTTGTGCCAGCAACTGTCAAAACTTTACCTACCGGACGACGTGGATGAGGACGAAGTGCGATATCTAAACCTTATGATGGACAAGATTCCCTCGGTAGGAGGCTCTTCTCTGGATGATCGGATTATCGGCGTATGTCTAACGATAGACCTATAGTGCCGTCCGCTAGGCGATATGGTTTCGAGAAACGCCTTTACAAAATTCCAAACGGTCTATGTCAAAAAGTACGAAAAGCAACTCGAGGGACTTACCGCGGAGGAGTACTTTTCGCATGAAAAGCATCAGGCGGAGGCAGAATTTTTGAACAGTATTTTCCCGGATGATGACGATCCAGTTCCACCAGTGAAGCGAGGAAGAAAACGGCAAGTCGCTGTCATACCGGTTTTATCGGAACACTAAATATTCTCTCCATCTAGTCGTTCCGGTAGTATTGCAAGTTCCGCAGCTGACGACGAGAGGCCTTCGAACCCCAAGAAGAGTACGCGGGGAAGGAAAGGCAAAGCAAAGTATGTGGCTGTTCGTCAGGTTCTTGTGTATGTAGCTTACTTGAGCGCAATTTCAGACGACCACGTTTGTCTACTTCTGATGACGATGACGAAGATGAAGATGGAAATGTCGTGGAAGGAGATGGAGAGACGGAACGGAGCTCAGTCGCTGCGTCTTCTCGACGGTCGTCCGTCGCAGTCTCTGCACCAACGAGGACGATGCCGAAGCGGAAAGCGTGAGTGTATAGTGAAATTATTTGCTCTACGATCACTGACTGTTTGTTCTTTCTACTCTGCTCGTTCAGAACTCGCAAACCGGCTCTGGAGATCATCACGATTAGTTCCGATAGCGATGAAAATGATGATGACGCGACCCCTCGAGATACTCGACCGCGCCCGACTTTGACCAATGTCAAACAAGAGGCCACTGTTCAAGACTTGGGTGATTCAGAAGAGGAAGAAGAGGTTAGTGTGTTGTTGGCTGAGGACGCATAGTCTGGCGGACTGCAGATGTATTTATTATGATTTATTATAATTATCTATATGGCTATGTCCATTGTCTACTCTTTATATATATATACCTCCATGCGAACACGTACAAGAGAGAGAACCTGAATTCGCACTGAAGGATATTGGCCGCTGTAGACTTGGCAGATGTAGTGCAGCGCAAAGATAGGCACGAACATAATATGACAAAGGAAAATGAAGATGGCACAAGGAAATTAGGAACCCTCCATCCTCAATCCAACAGACAAGAGGCCCAGCAGCAATGGTAACTTGTGAGAGTGGGCCGTCGCGAGAAGCTCGCGCGGCAGGTACGAGTCCGCACTAGAGATTCGGGTACTGTTACTTTGGCTAACCCTAACTACCATATTCTAGCTTATGGATGTGTACAGTGAGAACGTTCGAGAAAGAACCAAGCAAAGTTGTCGGCTGACAGCGAGGTCATGCGGATATTTGTGCATATCCCCAGGTGCTACTAGATACGGAGAAACTATCGTCGCCACAAAATACGGAGAAACTCACTTCGTTCCGGCCTCGTACGCCGGGCTAAGATCAAGCTCCGATACCTCGACAAGGCCGTTGAACGTTCAGACTCCAAGGAATGGCAGGTTAAACAGAAGCTGATATACCAAGGGATACAATCCCTGGCTTTCCCTAACGAAAACGGAGAACTTAGCGGTTCAGAAGTACCTCAACCGACACTAAAGACGTATGAGAGAAATCTTGAACACATGCGAACGGATATAAAAAAAACTGAACCAATAGAATGGTGAACGATAGGGAATATGGACAAAGGACTGTTCAGGCCTAGTAGGCTTGAGTAACACATTCGGGGAATCATTGAACCAGTTGGATACGGTGGTTGTCGACTACTCCGCACAGATGGTGAGCAGGATCTCGAAGCGGTCGATGCTGGGTCGAGGTATACAGACTATCGCTATACATTCAAATCGGCACGCTGGACATGTGGTCGACTCCAGCTGGCATTAACAGACTAGCTTCATCAAATCAGCTGGGCGAATCGTCGAGCATTACAAACGCAGTGCGCCAATGGAGCGACGAGGTCGAGCAGCGGTATTTGTCACAGCGGTGTCTGCCCGGACTGAGCGGGGGCTGTGGACATCCTATACATAATAGATAAGATAAGATAATAGCATTACCCAGCTGCTATGGATTCTACAGGAAACAAGAATCGACTGCACGGTACCCAGATGTGGAAGTCTCATCAGCCTTTTGTTTACCTTCATGTCCTGGCCCGCAATCTTTTTCTTTCTTTCTCCAAGTATTGCCGTTCTGACAACGCGTGGCTCTTACTTGTCGCAAAGATCCCCTTCCAATGCCCCTGGGACTTTGTATGTTCCTATAAACTTTGACAAGAGTCAAAGGCAATATACTGTCAACGTCACACTTGTAAGTTTGATACCTTGCATTTAAGCGTTCTTCTAGACTCCGATACGACCTTCTCAGCCGAATGGGTCTACCCAAGACCTGTTACCGTACAGGTTCGGGTTGACTACGAGCACAGGATATTCTTTTGTGGTGGGCCCGGAATGTTCAGTTTGTGGGAGCAATCCAACGTGAGTTTTACGCTTCAAAGCGAAAACACGAGGCTGAAAATCATCACCTGCTAGATTTTCGGTTCCATCTCAACCCGGACCGTCACAAAATATTTCCCTGCCAAAGGGTTATATCATCGGCTCACCCATCTCCCAGAAGGTCGGTCTCCAACTTCAAAACGGCTCTTCTTGGTCATGGCCAGACCCTGCCTGTAAATGAGTTTTCGTGCCAACTATTCCCACATTTCTTCTAATCACGAATCTTAGTCCTGGTGGTGAACCAGTCTAGCCCATCGATATTTTCGTCGGATTTCTCTGGAATAATCGGTCTTGGTACCAACAACCGGCAAGTCCATTGTTTCGTAGAAAAAGTTTGACCCCTTTTTAAAAAAAAATTACTTTACTTCAGTGAAGGCCAATTCAACACCACGCCTATGGGATCCTGGTTAATGACCAACCCAAGCCAGCAAAATTTTTCATTTGGTTTGGCTTTGAACCCTGCAGACGATGTCGCCCTTTCGGATGGCGGAGTTCTTCACTGGATCGCCCCGGACAAGGATGCCTATCAAGGCGATATCGCTTGGAAAACTTTGATATCTTCGTCTTCCCTATCAAGCAGTAATGGCAGTTCGATTCTCAGTGAAGTAGACTCCTTTGTCGAGATGGATAGCTGGACGTTTCATAGTGCCACCGGGCTCAACATCTCTCCCAGTGCAGGAAATCTTCTTACCGCGGTCGATCCTTTTTCCATGGACATAGTTTTCCCCCAAAGTGAAACTCGTTCGATATGTGAGTGTTTACCCTTCAATTCTTTGTGGTCGCCACTTATTTGTGCCTGTAGATGATGCTGTTCCCGGCTCCTCACGACAGGCTCCTTCTGGACCATCTGCGGCGTACGAGCTACCTTGCGATGCCAAGTTATCGCTCACGCTCACGTTTGGGGGCATTTCTACTACTTTGACGGAATCTCAGCTTGTGTATAATCTCGAAAATTCGACTTGTATAGGCGTCCTTCAGGAATGGGCAAACGACAACGAGACTGGATTTCTTTTAGGAAGCAGTTTCATCTCCAATATATATCTGTCAGTATCATACTTGATGACCCATTTGCCTATACTGACGTATTATACCCAGAATCTTTCAAGGTTCCGGATCAGGTAGCTCTTTTGGATTTGCCCACAGGAAGGCTTTGGCGCCTCCCCTAAATGGCGCAGCCATAGCTGGAGTGGTCCTGGGCAGTTTAGCTTTCCTCATAGCGACCGTCACAGCTGCCGCCTTCTTTCTTCGTCGACGACAGCATAATAGAATCAAGGTTGAGCCCTTCATGGGTGTAGTGAAGAATCCTTTCGACGATTCGAAATCCGTATCTCATCCGTCCCGTACTGGCGATTCTGGGCGGGTCCCCGCGGACCCCGTACCACTTTCACTGCAGCAGCAGCAGCACGTGGACCATTCTTACATTGATCATGATTGGCTTCCACATTTTGTGCTTGCTCCCACAGGGTTAGTACCTGTTCAGAGCGGAAATATTGGCCCTGGTCCTATCATCGGCAACGATCCTGGCCGCGATGAAAACAGCCAGCGACAGCAGCATTGGCAGATACCGATCATCAACACGTTATCACCAAGCATATGGTCCAGGTCCCCCCTTTCGCCGATGCTATATTCGCCAGTGTCGTGTGTTGAGCGTCGGACGCGTGCTGATGATCCTGTGTCTGATCCAACGCTGTTTTTGCGGGTCAGTCTGTCGTCTGCAATAGGTTTGAATAACGTGACTGGACGGGATGGGCTCGCGCCGGAAGGAGGGGGAGGGGGAGAAGAGGGGGAGAGCAGGCCTTTATTGCGCGTACAAGGGGATACTCATCTGACTGGTTCTAGCAGTCAGAATAACTCTGTGAGCTCTTTGCCAGCATATTCTCAGTCGGATCCTGCTCTTCTCCTGAATGAAGAGGTTCAGAACGTTCATTATTGAGGTACTTACCCGGGCCGTGTTTAGCTGGATAAAAATAGATACCGTAAATTGCGCCGCTGTAAATTTCCTTTTTTGGGCTCGGAACGCAATTAAGAAGCACGCGTTCGTAATTTTCCAACCGCTGCCATCGCCATGGGCAGGTACCTCACCGCTTCCTCGCTTTCTCCTCCACCTTCAACTTTCTGTCCGCCATGGCCAGCGGCGCCTCAATCGCCTCTGCGCCATCCCTCCTCCTTTTCATCCTAGCTTTCCTTTCTTGCAGTCGGGGAATCGCCCTCGTAAACGCAATCACGGTGTATTACGCTCCAGGACAAAACCCAACAAGCACCTCGGCTGATGTTGCTTCATATACTGGCGCAGCGGCATACAATCCTACTACACTAGATCCACCAGCCCTGCCTAATCCCATGCCACAGCTATCCCTCAATTTCAATCTTCAATCTAACGCGGCTGGGATGTCGATACCGCAGTCTGGCGCATTCTTGGGTTTTTCAGTGGAGATGTCGGTTTCCAATCAGATTTGTGAGTACTTTCAAAGCAAGTCGCTTCCTCGAATTGGCTTATATGCTCTTTCGTTTGGTTGACTCCGACAGTGGGAAAAAATTCGTGAGCAAAGTTTCCCCTTACTTGGTCATTTGACGCGATCGTTCCTACACAGAACCATACTTCAAGTTCCATTTTTGAATCTTCTGGCCACTATTCAACAGAGATCTGGATCTGTACGCGTTCGCGTTGGTGGAAACTCGCAAGATACGGCTTCCCAGGTTGCGAGTCTTGATGATGGTAAAGTTTTGGAAAAGGATCTTAGTGGAGTTACGAATCCGGTAAGGCCGACCATTCCTTCGAATATTTGACAACCTCAAATTTCCCATAATCTTTGTTAGACCCAAACCCCTCCTCTCGTGTTCACCCCGGACTTATTGTACATGATGAGAAATATTTCAGATTTTGTTAATGTTCGCTGGTTCATTGGTAAATCGCCCATCTACTTTTTTTCGCCATTGTATGCGTGTCTCTCATCGAGGTTTTTCTCAGGTATTCCTTTCAACGATTCATCAAACTTTCGCCTCGAGATTGCTCAATCCGCTCAAGTGATCTTGGGGGATTATCTGATTGGAGTTCAAGCTGGTAACGAGCCAGATTTGTATGGTACACTTTTTACTTTCAGTACATCACCCGGTGGTACAAGGCTATGAACTGATGATCTTCTCTGCAGCGGCACATCTTCATCGTCCAACCAACTACTCTCAATTCGATTACGTTGGCGAAGTAGCTAGCTTGATTAACGATATGTCACAGACACCGGATCTGTCAGTCGCGAAAAATCTTCTCCTCATTCCTAGCGTTTGTTCGTATTCTTAATTTTCTTCTTCGATGTTCGATGACGGGTTTGTGTTAATCGTGCCGGTACAGCTGGGACATGGACTCCTGAACAAGTCTGGGACACAGGAATTGTGGATGCGTTGAGTTCTAATATAGCTTGGTTAAGTGTTGAGCAGTGAGCTTGTTTTTTTTTTCTTTCTCTGCCGTGTGAACGGAAATGCCTCATTTTACGTTTTACTAGCTACCCCACCGACAACTGCTTCGCAGAATTCGGTATAGGCTCACCCGTAAACGTCACGGAACTATGGCCGACGTACTTGATGCACACCTCTGCCCAGAGCCTCGTTCAGCCGTATCTAAATTCAACAAATTTTGCGCAGCAAAAAGGGAAACCGTTCATCATGTTTGAGACAAATACCGCGTCGTGTGGTTTGTGTCTTTTTCTTTCTTTTTGAACTTTCATCTGAAAAAAAAATTACTTCAATCGTAATAGGCGGTTTTGCAGGCGTCAGTGACGTCTTTGGTGCTGCATTATGGGGTTTGGATTACGGCTTGCTTATGGCTGCTTCAAACTTTTCCGGAGCCATGTTCCACGTTGGTGGCGAAAGTGTGTACTATAACGTAAGTTTCTCTCGTCGCTAACCGAAATCGGATTGAATAAAAAATCTCTTTTTTTTTTTTTTTTCCCGCAGCCTTTCATTCGTACGTTAACCAAATATTGTAACATTTTACCTCGCGCTTATATTAGTCCGCTCTACTCAGCTCCTCCAACCAACCAATCAACTTTTCGACAGTGGACAGTCGGACCCGTCTACTACTCTGCCCTGGTCATCGCTGAAGCCCTCGGTCCGTCGAATGTTTCACAGGTACTAGAAGTGGGTACCGAGAGTCAAAGCGCGTATACGCCCAACTACGTCATTTACGAGAATGGCCAACCGGTTCGGATGGTCCTGATCAACTTTTTATCGGATTCATCTGGGAACAGCAATTATACCGCGAATATACAGATCGGAGGAGGTCAGACTGGACAGTCGGCGAGTATACCTTCGCAGGTGAAGGTAAAGTGAGTGGAAAAAAAGTTAAATGTGGGATGCGGATATGCTAAACTCTGGCCTTTGTTCGCGTAGGTATCTCACCGCTTCGTCAGTTTCGCAGAAAGGAGGTTATACGTGGGCAGGCCAGGTTTGCGCTTTGAAATCTCTGAAAATTCTGGTCATGGCTTCTCATGTCCTCTTCCTCCCTTCTATCCAGACATTCGGATCCAACTTTGAATCTGACGGCAGACTCGAAGGCACCGAAATTATCGAAACTATCTCTTGCGATCAAACGGCTCAAATATGCTCAGTCTCCGTTCCCGCCCCCGGGGCAGCTCTAGTATTTCTTACAGATAAGTCCACAGAGACCGCTGGGGCAGCATCAACCACGTTTGCTACTACGGTAGAGACGAGAACGATCAACACGGCCACGGTTGATCCCTCCGTACTAGCCACGTCGAATGGAAGAAATGGCAGTTTGCCTATGGGAAGCTCGAGTAAAGGGAGTGCGAATGGACAGGTTGTTGGGGTACGAGAGTATATGTCTGGGTTTATGGTAGTTTTGGGTGTTGGAGTGGCTAGTGCGATAGGACTGTTGATGAGAGTGGTGTAGACTTCCAGCCTGAGGTTGTTTTCTTTCATGAGTTCACGAACTACCATCTTCATTGCATGTATGTAGATATTTGTATACCATCTAATGGATAGAATCAGATGTATTTGGTAATATAAAAAAATGGCGGTGTGCTTATACGGTCCGCAGAGAGCTAGCTTTGGCATTTGCGACTCGGTAATTTCCTCGGTCACGATCAGCTGATCTGTGACTCAGCGTCCTTTCCTGGCCAGCCTTTGGTTCTGAATAGCCATAGCGATGAAGGCTCTCGAATTCGTGCTCCTCTGGGGCTCTCTTTCCACTGGTCTAGCCTATCAATGGCCCAAAACCCTTCTCTCATCAATAAACCCTCTCATCGGAAGTGGAGGACCAGAGCCAAACCTTTCTGGAGGCATGATACCCTCCGTAGGTCCGCCTTTCGCAAGTACTCGTTGGGTTGCCCAAAACCAGGCCAACTACGTCTCAGCTACGCCGTTCAACTATACCGAATTGTATGCGACGAATGGGTCTGTTCATGGATTTCAAGGTACACGCCAGGTGAGTTAACTCCACTGAGTAAAGTCCGTGGAAATACTAATTTTTTTTTCATACTAGCCAGCTATCTGGATGGGTGAAAGTGCCTGGGCTGCTATAGTTCCAGGAATGACGTCTGGCTCCCCGGAGGATATTATTATCACAGACTTTGATGCGCGAGGATTGCCCAAGATCCCTGGAACAGAAACGTTCGGTGTCGCCCTATATTCAGTTGGACTCACGTTTCCTAAATTTGGAGGAAGCACAGTCAACGTTTTAATGAGTGCCAGCTCTCGCGTTGGGCATCTGCAGTTCACGTTCGAGAAGGGTCCGGAAGATTCTTCGGCTCCCTACTTGTTCCTCCCAACGACACGCCCCACAACGATTTTCCATAACCCCAACATATTCGAAACTATTTACCCTAACGGTACCGTGCAGATATCCCCGGAGAACAATGAGATTTGTGGCAGCAATACTGAAATGCAGGATTGGATTATCGCGCCGGATAGTACCAAGGAAGCTGCTAGTCATTTCACTGGATGGTACTGCGCTAGATTCGACACACCATTCCCCATCTACGGAGTTACACAAGGCAACACCATCTCCGAAAAAGCAAACTCGGGAAGTGGGGAGGAAATTGGCGCGTATGCCCAGTTTGAGTTTCCGACCCAATCAAACACTGTGACGATCAACGTCAGAATTGGAACGTCGTTGATCTCTGCGGATCAAGCTAGGTACAATCTCGACGCTGAAACTAGCTCTTTCGATATTTCGAAGACTCGGGTAGCTACTGAAAATGCGTGGGCCGAAAAAATAGGAAGATTTCAAGTAGAGACGGATGGTTCCTCCGCGGCGGACTCGAACAAAACTGTCTTCTTGACAGGGGTGTTCCACGCTATGCAAGTAAGCGACACTGTTGATGGATGCGCGCGACTAACTGATTGTTCTTTCAAGTATCCCTATGAAGTTCATGAGCCCACCTTGGGAACGCCGAGATATTTTTCTGCCTATGATAATGCCATTCATGACGGGGAATCTTATAGCGGGTATTCCATCTGGGTACGCTGTGTCTTGCGCTCTTTTGGCCTGTTTAAATGGGGGAGCTTGCCTGAAAATTTTCTTTACTAGGACACTTATCGAGCCGAATGGGCACTTACTCTTCTGCTCGCCCCTGAGCGTGTTCCCGGGATGGTGAGAAGTATGCTGCAGGATTACGAGGAAGGAGGCTGGTTACCGATGTGGAAGAATATGATCGGTAGGCGAATTTCGGTACATGCGATGGTGCACTTCGTTTCATCAATGCCTAAGAAACCAATATCATGGTTGGAACTCATGCGGATTCGCTACTGGCGGAGGCTGTGCTAAAAGGTTTTGGAGGTGGGGAAAGTGGATCTGGCGACATCCAGCCTACTTTTACCGCCAAGGAGCTCACTACTATATGGGAGGCGGCGTGGAAAGATGCCTCTGTCCCTCCTCATGGGGATGATAGTGTGATTTACGCCGATCGTGAAGAGGCAAGCGCTTAGTTCAGAGGGAGATATGAGATATCCGATAGTTGACTTGTTATTTTTCTTCTTTTCCAGGGCGTTGATTACGAAGTGCGGGCAGGGCTATCAACATTCTTTGCTGAGAAAGCCTCTGGAAAAGGATGGGTCGCCAATGATATTCACTCAGAAAGTGTCAGCAGGACCTTGGATTATGCATGTAAGTTGATTCGGTGTTCTAGCGAGTATAGATTGCTCAACTTTTATATAAAATATAAGACGACGACCATGCAGTGGCGGTTCTTTCGACGCGCCTTCCTTCTCATATCGTGGAAGCGCACACACCAAACTTGCTTCAATTACAGGCACAATTTTATGGGGATTCTTTGAAACAAAATAATGTTACGACCTTTCTGAACGATCGCGCCTTGATAAATCCATGGACAGTATGGAACACTACAGCATCTTCACCTGCTGTAGTTACCGGGGGAGAAGACATCAAAGGATTCGTACAAGCAAGACAACGAGACGGCTCCTGGGCCGGTCAGTTCTAGGGATCGCATTGCCTACGAATCGCATTGTTCTGAATTTACTCTAGCGCCCACTGATGGATTTACCGAAGGTGATCGCTGGGTTTACTCATTCGCATTTGTGCATGATATCGGCGAGCTCGTCAAGAAACGGGGCGGCAACGAAAGTTTTTCCAAGAGCCTGGACGAGTTCTTCGACGGCGGTTGGGTGGATTTCACCAATGAAGTAAATTCAACCGAGTGTTATCGAGTCATCCCTGGCAAATAAACTGATATCTTCCTAGCCCGCGCATCATACGCCATATCTTTACGCACTAGCTGGTGCGGCTACGTACACTCAAGAGCGTGTGCGTGAAATGGCTTACATCAATTATAACAACACTCCAAACGGCTTGAGTGGAGTGAGTTTCGTTTCCTTTTACTTTCAATAAACCAATCTTTTTTTTTTTTTTCGTAGAACGAAGACTGTGGCCAAATGAGCGCATGGTATGTTTTCAGTGCGATGGGATTCTACCCTGTCAATCCAGTTTCAGGTGTATATGTCGTAGGCTCGTGAGTCTTTTCGCACTCTGGTCTCCAGATCAGTTTCCCTGATTCTGGTTGAGCACAGCCCGTTCTTTTCCTCTCTAACAGTCAATTTGCCTGTTCCGCCGTTCATCCCGCCATCACATTGGTCCATTGCTAAAAATCAGTACTACGACCAGTCAACGAAGAGTTATGTTCTTCGCATCCGAGCTCCCGGCGCAGAGACAAAGCCTTATGTTAGAAGCCTTCGGATCAATGGAAGGGTTGTTGAGGCTTGGGAGGAACCACTCATATCTCATGATGAGATCCGGTATGGTGGTATGCTCGAATTTGAGATGAGTGAGACTGCGGAAAATTGGGGAGGAGGAAGAGGGGCGTGGACTCGAAACGTCACCGATTACGCATCTCCAAGTGCTTTCCATCTGAATGGCAATGTGGAACACGTAGAGCTGTAACTTATCAGTGATTTAACCATCTCTCGAGATTTAAATCCTTATGTAATTATCTATTTCAAATAAATTTGAACTCCAAATTTGACTTAGCCGAACATCAAACGTATGGTCACGGACCTCCGGTTACACGGGGACCCCGGACCATGTCTGAACAACGTTGAACGCAAATGTGGAATGTAGAGTGTGAGTTGCAAACTACTCATAGTTATCCAGGGTTAGATTCGCCTCTTGAAGGACCCTTTATTGGACTCCCACGGTATCGCCTACCTCCATCATCAGCTTTTCCTTACTTTTTTTTTTTAAAACCTGTCGGACGGGCTCAGTGAATTTTCCGATAGCAGGCGTAGAGTGACGAGAGAACTTCGCCGCTTCGATGTGAATCCTATTGCGGGTCTAGATTTTCTATGATCAGACGTGCTGGTATTTACTATATTTCCGAAATACACATTTCGGAAGGCAGCATCGGTACGGTACGTAGTCCTACTAGCGTCAGTGTATGATTATAGCATTATAGCACTGACAGACTGATAGATTTGTGTTTCCGCAAGCAAGTAACTATCGTCTCTCCTGTTTGTTGAGCGGCTTATAGGAGCCATCTCCCAGCGTACCGGTGGCCTAGGGACGGTCGCGACTATAGATTAACCGGCGGAGCAAATAAAACTTATTTGCTTGCTAAAAAGGGACCGATTGATGGGCTGGTAAACTTTCTAGATGTTTCAGTGATACCGGAATCATCCAGTCTTTATGGACCCTGGAGAGTAATCCATTTTCAGAGATTGCGGTGACCGTTGCGCTACCTTTTTGCCATATCTACCGACGGTGCACGTTTCTGCTTCCACGATAGTACTTTCCTCTTACTTGCTTTCAAAATCAGGATAGGTGAATTATGACTTCAAGAGAGAGACGACCTTGGACTCCAGAAGAAGATATTCTTCTGCGTGCCGCTGTTAGAAAAGGCAAGTTATTTCTCCCAAACAAACCAATTGCTTTTTACTGAGTGTCGTCGGGCTATTTATCACAGAGGAGCCCGGGAACTCAGCTCCCTCAAAGTGGTTTGCCATAGCCACTCACGTTCCTGGTCGGACAAACAAGGACTGTCGGAAACGCTGGTTCGCAAGAATGGCAGTCGACATCGTTCGAGGGGTTTGGTCCGCTGGAGAGGATGCGAAACTAATGAATGCTGTGGCAAAGTACGGAACGAAGTGGGCATTTTCTTTTTCTATCCTCGAGAGAAAAAAATCATTGACTGTTTCTTAGGTGGTCGCTGGTAGCGACGATGGTTCATACCCGGAACAGCGATCGTGAGTGAACTATCGACTTCCCAACTTCTTAATCAAACGGCTTACCATGGGCCCGTTGGCAGAATGCGCCAAGCGTTGGACTGACACGTTAGATCCAACCATTGATCGCTCAGGATGGCACCCAGAGCAAGACCAGATACTCCTCGATGCTGTGAAATTGCATGGCACATGCTGGAAAAATATAGTGCGAACATACTTCCCCGGAAAGACGGGTCTATCGGCCAAAAATCGGTTTGTCCAGCTTGCCTTTAACGCTTGAGTGAGGAAACTTACTCACTTTGTTTAGGTACACCAGTCTCACACGGATGCAGAATCTATCCCGTCGTCCTCAACGCGTTCGAGCTCGTTCTGCGGAGGATGATGGGCAATGTCAGTCGTTTTATCTCTTTCGTTCTCGAACACTGAATGATCTCTTTTCGTCTCCCTAGCCTCGTCCTCTCACACATCCAACGAATCCCAGCTACCTTCCCTCCACACCCCTCCACTAAAGCAAGAAGAATCATGGCCTCGCCATACGTATTCACCATTGCATTCATCGTCAAATCATCCAGACTGGGAAATTTCTTCCAGCCCACATGCAGAGCCTCACTGCCATCACAGTCACTCATTTTCGACCCCTTCGTACGAATCTAGACCACTCTACTCCGTGGAGTCGAGCACGACTTATTGGAGTACTCACCCTACTTCGTCTACAAGACGTCAAGCTTCATACTCCGACTACGATTATAATACGTATTTATCTTACCACTCTTCATCCTCTTCAGTGGTACCCTTTTCTCGAGAGCATGGCTCTTTCTACGGCTCCTCTCATCATAGCTTTCTACCTCAGCATCCTTCGTATCGTATGCAAGATGGTCCATACGCTTTCCACACCTGGTGAAGTGGCCCGATGAGAGGCAGCTCAGATGTAGTGGAATGTAGCTCAACCTCACATTTATCAGTTTATCTATAGATTCTGTAGGCCCTTGGGCCCTTGTTAGTTGTCTCTTGCATTTTTGTATCTCGTGCCTTTATATCTCTCGTTAACTACCATACAGAAAAATATTTATTCAACGAAAGCGCACACAGATCGTTCATAATTATAGTAAGTTATGAAATCCAAAAAGAAAGCAAAATGACAATGACCAGGCAAGCAAGCTGGAAAACTCGTAGAAGGGTAAATATGTCGATAAATGTAAATGTGTCGATAAATCAGGGAGAAAATGCTAAACAAAAAAGCGACTAGATTTCCAAACACCGTCCGTCGATATAAGTAAGGACGGGTATAAACTCCCATACATCTGATAGTCTTTGCTAAGACCTAGACTTGCCAGATTTTGACTTAGATTGTTGCTTCTTCGGGCTCACGTACTCTGGAGGGGGTATATTTGGTAAATCGGCTGTGTCGAAACTTTCTTTCCAGGCTTCCTGGTCTCTCTGTTCCCGTCTACCACCCGTATCCGGTTTTCTTTCGTGAGCTGAAATGATCGCGGCGGTATCCTCTCCTTCAAAACTATGTCCATTCATCGACTCATCCGCAGCGTCGAAGTCATCAGTGCCAAATTCTGTATTAGCGCCCTTGTGCACTCGGCCAAAGTCTGAGAATCCATAGCCGTGCATCTCACTCTCTACCTCGCCATTATACTCGTACCCCTTCTTCGCCGAGTGGGTGAATGTGGTAGACGTAGGGGAATACGGGTATACAGTCGTTGGGTCAGCCAGAAGTGTTGCATCTGGGTCAAATTCGTGCCAACTTGCTGGGGGATGCTGATGATTTTGGGAATATACAGAGGGAAGCGGAGGGACTGCAGGTCCACGGTCCAACGAAGGCAGAGGGCCGTCTCCTAGACTCGGTCTTGGGGTGGCATATTGTCCCAAGCTCGTCATTGATCCAAGATAGATTGATCCAGCAGTGCGAACCCCGACATCGTACGGGTAGAGCGAGGTCGCAGTAGTGAGAGTAGAACCGACAGATGGTTGAGCTATATGAGAAGCTCGCTTTGAATTCACGAAAGACGGAGCATGGGGAGTAGCCGGAGCAGTCTCATGTCCAACCGCAGATGTGAATGCCGCAGATTCGCGATATGGTGACAGACCGTATCGTATTCCACCCGACACGGGGATTGGGAGGGCATCCAGTTCACCTCTTTGCCGCACCTTCCCTTCTCGCGCATCTTGTTGATCTTTGACACGGTCGCCATATTGTACGGGCTCCCGTCGCGCTGTAGAAGGCTCATCGATAGTCTCCCTTCCATCATTGGTCGTAATATCAATCACATCGTCCATGTCGGGATGGTACGTTCCTGCTCCCGTAGTCCGACTGCGGCCGCGACTGACACCAACAGGACCAGTTCCACCTAACAGCACTGCAGAACCTGCCGAAGGACGCCGACCAAGTTCTCTACCAAGGGCTGCCGTGGTATCGTTCGACTTCGTGCGAGGCAACCTTGGGCGACCATCTGCACTACTCATAAGCGCAACCGAACCAATAGAGTTCCGTAGTCCTCTTCTCATAAGCTCTGATTCCATCACGGGTAGTGGAGTACCTTTTTTCTTCATTATATCCTCCTCCAGGTCGTTTATACCGGTCGGGACTTGCGGACGCCCACGTTCGGCTCGTTCCAAATCATATATGGTACCGCGATATATCGAGCCTGGAGGAAGGGTACCAGTATGGGGATGAGTGAATAGAGTTCCTGTGTCAGTAGAGTAGGCTGTGGATTGAGCGGAATCCGCTGTCCCTTGTCTTCTCGGCATTGTAAAACTGTTGCCAATGAAGGGATTTTCGGAGAAATTGGGCGATGTCAGAGAGACAACTGAGCTAGAGGCATGTTTGTCGGAGAATGGGTTTGCACCTGTGCCAGCACTCGTTGGGGATAAATAGGGGTAAGATGGGTGTTGGTTAAGAAGCAAAGAAGCCTGAGATGGATTTGCAAACGGGCTAGCCTAGGGAAGGGTCTTGTATTTGAGCATAGAGTGTTATGATATGAATTGGACATCGAGATCCTCGCGGGAGAAGTGACTGAGAAGAATACTTACCGAAGTTAGACCGCCTCTCATAGGTTCACTGAATTGCCAAATGCCATTACTAAGTCGAGTTGCGACACGCATATTGAGCCCAGGGGTATGTACAAACCTAGGGCATATTGTGAGGACAAACGAAGAAAGAATTTGTACGAAGCACGCACCTGGGCCCATCTCCGTCATGTAATTTGGTCGGGTCTAGAGCACTTTGGTTGAACGGCGTAATTTTTGCCGCCAGAGACTTGGATTTGGACTTTGTAGAGGCCAAGGTGGAGGAGAGGGAACGTTTCAGTGTGATTGAGCCAGTTCGTAAAACATTGGTGATTCCCTCTCCTATACTTTCTCGTCTACTCCTTTTTCGCCCAATGAATTTGAGGCTGGAGTTCTCGGAGAATCCGCCGCTATCGTCACTCCTGAAGCTGGTGTCGTAGTCTTCTTTGTAGACTCCCCGAAAGGCAGTCTATCCCTAACCTTGAACCGCATAGTCCACCAAATGATGATCCCGATCCCAATAACGCCGAGGACGCATAGGACAATGATCACTGCTCGTAGACGTGGTGAGTCTGGGTTGGGGTCAGTTTCGGAGAGTAAGGTTGAAGTGACGAGTATGGAAGGGTCAGACATGCTGAATGCTCCGAAATTCGTTGCTCCAGTTAACCCTGTCTGAATTTTGCCGAGTCGTGTTTAATCAAGTTACGCTACCGCGAGAACGCGGCAAAGATAGCGTACTGTTCACCAAGCTTTTTTACGGCCCAGATAAATAGTAAGAATGAAAGTCGGAAAAAGGAGTGAAGGCAGGACAGGGAGAATGCGCCGTGGAAATGATGGCCCAACTCCGATGCTTACGTCACATGTAAATAAACGACGAAAATCTTTTTATTTAATCTCCTTCATCCGAACTGGCCACATCACTCGTTCCATCGTCTTCTTTCTGCTTCGCCTCCGTGTCACCGCTGTTCGTAGTGGAAGTAACAAAAGAGGGAAGAGATGTAGAAGTCTTTCCCCCAATGCCAGCAGCCGACTTGATCTGCTGACTCTTCCACATATATGCCATCTGCAACAGCTTGAATGAGGCTGGATTGTTTTCGCGCTCGTCATCCGCAAATACGAGGTCCCAGTCTAAGACAGTTAATGTCAATTCGCTCAGAAAATTAAATCTAAAAAAACCCTCCTACCTTCAACCATTTGTCCAGTCTCCTGGTCAACGTGTCTTTTCTTGCTAACGATAGGCATCATTCTCTCCACCTTGGTCAGATCTTCAGGTGTGCCATGTGTAGACTCGAAGGATTTCCAGACTTCGAGGAGAGCCACGCGCTATGTATTATATTAATTACTCGGAAAAAGTCGGGAATTAAGAATTAAGAGAAACGTACATCATCTTTCAGGCCTTTCGTCTTCAGTTCTTTGTAGCCCCTCTCAAATACTTGCCTGGCACGGTCTGGGTCACCGGGAACCGTTTTTTGTTCCTTTTCTTCATCCTCTTCATCCTAAAAATTTCCGAATTGAATCAATCGAACGCGGGTACAGATGGGGAAATCAAGACAAACCTCGTCTTCATCTTCCCGTTCTGCTCTAGGAAGAGCAATGGATTCCGCCTCAAATAGCGCAAAGGATATCCATACTTTGACATGACCACTATGTGAAGAAACATCAGCCAAATATCTATTAAGAGCTGAACAAAACACATACCTGAGACTGATCAACCGCTCATACAAACTCCTTGCATTCTCCCTCTCGCCCTCTTCGACTTCGAAATCAACATACGCCTTCCACAACACCTCCGGCATACTCAGTGCGGCCTGTGAAACACCCAATTCAAAGATACCCCGGGTTCTAGCGTAATCTGCGAGCTGAGATTCGAGTTGGGCATATGAGATCCATGTAGTTGAATTTGATGCGTCGAATTCGAGGTATTTTTCATACAATTTTCTGACGCGATCGAATTCTCGGAGCTGGATGCGTAATATGTTAGGACACCGCAAAGGAAAAGAGCAAACCGAAAGGCACATACGTCAGTTTCAAGCTCTATGTATCCTTTGAAAAGTTTTTCCTTCGGACACAAACCGATGGCATTTCCTAGAATTTTCCGAGCGGCGGGTAAATCTATGCGACGGATCTCGAATCTGGTTATTGAGACTGAGCTTACAATATACAAAATCAAAGTCGAAACACTCACCTCGCGAACATGATCCACAGCTTTGCAAACGTGAATAGTTTATGTGGGACAAGAGAAATGGCCGTTTGGTAGATTTGACGTGCGCGACTATAGTCCTATAGATGCGCAGGTCAGTAGCTTTATTGATAAAATGCCCGTTTGTTTACTTTTGTCTCAATCTCCTCGAAGAGCGCGTAATCCAACCACAGATAGATGTATCTCCTCCAATGTCTTTTTTCGTTTCCTGGCGGAACCTGTGCAACGGCTCGTTCGTACACCTCCCTGACCCTGCTTGCCGCCTTTTCTAATTCCTCTTCTTCTGACCCATCTGCATTACGTTTATTAACCATTCGCACATGCATTCGTTGAACTCACCGCTCCTCAAATCCCCGTACGCACTCTCTTCCAACCTCACATAATCGAACCAAACATCGTAGTTGCGTCCATCATGAGAGAGTTCATCTTCGTACTGTATACGCCGTTTTCCTAGCACGGTAGTTTCGAGTGTTGTGCGAGTCCCGTGCTGTTTTTCAAATTTGGTATAGGCGGCATACAGGGAGGCGGACTTCGAGCGAGGTATACGTGAGAGCGCAAACTGGCAAGGAAGAAAAAAAGTCAGCAAGCGCGTGTGGGCACAGACATGAACAAATACTTTGTAGATAACTCTAGCCCTCTCAATTTCCTTACACCGGACCTCCATCCTAGCAAACGCTCCAAAGACCGCTTGGGCCTTCTCCACTTGCTCCTCATCGTCTCCGAAAAAGTCCAAGGCTGTTTGAAACACTTCCCGTGCTTTATCGACCCTTCCTCGTTCTTCCTCGAATTTGGCCCACTTGACCCAGGTTCTCGGTTCCGGCCTAACCCCAATCCAGCGCTCGTAGATGGTTGATGCTCTGTCGAGCTCTTGATAACGCTCCTCCATTTTTATATAAGCCTGATACGCCTTGTCGTCCGGTTCCCAAGCCAGCCATCGTTCGAATACCTGTCTTGCGCCGCTCACATTCTGCAGCAGTTCTTCCAGGTAGACATATTTGTACCATAGTTGGTCTACTCGAGGTAGCAGAGTCACCGCTCTGTCAAAAAGATTTCTCGAATGTTGAACATTCCGATTTTTCAACTCCATTTCGGTATATGACAGCCATAGCTGAATCGAACGGGGGTCGACGTCCAGCGCACGTTCATACACAGATCTAGATCGAGCAAATTCATTCTGGGAGGCCTCCCAATTGGCATATTGAAGCCATTCTTTGCTGGAAAGGAAGAGTCGAGGTTAACCATTTTGGCGTATTTTCCAGAGAATTGAGATTGTGACGCACATGCTCCCCCTAGTTCTTCGTATTCGTTCCTCGAATTCCTTTCTTTTTCTTCCTCTGTACTCGTTTAGCTCCTCGAAATCCTCGACACGCTGTTTTGGGGCGCGAAATGCAGACTCTTGACGCTCTTGAGCCTCTCGCAAGAGCTGTTCTGCGGTGATTTGGATTGCGGCTGGGGCGCGGTTTTTTACTCTATTTATTAGATTTGAGTTTCGGAGCAGCGGTACGAATCCACTAAACGTACCGTGGAGCACGCCCGTCCATTGTGAGAGTGAAGAGAATGAGTATACGATACGAGTTGGATGAAATGAGAGGGCGATTCAGACGACACGTGACTTGGACGGTGATTTCAAGTTGTGCATTTTTATTTTCAATAAACGTCCATCTTGTTGTTTTTAAGAACTGAGTGCTGATTGAACCGGTCGAAATGGGCATTGTTATGGTACAAAATTTTACACTTTGAATATTATAAAGATAGATACACAACTAATATCCTTTACTACTAAAGCCCCCCAGAGGCATTTCCACCGAGGCGGCGGTTATCAGGATGAGCACCTGCGGAGAACACAAAGTCGGTCAGCAAAAAGAAAAGGTCGCGACGGTTGCTTAGTAGAACTCACCATGAGCGACGGCTCGTTCTCTACTCAACAAAGCTTCCTTTTCCAAGCGTTCTGCTTCTGCCAACTCTGCACTTTGGGTTTTGAGAGCATTAGCTTCCCTGTCACGGTGCGCATGTACTAATCAATATCCATTCCTGATACCGTTGAACATCCCCAACTTACATTTCCTTCTGCATGCCTCTGGCTTTCAACGCATTACTACCAACCATCGAACCGATGGCTTTTTCGACTTTTGATGTCGTTGAGTTTCCGCCGCCACCGGTAGCGTTCAACTCGGACGAGGGCGGAATGTTTCCTGGAGTCATCTTGTATCCATCATCGCTCATGCCCATACCGTGCGTGGGCTGGTCATTCATCATGCCAGGGTTGGCACCATACTGTTTCGCAAATGAGGGTGCGCCTTTGATAGGATAAGTAAGATCATACGTCATTGGCCGTTGGCTGAGGATACATGTCTTGCTGAGCAGCACGTCCACCACCGGAATGAGCAGCTGGGAAACCAGAATCGGCGGTTGTGACGCCCCCGCCCCCGCCGCCCCTTGACGAGTCGGTCATACGACCAGCGCCAGTATCTTGGAACTGTTCATCCTTTCGCAACGTGTTGGGTTTCTAATGGATATCAGAAAAGACCATAGATAGTGTGGCGCTGAACAAGCTCACCTTGTCATGTTTGTGTCCACCGAAAAGAGGCATTGTATGGTTTGCTGGTAATTGACTGTTTGAGATTTGCTATTTGGTATACACTGCTGAACGGAAGGGCTTTTATATGTTAAGTAACCGCTCGCGCGAGAGAGACATACTCCGATTCCGTCGACGAAAGGGTCACAAACGGCTGCCGCTTTGAGCTCCAGCACACCGGTCCTCCTGCCATGAAGAATACATACCCCGACGTGGACCGTCTCGTCTGCGCGCACGTCCCGTGGTCTGCATCGACAAACCCTATCGGTTGTATTCCTTCCCCTGACGCAGGGAAGGTTGATTTTGGCGGTGAGTACGTGATGGTGTATCCAATTGTGTTCCTGATGTAACCTATGAGCCACAGCAGGCACTCCCAGTGAGCTCTCCCCGGATTTGCTTGGAACCGGGCTAGATAGCCTGTTGCGAACGCGAGGTCGGGACGTGACCATGCTTGCCCCCACATAGCCGATCCCAGCAGTTGTCTGTATGGCTTGTCAGACATGAAGATTCGGTCTGATTCCGGGAGCGGATTCGGAGCTGGTTCGAGCGTTTGTTGGATATTCTGCGGGAGTGGGGTGTATCTGGTGCGTATCTCTTCTAGATTGAAATGCTCGAGCATACGATTAAAGTATGCACCCTGCGAAAGAGTTACCGACCCTGTTTTCTTGTCGTGGAAGACCTGACACCCCAGCAGTGTCTCATTCTTTACCTCTCCCGACTCGTACCTCTTCTGCATCTCAGTCACTACTTCTTCCTTATCCTCACTTGTGCCTCCAAATACATCATCACCGTAAGTTCCGTGAATTGTATACTTCCCGTCCTTCCTCCGCCATCTGACAGAGGGATCCGCCTTTGACGTCCTGTATCCGTCCTCTTTGAATGCTTTACCTAATGTGTCCTGCCAGTCGTGTGACCCCTGTCGTAGTCCGTAGATTGATTTACGCAGTTTGCAGACTAGTTGTTCCTCCCCTGGCTTGGCGAACCCGTGAGGCTGCTCCATATATACGTCGTGTGATATGGGACTGTTCAGGAAGGCTGCTTTGAAGTCGACATGGAAGAATGACAGGCCCAATACGACAATTAGTGCAATGATGAGCCTCATGGACTCGAGCCGAGCCACGCCTCCGTACGTCTCTTCGAAGTCAACGCCGTATGTTTGCGTGAATCCCTGAGCCACCCATCTTGCCTTTCGCCTGTCCACATCGCCGGTTGGGCCCCACTTAATTGCGTATATCCATCTTCCCTTTGTCAGGTTTGCTCCAACAGGTAATGGCACCAAATCCCAGCACCCCTTCTCAACGAGTGTCTGGTATTCAGTCTCCATGGGTTGGCGCCACAGGTCGGGCCTCTTCATAGCCTGCGTATGCGACTTAGGCACATACTTGTCGCCCATCGTCGCCGCAAAAGCCCAGGGGTTGCAAGCAATCGACATGAGAGGAGTTGGTGCATTCTGCACTATAGATACAAACGCCCGAGGGTGCGAGTCAACCCAGTTCATTTCCTTTCGGACGAGTGCGTCGACATTGAGGTTTGTTCGGTTATCGCGATTCCGCAGGGTTCGTACGTTCGGTTCGGGGGGCGGCGTTGGGGCAGTTGTTGGTGTGGCGTGCGGAGATAAGGTCAGTCCGGGGTCGTCTAGGCTGATCGGCGTTTGACTCCCCGGCAACTCAACAATCACGCGATCCAGCTCCTCGGGATCAACCAATTCTGTCCGAGTTCGTCCTGCCCCACCCTCCTCAAATCTGACATCCCTCGACTCCACTATTTTCCCTGAGTCCGGGAGCCATATCCTGTATCCTCGCCTACCAATAAAGCCCAGTAACTTGCCCTTCGCTGCCTGTCTTGCCAGTTTGCCTCCAGTTTGTGTTCGGTGCAGAGTCACCCAACAGTCACATCCGAATGGTCGAAGGTGCGATATATCTTGTCGTTTTCCTGACCAGACCTGTATTGGCACTTCGTCTGGGAACCTTGCTGTTGGTACAAAGTTGTCGACATATGTGAATGTTGCCCCGGACTCCGCCCAAAAACTCGGTGGTAATCCGGAGTCTTCGAGTTGGGTACGTACACCTTCTATCACTGTCCTATTCCCCCTCTCAGCCATCCCATTAGCCGCTGAGGAATACGGTGTGATTTTCTCCACCACTATTCCGTGCTCGGTGCAGTATTTGTCCATAATCGCGTTGTCAAATTCACCTCCACCGTCGAACCTAATTACGCGCACTTTCTTCCCAGTTTGTCGCTCCGCCATCATCCGGTACTTATGGAATTCCTTCAGCGTAGTCGCGGCCTTTTTGTCTGCCAAAAAGTACGGGACTCTGACTGCTGAGCGCCCGTCTGTGCATAGCATCATGTACTCAGCTCCCCCTCTGCTTCGCGTGCGGGCGGGCCCAAATAGATCCAGGTGGACCCTCTCGAGTACTTCCGTCTCGTGTACAACCTTCTCATCAAACGGACGTCGCGTAGCCTTTCCGTACAGGCACGCTTCACACATCCCAAGCGCTCTTTTCGATCGAATCTGTAATCCGTCGACCAATTTCTGATTCGCCATGCGTAGGATTCGGGGTATCGCCACATGGGCTAGTCGTCTGTGCCAGGTTCCTATGTCGGTCGGCTTCTCATGGGATCTGGCTGAGTTGGCCTTGGTCGGGGAATCTACAGTCCGTACCTCGTACATTCGACCCTTCCCAACGCCTTCCAGTATCACAGTGCCGTTGTCCTTGCCCACATTCAGCGTTCCCCTCCCCCAGTTCCCTACGAATCCACGACGGTCAAGTGCCGAAAGCGATATCAGATTGTGTCCAAAGGATGGGGTGTATCTTACTCCCTCCAATCTGATCGTCCTTCGTTTCCCGCCACTAAATGTATCGAACTCGACCGTGCCTGATCCATGGATTTTGAACTTTCCAGCATCCCCGGCGATGGCGCTACTCCCGTATGCATCTTGTATCTCCCTGAACGATACAAAGTCATTTCGCTCCGCCCAACAGTGTTCCGATGCACCCGAGTCAATAAACGTCCTGGTCCTCGATTCACTGGAAGTGGAATTCGCTTGACAAGCAGTACATTCAGTGGCATACTTTAGCTCGAACTTTACAGGTAAGTCGCTATATACGTCACCACTCCCTCTAACTGCCTGACTATCCTCTACTCCTAGAACGGGAGGGATTTGTCTGGGCAAGCTTGTGTCAGGGGAGTGTAGGGGCGTCTGACGTATATGCGACGTACCCTCTGTGTCCTCCCTGTCTGTCTTTAGTGTTTGAGCAGCCAGGACATAAAGTTCCGAAGGGTCAGGGTCTGTTTCGATTGTATTCGCTTGAACATCCGCAGACGACGCTTTCGCGCTTGGTTCGTCAGACTTGGGGCGCCACCATTTTGGAGTTTTCCCTTCCTGTCCTCCTCCCTTCGCCCAGCAACGTGCTTTACTGTGGCCTGGCTTGCCGCAGTTAAAGCACTTCCCATCGTTGCTAGATCGTGCTGGACTTGTCGAATGCACCGCTGCGGCGGAAACGTCAGGATGCTTGGCCATCAGCGCTTTGACCTTCTTGAGGTCTCGTTCCTCCTCATCTACTTCCTCCTTCTTTTCCAAGTAGAGTGCATGGAGGAACGTGAACACTGACTCGCTGTCTTTACCCGGCACATTTCGAACCTCTGGCTTCCACTCCTTGGGAAGGGACGCAAGCACGATAAGTCGGAACTGTTCGTCGGTGCATGTTCCTCCGCAGTTGTGAAGTGTCTTCAGTAGGTTCCGCATCTTGCGCTCGTGCTCTTCCATGGAAGTCTCTGTGTCATAAGAGTATTTCCTGAGAGCCGAGTCTGCCAGGTGAATCCTCTGTTCGTTCCGCTGTTCAAACTTGTCGATCAAGTGTTTCCAGATGAGATCGGCACTTTTCGATTCGTCTACGCCCAGTCCTACTGGGTCGACAATGTTCGTCACTATGGTACTGACTGCTATCGCGTTGCGAGCAATCCACTCCTCTGGTAGGGGAGTGGTGCTGTATATTACAGTGGGGGTAGTGGTGACAAAGGAATAGGGTGGGGTTGGTTGGTTGATATTGCCTTCGATATATCCCATCAGGCCTCGAGACTGTACTGCGAGCAACACTTCTCGTTTGTACTCCCTCCAGTTGTTCTCCCCGACTAGCTGTTTCGCTTCGGGGAACCTTGGCGCAGTCACTAGGCTCTGTGACGCCGACATTTATTCTAGAGTGGATTTTTCTTCGGGGTTTTTCGCTGAGGATATTTTAGTTTAGAAACAGACGAGTCTCATAATCTGTTAAGTAAAGTAAGTCTCTGTTGACTAGGGAATCAACTCTAGGCTACCTGTTAAGTAAAGTAAGTCTACCTATAATCAGTATCGTAGGTATTGAATATCTAGTAGCGTACGCACCTCTGTTGACTAGGGAATCAACTGAGGTGCGTCCACGTATTGTCCTAACCTATATACCCTATCGTATGGATAAACTGTATGACTGTCTACGACTGCCTAATAGTATAACCGCGCACTGCACGGAAGTAAACGAAGAATAGATGAAGAGAAAGAGAAATCGCCCGATTAGGGAAAGGCCAAAGCTATACTTACTGACCTACGGACCACTCTCTCTAACATTATACAACTTAGCTGGGGCCTATGAAGCCATGAACGCGTCATTCGAAATGTTACCAGGACTCCAGGACTCCAGGAGCCTGACGTAGCGACTCGGGCGTGACTTGGTTCACCAATGTAAGTGACTATTCAAAGTCTTAGTCCGTCATATATTGATAGCCACGCTTTGGCAATAATACACTTACCTACCCCAGGAAAACAAGGACGCCATCCGGATGGGAAAGTTTGACGCAAAAGCACGAACACGAACTTGAGGACTCTATAGAAGCAGGTACAAAGATTTATATATTCTTCTATCTACATAGAAAAAATGACTTTTCGTTCAAGGATGTGGTTATTGGAATTTGGATAGCTCAGTCATTCAGTTTGACTCACGGCAGGCTCAGTTTTCATTGTCGAGCTGTACACAGGTCAGCGCCCTGACAGTTTTCACTAACGAGTTCTCCTGTGCCGGGTCTCTTCTAGTTCGATACTAGCGACTGCGAGATACGTTCCCTGAGTTGCCAAATTTCAACGAAACAATGGGAACCCCTCTTCACTCTTGTGGATCTTGTTCTGGATCCTGCCTTGGTCTGTCACGCTATCGCTGGGCATAGGTAAATATTTGAAGACTCTAGTCGTGCCTGCCACAAACTGGCATTCATAGGATTCCCTGGAGCATTGGAACCTGCATTGACTAACGTATCTCTTTCAATTTCGCCATCTTATTGGGTGTTATTACAAAAACATCGCTTTCTCTTCGACCGGTGCCTGCCACACTGGCATTCAAAGGATTTGATAGGACTAGTGGACGATACATTGGTCGGGACCCCCATTGAACATCACTATAATAATTTACGATGAATACTCAGTTTCTCATTTACCCCATTCTGCGTCTAGGCTTTTGGGTTAAGGGCTTTTGACTCTTTGACACGGGCAACGCATGGCGAAACGATTAAATTTCAATGTCGAGACCAAGGCCCGCAGGAACTCTATTAACTTGTGAGGAGTACCCTAGAACACTTAGTTTCTGGTACATATTCGTTAGACCTTCCCCAGGGACGCGATTACATTGGCGTCTCCTGGCACAGTCTAGTTGCATACAAAAACCCTTTCCCCAAACGAGGATTTGGAACTAAAGTTATATATGTGGAGGCGATGTACTTTGTTGTCCCTATGTCAGTTTCCTGCGCTGCCGAGTAAAAAAAAAAATTCACTCATGTAAATTATATAGATACGAATGAACTGGTGATATATAAGACCAGCCTGTTATACCTACAATCACCTCGTATCTCTCCCTCTGCCCTTCAAGTGTTTGAGACCATGAATCCATCAGGAGCCGTAGTCTCCAATGAGGGGATAGCAATCATGATAGTTTATTTGATTTACGGTGAGTGGTATACTTTTTTCTGCTTCAGCCCCCAAACTTCAATAGCTTAAGCGCCGCGCAGGAGTCTACCTTTGCACCTCGATTTTACCTTTTTATCTCCTCTTGTTAGTTTTGAATAGTCATCAAAGCGGAGTTTGCAGAGTTTGCTTATTTCTTATTCTAAAGGTGTCATCGTCGAAAAGTGTCCCATTCTCGCAAACTTGTCTTGAGCATCGTTGCCATTATGTTCGTCAATCACACCGGACTCGTTACTGCGGCCAGTATATGCTACTCGAACGACCTCAAGAGCCTTTACGAGACGGTTGAGCAGGGATCAAATTACCAAGCTCAGCTGGTCGAAGTAGTCCTTGCAAGAATAAATGTAAGTAGCGCCGATCCTGGAACTATGAATACTATGCTCACGACGAATTGAATCGCAGTATTTCCTCAGTGATTTTGTGGTCGTCTGGAGGGCATGGTCCCTATCCAACGGACGATGGAATTCTCGATATGTTCTGTCGGTCGTTCTCTTTGCCACATTTGGTTAGTCGAACGCTTCCTTTGTCATTCAGGACCTACTCTGAACGTCCCTAGTCACATTGACTGTCGACGGCGTACTCAGTAGCCTCGCATTGAGAGATAGCACCAGCCAGCTTGCTTTAAAAAGCGTGAGCTTGTCGCCGGTAAAACAATTAGGGAGCAGAAAGTTGTCGATGACTCTTGTTCTCTTCTTCACAAATATCATCGCTACAACATACATCGGGATGGCTTTCAGGTAATTTGTTTCTGACTCTCGGTTCGGTACTGTTTGAACCCACACACACCAAGAACCTTTCGAAACGCAACAAAAGGTCATTTGCGGCCTGGAAAGAGAACGACAAGCATGGGTCAGATGCTGTTATTCATGTTTGAATCGGGACTTTTGTACTCAACAATATGGGTAAGGAGCCCGCACTTTGGCTTGTTAGACGATTGACCTAAAGAATTTATAATATCAGCTCGTATTAACTTTCGACATCCTCTTTCCCTTTCCTCCCAAAGTCAACATTGCCATCGCCCTAATTGTTCCCCAAATCACGGTGCGTCTATCTCTTTTGACGGAGTCTAAAATTGATACAAGCGTCGTCATTTTCAGGCCCTTTATCCAGCTCTCATCATCCTGGTTCATGTGGTGAAGGCACCTGAATACAACCAGACTATCGAGAATCACTCGCGATACGTTGACCAGCATGACATGGCGATGACCCAAATACAAGATAACGCGACAGATGTGTATGTTCTCAGCGGCCCACCCGGAAAAAGTCAAGCAACGTCCGAGTTCTCAGGTTGAATAGGTGCTTGAGAGTTTTGAGTAGAGTACATCAGAGCGTAATTTGATATCCAGACTAATGATGGAATTCACTGTGTAGAGTGATCAATATCATCTGGATCATCGAAAGTGATCTCGTTGTTCACGACGAGACCCAATCCCTTTACACCATTCCACCAAGCTCCTGCATCAACAAGAGCCTTGCCTTCTTGCTTCACCTTGGGAACAGATAATACAGAGTTATCAGCGCAACGAATAAGGATGGCTTGATCCGGCTTGGAGTAACGGGCTCGCCCGGAAGAGTGGGCGCCCAAGGAGGAAGAGGTGAGGTATACAATGATGGCGAGTGTATCTGAACCGTTTTGACGGGTTGAAGAAATGCAGTGAGTGGGCGCTTGAACGAAGATTCAGTAAAGAGACCGATTAGATTGGGAAAAAGAAATTTAACCTGGTGGGATAGTGCCCAGTGGATTCGAACGATGGCCTTGGCAGTCATTTTGGAGAAATCAAGGACAGTATCTTGAAATGTGATAGTAGGCGCAAGACTTGCAGGTATTGTGTCCGATTGAGGAATAGAGACTTCTCTCCCATTCAACATGTCTTGGAGAACGGAAACGAGTAGATGACCGCCCTCCGAAGCCAGTTTCTCTCGCAGCTGAGAGTATGAAACATTGGGAGATATAGGCTGAACGAATTCAGTCTCGGCGCACAAGCAAGAGGGAGGAGCAGACGTACAATTGTTCGTTTAGCCCATATGGGGCCCGTGTCAATACCTCGCGCTTTGGGTAGCATGTTGATTACACAAACACCCGTTTCTTTTTCGTCGTTTAAAAGAGCATGCTGAATTGGCGCCGGACCGCGGTAGGCAGGAAGAAGTGAGGGATGCACGTTGAGTCGACGGTCTGGTGCAAAAAGCTTGAGCATTTTGAGAGGTAGTATTCGACCAAATGAGGCCGTAATTAGTACATGCTTGGATGATGGTGAGCCAACCACATCAGTGAATGGCGGAGGGAGCTGAATAGAGGAAGTGAACAGGAAGTCGGACAACGTATAGAATTACACACATACGGTCCAGTTTCTGAATTCCAGCTTGGACATAGGTATTGTATGTACAGGCAGTCCTAGAGAGCTTCCTAAAATCTTTAATGGTGCTGAATAAAGATGAAGCTATATCTCCGAACTAAAGCACAGGGAACTCACAGACGGACAGCCTCGACGACCGGTCAACTTTTTGGTCGGGATGAGTAGCCAAATGGATCTCATCCCATAAATTCGAGCGCTATCCATAGGGCGTAAGCTTTACCACAAACTCCATTGAGCAAGGGGATTCAGGAATCCTGAAAGCCGCGTACATGAAGTTGCTGCAGAGCGAGACAAGAGAATTCGTCGCGTCCCATGAAGAGGATCTTGAATTTGGAGGATGGATTGAGTGGAGAAGTACTAATAAACCTCTTCCCACAATGCAGGTAGTACTGAAGTGATTTTGAAGGCGGGCATCTTGGCTGTCGGACCAGCAACATGAAGGTATGGAGACAAGCCGGATTTGGTCAATGTTTCCCACGTTCTGCCCTTTGATCAAAGGAATCACTCTTTTTACTCGTTGGAAAATGCATGGTCAGGCCTCAGGACTGCGTTGACCCAACTTTCTTTCTTTATATTCACTAGGCATCTTTGGTCCAAAGAAGGATCTCCTCCGATTCATTGTGGCGCGAAGGGTTTGTACCGTGTTCTGGCCACATGGGATATCAGAGCACCGTTGACTTACTGGCTACTAGGTCTTCCACTTATCGACCTTGCCAATTCATCCAATTTTCTTCTCGTCGGCTATCGTTAAAATTCCACAGTAAAGCCCCACAAATTCGATTCGATCTCTCTGATTGTCCCGGATGCTCTGTTGAGACCCGAACTGTCAATGCAAACAATAGCCCTCGTTACAGCAAGAGCAAGGGGCAAGGGGCGACAAAGACACTTACTATTGCCAGCATGTCTGAGAGCAGCTTGCGCAATGTCGTTGATGGACCGGACTGAGCTTGCAGTTGACCAGGTCACATTTTATCTCTTGAAGGCTTTAGACGAGTAAGTGCTCCAGCGGTACTCTTACTTCTTCCTCTGGCTATGTATAAAAAGTGTTAATAAGTTTCCCAGGTGTCCAGTCGAGAGGGAGTTATGCTTGCAGTAAAACTTCACCGAAATTGCGGTAGCCAAATGCTATCGATGGAGTTATGTGTCGATCCCCATTTTGTCTTTTTATCACGACCTGCGTGGATTCTTTGCCGAATGGAGAGCACTTGAACAGTCATTTTCTTGGCTCGCCCTGTGAACAATTTCACCTCTCTCTCTCTCTCTCTCTTTCTCTCTCTCGGTATGTATATAAAGATCCTAACGGTGGCTTCCAGAAAGTAATCTGCCGATGCATTAAATCTGAACCGGTAGACACGGAAGGGCGTCCCGAATCTCTTTGGAACTCAATCTTCCGCGTTTCTCCCATTCAAGAATTGACACTGTATATGTAACTGGTGGTACAGCCACCTCCGCTCGACGTGGCGACTTGGGGTCACGGCTTCCCAAACCATCTTTTCTATCGCCCTCATTCGCTTGAGGGGTCAAAGGAGGTTGTGGGACGCGTTGAAATGGATTTTCCGCCGGAGCTGGAACGTCGAATCTTTCACTTGGCAATGAGGGCTCACCCTTCCGCCGTCCCGACGTTGAAACTCGTGGCCCACCGAGTAAAAATCTGGTATGTTCATTTACCCCCAAACAATTTCTCCGCAAATGAAAGTTCTCCTCGCAGGACCGATGAAATATTGCATGAATACGTCCTTCTGGACAACTGGGAAAGGTCGGAGGGGGATTTAAAACATGGGCTGGGTCCGGTCCCTGGGAAAGCACACCTTTATGCTGGCGAGATATCTCCTGCCTTTTCCAAGAACGTTTCCAGCCTCTGCTTGACATATAATCACAAACTCACTGTGGAACAGCTCCAGCTTATTGCCAGCTGCCGGATGCTCTCCCATCTTGCGTTATGGGTGGATTATTTGAAATGCCCCGAGTTCATCGCGGTATTGATCTCCCTTCCCCTTCAATATCTGTCAGTCGAGCTGGAACATTTCATGCGTCTCCCCAGAGCTCCTTCCCCATCTTGCCTCTGGACATCACGTCTCAGTCATTTGGAGGTCGTGTTTTGGTCGGCGGCGATAGATTTCAACGAGCTGTCTTTTGCTGATCTTCCCTTTCTCCGGCATATATGCTTCGTCTGGGGTCGGCGAAAGTATCCATTGACTGTCAAAGCTGCTATAGAAACTTGTGTCTGGCTTCGCACCCTGGCCATTCTGACGGTGTCTGGCGAGTGGTCCGAGGTCGAAGAGTATAGGAATCTTCACGCGGCAAAAGGTGTTGATATTGTTGTTCTCCCCAGTTTAAGGCAGGCAACGTATGAATGGATCCCAGGGGGTCGACTGTATGGGGCCGGGTACAGGATTTTCTTGACCTAAAACGTACGATCAATGATCCGCAGGCCGTTGTACTTTGTTGACAACCAATGATGGCTTTTACTTGGCCAGTTTCAAAAGATAGAAGTATCCTTCCATTAGATTTAATTACTTACCGATGGCGATCATACTGAATGCTATAACGGGACCCAAGGTTGGTGTTTGCATGCTTCGCAAACAGCCTTCGATATTCTAATATTTACTCGAGGCAATAGACGTGTATCTTTGACATAAATTCTTGCACGGCTCCCATTTGCCGGTCTTTTTATCTGAGAGTCTGGGTTGGAAGCTTTCTTTTTTTCATTACCGCCGCTGTCTGTTGACAGGGGTCAAGCGTGAGTCTGCTTTTAAATTATATCCTCGCCTTTAACAATTACAGCATTCTACCCTCTTGCCTCGCCTTGTGGCGTATTGTGAATGTGGTGGACCATGGGCCTTCAGTTCTTTCGAGCTCAGTTGGAGATCAGATTTTCAGTTCCCGGAGCTGTGGTGGGCATCGTACCTGTGTCTCCCGTATGCATCTGTGTGCAGTTGAAAGACTGATGATCTGATTAAATCGTTTGAAATTTTCCAAGTTGAAGTGTGAGTGTCGAAAATGATGACTTCTGCCCCACGCGTGTGGACTATGTATGGCGTGTAAAATGAAAAGGTTTGGTAGGTCCTCGCTTGCTTCAATACTAGAATACTACACGACCTATTTCCCTAGCTGATTCATTTGCGATAAGACGCAATGAATTCATTATTCTTCTCCGAATGCTATCCGCCCTGTCACGCATGTGATGCTAATAAATAATGGAATTTTTTCCATTGATATGCAAGGTACTCCGGCGGGTCATCTATTCAAGCATCGATTGTCTGCCCGTAACCTACATAAGTTTGGGAAACGTTCACGCCCCTCTCCTTCTTTATACTCACCCTCACGTCCTTTTCTCATTTTTCCCTTGATCGTTGGTGGGCATCCATGGACCTTTTCCGGCTTCAAGACCTCCCTGTTGAATTGCAGCGTTCTATACTAGAAGTTACCGCTCGAATGGATCTCAAGACTGCGTTAAATTTATCCTTGGTCTGCCACCAGCTGCACGAGTGGTGAGCTCCATCCTCCCCAGCTAGAGTAGATCCTATTTTTTACAGCGAAGAAATATGTCGCAGGATCCAGCCCCTGATCTACGAGATGGTTACGCTGGGCCGTGGAGATGTCGCTCTTTTTCTACGAACAATGGCAATGTTCCCTGCCGACTTCTTCGTCCGATATGTCAAGCGGCTATGTTTGACAGTCTCCGTCCGCCCGCACGATGCACGGACGATCCTGCAAACATGCACCGGAGTATCAAACTTGGCTTGCTGGGTTGATTTTATGGGCATATCGCCCGCCTCTCCTTTCCGACATCTTTTTTATCCACTTCCACTCCGACGCCTCTCTATAGAGGTCGGTCATTTTCGGCAGCTCGGATTTTCCGAGTGCGTTTGGACCGGCTCGCTCACCTGCCTTGACATCGTTTTCTGGGATCAGGGCCCGCTGGTACTCTCAGAATTGCGATTTCTTCCATCTCTTGCCCGCCTCTCGCTTTACCTCTCGCAGTCTGATGTTGATGAGCCGTCATTGTTATCCATACTCTCTGCCACTCCAACTTTGCAAATTCTGGTCCTCGTTGTGGAAGAGGATGACCTCGACCGATTTGAACACACTACACGCATCGATCCACGTATCGTATGTATGCCTCATCCACCAACTGTGCCGGACTGGGAGGCACCTCATCGAGGCCTTCCGGATCTGTGGTCGCATGCCGAGGAAATTGTCGATGAACGACGACGAGCAGCCAATCAGGTATGTAACGAATGTATATACTCAGGCCACACTCCGCAAATTGGGGTTCCCAAAATCTTCTTATCCACGCTATACAATAGATGCAGACACAGGAGTAATATTACACACAAGCCGGAAATACAGTTCAAACCTTCTCAAACTTAGACCTAATGGCCGTGCTAAATAGGGTAAGTCTTTTGATAAAATCGATATACAGCCTTGAATACCTTTCTCAAAAATCTTTTCAGCTGCTCAACGACCACCTCGGCCCGTTCTTGTTGAATCCAGTGGCCTGCATTGGGGACCAGGACAACGTCTTCCTCGTCCATACTTTCACACACGCGCTCAATCAACCCTTCCAGCGCCCTGGACTTTGATACACACCCCAGTCCAAAGCACCTGACAAGAACATCGCCGGAACTGTTATTCGTTTTCCAGTAAAAATGCGCATATCGTTCAAAGCCCACTTTGCCTCCGTCATACATCTATACCAATTCAATCCGCCCTGGAATCCAGTTCTGGAGAATTCCGAAACGTAGAATCCAAGGTCTTCCTCAGACAGCCACTCTTCTAATGGCCTGGAACCCTCATTGGCGGCGTTCTGGACTGCCATGGGCATTGTGTGATCGAGAAGCATGATATAGTAGGGCGGCAAGATAGCTACATTTGCCGGAGAAGCGGAAGGTAGGCGATGAGGAGGATTGGGAGTACTGTTACCAGACCAGTTGGCACTCTTAGAGTAGAAGTAGTCTCTTAAAAAGGCCTGGAGTCCCTGAGGGGAATGGAGCATGTCATCGTTTGCAGAGGGGAGGAAAAATACATTGTGTAATGTTTGCGGGGCGGACTTAATTCTGCTAGTCGTTTAGTGATCGTGGAGGCGGAGGACCCTATTAAGGAGGGTACATTATCGCCTTGATTTGAAAAAGGCGGCGCTCCAGGGAATGGTGCGCTCATCATCACCACTGACTGGAATACGTCAGGTCGGATGAGTCCAGCGAACCCCGCGACGGTAGAGCCAAAATCGTGCCCTACAACAGCCGCTACGCTTTGAAAACCCAGCGCACTGACTAGCATAACGATATCAGTGACGAGATTAAACATACGAAACGGAGCCAAGTCCTCATTGAATTCAATGGGTCCAGCTGAGTTCAGCATTGTCGTTTGGCCATATCCACGCTGATCCGGGGCTACAACGTTATACCCAGCCTTAGATAATGGCCCATTATCTTCCGCCAAGAGTATGCCAATTCTGGAAATCCGTGAAGAAGGAGAACCAAGGGCGCGTGAGGGTTGAAAGGAGGTGTAGCCTGAAGGTAATGAATGTTTAGATCGTTTACCTGGATGGTTTTCGAAGAGACGCTGGGTGGCAATAAGTTGCTGGCCATCTTGACCTGTGAGGGTTGGGGTCGTACCTAATTATTTTACCTGGTACCTCGCGGTCCGGTCACGAGACTTGAATGATCCCGACGGCCGACCTTTCCGCTTTTCGTCATTTCCACTGACCACCTCGTGCTATCCGCCATATCCGCTACGCTTCATATGTAAACTTTCTCTAGCTATTCATCCACTGCCCCAACAAATGTCCACTTCAAGCAACTCCAGTGATAGCCTTTCAAAGACAAAGGCCAAGACGGCTTTAACTCAGGCACAGAAAGAGATGTATGCCGCAGAAAAGTTGATGAACTTTCGTTGGATAGCGAAGGTATTGGCCACATGCTCATCATACACTCTGACCACCAAAGACATGGCGGATGAGAGTCTGTTCACAGAGCTGGCAGAGATCGGTGAGTTACCCGTATCCCTGTACTACTGTATACTTAATACGAACTCGGCCTAGGTCAATTCACTGAGCTTGCATACGCAAACGTTGTCCCTGTCAGCTTTCTTTTTAGACACCAAACCTCCCTAATGAAGCCCGATTTTCCTCTAGAAGGGTACAATGCGTTCGAGGGCTCTATGCTTGTTTCCGAGTTCTTCGGGAAAGTAGCACACCTCCATGGCTATGTCGCTTACCGACCAAAGACTAAACAGCTCGTGGTAGCAATTTCTGGGACCTCGGGAGGGGTTAGGGGGCTACCTCAAGCTGTACAAGATCTCCGAACTCTGCCTCATCGGCATAAATCTCGCCAGGGGCTCGTTCATTCTGGTTTTTGGCAACTATACAAGGGTATAAGGCCGTTTGTTCTGGATGGGTTACGCAAGGGCTTCGAGGCACACGGGGACGAGGGCATTCAAGAGCTTGTAGTGACAGGCCATAGCATGGGCGGCGCGGTATCTTATCTTCTATTACTTGATCAGCTATTGGTCTCGAACGACATACTGCGCCCCAATCTGCCCATAAAACTCGTTGTGTTTGGCGCCCCGCGACCGGGAGACTCTCACTGTGCAGAGTATTACCGGGAGTTGATAGACAAATATCGCAAGGAAAATGGTGGCGAAAGTGCGTTTACCGAATATCTTGTCAAAGCTTATAATGATGGTTAGTACGACGTTGTGCATCACCGCGGTTGATTGACCTGTGTTCGCAGGTGTCCCAGCTCTCCCCCCACTCTTCCTCGGCTATCGACATTTCACTCAAAAGCCTCTGTACTATGACCATAATCGTCTTTATCATATCCCCTCGTCAGAATTCGAGCATACTCTTTTCCATGTTGATGCAGACAAGTCTATACAATATCCTCGCGGCGGGCACAACTACTATAATGGAAGGGACCAGGAGGCTCTTCTACGCCGACTGGGATGGCTAGAGAAATCATTAGCCGAAGCCAAAGCCAAAGCGGGTATAAAAACGGAGACTTTGGATCGAGACGATATTACGGAAAATTGGGAGCATTTTTACTTGGAGCGTGTAAAGAAACACCAAGGATTTTATTCGAAGGTTACATCGTCGTCTTTTTACCGCTGATTCTTTTACTCTAGCGCCTAAATTATCATATGTATTCATCTTTGCATTTGTATCTATAGCTCTTAACGTTCTAGCTCATTTTACATTTCTAACTAATGATAGTACATTTCACAATGATGCTAGCCAAGTCCTGAGGAGAAGGTGCTCGGGTGCCCGGGGAAAAAAAGTTTGGGAACGAGCAAAATAAATAGCCCTCTTGAAGAGAAGTAAGCCCAAATATTGGAAATGTACCATTTATTGAACAACCCACACGGAATCCCCTAGTAAAAGGCGAGGGATTGTTTGTTTGTGGGTTATTCTGGTACTATTGTACAATGCTCGGCTATTGAACAGAGGGAACATTTTTTGATTGTGGACAGTCGACGGTGATCCCGCCATCAAATTCATAAATTACATCCATTTCTTGGACTCTCAACAAGTGTAATTCCGACTCAAAACTAAAGCCCCGCGAACAAACATTTTTATCTCTCTACTATGGATTCTGTTTGAGACAGCAAGGGCATTGCTACGTTTCATAAGTAACATTGTTGGAACCTAGGAGTATCGAGCAAACTGGGCAGATGCCACTTAAAAGCGCGAACGTGGCAAGGCCATTGTGCCCGGTGATTCTTCCATCCACATCAGCGGGGTTCAAGTTCTCGTTGTCCCCTTGATAAGGATGACGCTAATCTGTGCATAGAGGGCGTCTGTGATGGCCATGTAGCTAATCGATACCGAGCCATGGTCTCCAGAGACTTGATCTTAATGAAGGACATCGGATGTGGCATAATATTCGTAGGGATTGAAAGAAATCGTTCCCCTGGCAATGGATTCGTTGGAAGGTCGACATTAATGTAGAACTCATCCGCAGCATACAGGGGCCGAGACGGGCCCTCGAGGGGAATATTATCGCCCGGCTTGATACTGATGTGGTTTTGCTGAGTGCGTACCCAGATATTCTCGGTGCCAGCGCTATCGGTGACCGTAATGGTGTTGTAGAGGTCACCTGGATTTTCCCGGTCGATATTATTGGCCGTAACAGAAAGTATCTCGTGCAACGGCTGCCCTTGAGCATATGGAAGAGTTTGCAAGGTAGCTTATAAAATACTTACGAATGTGGAAGGGAGAATGGCTTCTTCCATCACCTTTTATCTTGTCTTTACCCGCATATTGATGGTCAATTGCCATTTTGCTTTTACCACACACACGTAATGAAGGAGGCGAGAGAATTTTTTTCGGACCCAGCGAAACGGAGGACTCCTAAGTCAGAGGAATTATCTGGATCGACTCTTGGCACTTTATTCATGTCCGCGAATTGCAAATGAATCGAAGGAGGAAGGATTCATTCATGTAGTATTGTCCCTTGCCTTTGCTGTTACATAACATAAGAACCGTCCTTCTCGTCGTGGCTACGAGTCACCCCCACCGTATACTGATGAGTTTCTGGAGTCCGTGCGCCGACGCGTCGAACAGTGATAGACCAGATGTCGATAAAACTTGTCGTTGGCCGGCATTGGCGTCAACAAGCGCTCTAGTGCTGCAGAACATTCCACGAGTGACTCGTACACCTTCAGAAGACACAGATTGATTGAAAGTCGTCCTCTGTAGAGTCATGGCTGCTGCCTGTAACTTTCATATTGAAGGTTGTAGTCTGTAGATGCAGAAGAAGCTAGAGCCTGAACAATAAGACCTCTAGGAGCAAGGTAACGGGGCGAGGATATACGAATTACCGAGAAAGGAATCCTGAATCAATTAGCACGTCTTGCGAAACCTAAGCTGGACTTGACTCGTTTGAAGATAAGTACTATATGCGTGGGCCGTCAGGCAGCCTGTACCAGCCCCGATTCTTGCACCCACCGATAAGGGGAGCACGAAGCTGGCCTGATATATGTACATGGCTGAGACCGGCGCCGCTGGTGGCGGGCGACGGACCGACGGTACAAGATACAGTGCCCGGGCCAACCGGCCGTGATGGCCCGGACACTTCAGGGCTTTTCGCGCGCTTTTTTCTCTGTATGCTCCGACCTAGACCTCCATCCGCAAGTACATTGTCTGCGCCGAGATGAAGCCTGCACTGTTCGAACTTGGGAAAGGTCGTCAATGGAATTTGACGATGATCTGGTCGGGGCTATTCTTATAGACCTTGCATGCACAATCATGGACTCGGCTGTCGTCTCTACTTTCCTACCTCCCCGATGTTACTCTGTTGCTTCCAAGTACTCCCCAATATTTCGTCCGTCGACGTTTTCATGCTCTCCCGTCATCTCACTATGAGTCAACGGTTGATTGTTCCACCCGCATCCATCTATCCTGCACCACAAAGTTCCTCGGATTCCCTCGTGCCTTTTTATGGAAGATTCTTCCTTCCTCCGCTGAGAGGGGGGCTGACGGAAGAAGCCCGGGGGTCATGAAAGGTGAGTGTTACTAACTGTTTATTCGTTTAATCTTTTTAAATTGTTCCAGCTTTTGATCGTAGCCTATAGAGGGTGTTCTTCTATACCTTCCTCCTGGAACTCGCCGCTGAAGAATACTCTCACCCGAGCATTCACCCCATTCCTACAGCCGAATCCATTCCAATCGTGTCTTCTGTTGAATTAAGTCGGATATCGGAGGCTCACGACATGTGTGGCTACAATATAGTATCCCAAGCCTGCGTAATATCTTTCGACTCTATTGACGCCGATAACAGAGGGATCAATATATGGTTTATCCGTTGTTCGAGGCGCGGACTGATTTCACCTCGCTAGTGCACGGTCAGAACAACGTCGAGACTTACGAGATGTAATGCTTTCATCATTTACGGAAGGCAGTTTTCTGCGATCGTAGGCTCCCGGTTGATCTCTTACCACTTCCAGGCTTGATATCTCCCGCAGACTCGAACTTCTGCCGAGCTTCGCGATCACTCCTTGCGCCACGGGAGACTCCAATTACCGTATCAAGTCTACTAGAAGTATAACTATTCCTAACTTCCTTGGAGACCGTATGTTCGTGGCGGAGGTAGTAAATTGTCTCTACATTCTTGGTAGGAAGTTCAATACCGAAAAAGCCAAATTTGTGAATGCGGTCGTGCAAGAACTCTTCACAATCATTTTATTTTCAAACTTACTTCTGATTGCTTTATACCTCCATTGAATCGCCAGTACCTGGGAACAATATCAGAGTTCAATTCAGCGGGAAGATAGAAGAACGTGAAGGTTCAAGACTCGGATGAAGTGCCAGGCCTGCAGGACCTACTGTCTTTTGCCACACCGTAGTTACGCAGCAGATATGCCCGGAAAGACGAGTTCTATTTATCTGTACCAGTCTAGTAGTAGCTACTGAGTGCTTTTCACTGCCCCAAATAACGGCTCGATTGGAAAACTATCAGTAACGGCGCGAGGAGATTTGCATCCCCCTTACCGCTCAATAAAACCTGTTCGTTCTAAGCAACGTTGAACGATAATATGCGAGTCTATTACACCCTGAGTAGAATATAATTACACGGAAAGATAGAATGGCACTACACACTCAAGAGCTTTGAACTTTGAACTTTGATGTACACGAATACACAAGAAAATGCTAAAGACCCAACGATTTTCCGAATCACATGACACCACGTGAAAGCACGTGTCGACATAATAAATCGTCGAAGTCCCATTGCATTTGCCTTGCACACTACCTAGAGCCCCAGGGGTCTACAGCTAATAAATTATCATAATGCCTACACTGTATACTAGTAATTGACCAAATATCCTATGGGTCTCGTTGTATATAGGCCATCAGTACATCGTTTGTTTTGTTTGTTTCACTTGTGATCACTGCCCAGGCGATTACATCAGCCCTATACTGAGCCGGGGTTTGAGCCTGAGCCGAGCCCTGGCCGTCTAGTAGGGCCCGGCTCAAGGCCCTGGCCGGGGCTTTTGAGCCGAGCCGGAGCCCTGGTTGAAACGTTTCAAAGGGTACAGAAATATTGATACTCATGTACTGATGGCCTATATACAACGAGACCCATAGGATATTTGGTCAATTACTAGTATACAGTGTAGGCATTATGATAATTTATTAGCTGTAGACCCCTGGGGCTCTAGGTAGTGTGCAAGGCAAATGCAATGGGACTTCGACGATTTATTATGTCGACACGTGCTTTCACGTGGTGTCATGTGATTCGGAAAATCGTTGGGTCTTTAGCATTTTCTGAATACACATGATTTGCAACGCCCGATTTGCCGGGGCTGTTTCTAGTTACAGCTAATTACCTATAGATGTCTCCAAGAGTCCCCGCGGCGGTTAGGATTTCAGTTTGGAGTACCTTCGAGAACAACACCGTGCCTATCTTGTCTTTGGCTTTCAATCATATCCTCAATTTCCAGTCTCTCGGTGCAATACAAAGTAGGTCACTGGGAAATCGGTACTTCAGTAACCAGTGTGCGCGGTGGGAAACTGACTCGGCATTCGGAGTCACTTGTTCTCTCTAATCAAGTATGTAAGTATAATATAGAGTAATATAATAAGGGACCTACCGCACTCACCACTCTTATCGGTCTTCAACATTGTAAGCTAAGGCTCAACCATAGTATCGATCATTCGTCGCTGAAGTGAGTCGCCAATTTGATGCAGGTTTATTCTATCGTCTTCTCGGTCTACTATTCTGGTAGAACGAAAGAAACGAATGTCCGAGAGCTGAGTTTGGGAAGAAAATTCCTCGGTGCATCGACTACTTCTCCGCAAATTGAGCATCAAGCGAGACATTAAAATGCTGGGCAGTCTGTAGAATAGGAGAGTAGAATTCAATTGTATAGCCGTGTGAGTAGTTGACTTACACGCTGGAAAAAATAACCAGTATTCCTTTGATCAGCACCTTTTGGAGACTCGTTGAGATTTCATGCATCGAATCTGTTAGGGAAATCTTACTGTTCCGAGCTGAAAGAGAAAGAAGTGGATTGACAGTTAACTGAGAAAGACTGAGAGAAATCGTGCCGGACGTACAACAAGAATGAGAATATTACCCAATGTTACTGCGGAGATGGCGCCAAAGTACAGAAGTCCTGCCGTTCAGTGCTGTAAGGATCGAGGATGAAATGAAGAGCAGAACATGATATCTACTCACCATCTCGAGTAATGACTCCACTTATCGTTCCATGAGTATATTTCCAATGAAGTCTGAACATTTGGTATGTCTTCCAAAGCGTCAAGAGAAAAACGGAAAGGTCGAAGGCGAAGAAGCCAATCCAAATATAGGTGAAGTCTATGAGAAATAGTTGTGTGTGTGTGTGAGAAAATTCCTGGGATTCTGAAACTGAGCTTACGCCGCGGTTGTCTAAGAGGGATCGAATATCAGTCAGATGCATAGAAACGACCACGCCGCACTGAAGGGAAACCTACTCCAAATCCGTAAACAATGGTATATTCCCCATCTTCTCTGACACCAAAAAAGGCATTATAACCGATGGTGGTTCTCGATCGCCCAGGTATAATTGTGCCTATGAGAAACGAGGAACATGAGCACGAGTCGACCACGTATCGAAGGGGGAAAAAAGTCCTCGCCACTGCATTTGAGACGGCACCCAGGCCTAATCCGGAGAGGAGTGCTCTGACACGCCAACTCCCGCCGTATAAGGCCGTAACCCTGATTACGAAGAGGACTAAGAACGCGAATAGATTAATGACGGCCTCGACGGCTTCACAAGGCGAAAAAGCTGACAACACACCCATGATATTCAGCTGGATCACAAGCACCAGGACCTCCATGTAAATGTCCAGTTGTTCCCTTCTAATGGAGGAAGAGCGAGTACGGATAAAGTTGAGAACGGTCCATCTCGGTATATACAGCGGCTGCTTACCCTAATTCTGGCTGGGCGAAAGTCAATGAAGCCCATCCACACAGTAGAGCCGTATCGTGGACTCACAAAAGACGGATAAATCGGCCCAGGCCAGAAGACTAACACGAAAATGGGGACATTCCCCAACAGAGTCAGGTAGCGGTTGACGTAGAAAAGAATGGCAGGAATCCGGCTCTTGCAGTCTTGCTGCCAAAAGAATTCGATTTCTTCGTTCAGGGTGAGGAACCACTCGTAGACTAAGAGTACTAAAACAATGCAAGGTTTGGCTGGGACTTTGACATCAGTGAAACGTACGTACTGAATTGTACAAGGGCAATGTAGCGCTCCCAATTCCTAAATGTCAAGATAGGTGAGGTAGGGCGGTTAAGCTTATCGACTGGAATGAGATACATACACTGCAGTCTGGATATTTTCCAGATCCAACAAGGGCATCGTCCTGCAACTGGGTCCCGTTCTCCGGGTATTTAAAGGTTCCAAATCCGTGACATACGGCTCATATATGAATCTGGATTTTCAATGGATTTATTTATGTAACAAAATCTCCGTGCCCACACAACAGAAATCTGGAAATTTGTGAATGACAGAGTTGTTCCTTTCTGATTGGACAAATCTCCGTTACCATATGTCAGCGATAGCGGCGGGGATCCTTCAGTGTCTCTCCGAGCGAAAATAGCTGCCAGGATGCAGGCGAACAACCCATAACAAGTGACAGGCAAGAATCAAGGATTCTTCGGTGTCCTCCGAGGAAAAAAGATATGCACAAGTGGTCGCATGATAACCTTTCCGAGTATGGTTGGAGGGTTCAGGCGTTTATTCAATCGGAATAATAGCACGTGACTCGAGTCACGTTTCTCCCTTCTTCTTCCAAACTCTAAAAAATGCACGTTCTTCTCTGGATACTGCTTTCTTTTGCTCTCCGCGGAAGGGCGAGTCAAATTGTGTTCAAAGATATGCAAGCTCCTAGCGTACATAAGCCTCAAACTCTCGAGGGTATTATCCGCAAACATCCACTCTTGCATGATCAGGGAGCCTTTGACAGCATCGACTGGGAATATCATCGCTGGATTGCTCCTGGCGAAGACGATTTGAGGTCTCCGTGTCCAGGACTGAACACGTAGGTCTTATGCTCGATTGGGCCCTTTATTGGTCGATAATCCGTGTTAAAAGCTTGGCCAATCATGGATTCCTTCCGAGAGACGGCCGCAATATCACAATCCCAGTTGTCCTCAACGCCGCTGAACGTAGGGTATCTCTCCAATTCCCGAATTAGGTGCTGAAGGAAATGATAGTCGTATACAACAACCCCGCTGATCCCGTCCTCAACCTCGCCCTCAAGCTTGCTCTCTTGACCACTGACGCTCCGGATAGTTTCACTCTCAATGATCTCAAATTGTAAGACTCGAGTACACTTCTGCGAGCTAATGCTCGAGCATTTCACTGCAGGCATGGAACCATTGAACACGACGCCTCCCTCTCTCGCTCTGACTCTGACCTCGGGGACAATCTTCGCTTCAACGATACCATCTTTTCCACACTTTCTGAGTCATATACGCCTGGCTCAACTCCAGACCTGGATTCCTACGATCCCACTTCCGTTGGCAAAGCTTTGGAGCAGCGCCTCGCCCTGGCGAAGAAAGAAAATCCGGAACTAATAAACACGATCAAGGAACGACAATTACAGCTTCTCGAGACGAGCTTGTTCCTGTCAGCTATGGGCGATCCCATAACTGGAATTGCACCGAAAAAGTAGGCCGTTCCTTGATGGTGTATGCTGATCGCTCGTGTCCTGAATGTCAACGCAAAATATTCTTTAGATTCGTTCAAATTTTTTTCCGTGAAGAACGCCTCCCCTTAGCTGAAGGATGGTCCAGGCCAGTCTCTCCAACGAACAGCACCTCGCTCATGAATCTTATGGCCCAACTCGGCAAAGCGTCGCAGAATCACTGGCCGTGGCTTCCTCACCCGGCATTTGCCTGCCCTTGGACCAGATTGCAACCTGAGGGTCCCGTCAGTGTTTGGCCGCCGAAGTTGTAATTCTTCTAGACTTTTGCAGGATCCCGGTTAGACTCGCAAGCGCATCGCTGTTATACATTATAATCGTTTCTTTGTTTTTTTTCTGTTACGTGTACTCGAATAGTTGGTTCCTAATTAGCCAATGCCGGATATCGGCATCCGAATAGCTCCCCGTGCGAGCTCTTTCTATTTTCTGAACACTTTACACGTCGACCACGACCTCGCAAGCCCTGTCACTGCTACAGCTCTGTCCTTTTCCAGCCTAGATGGCTACAACACCTATTGCAAAGGAGTCACTTGCTGAAGAGGAAAATTCTGGAAATGACATCTCCCCTTCACCAGCACCAGCACCCACCCATCTCCGGGGGACTTCAGACGACCCACAGACGCAGTTGATTGGGACCCTTCGCACCCAGATCAACGACCTATTTACCCAGGTCACCCAACTTAATTCCAAACTCGTTTCTTCATACGACCGTGTCTCCGACTTGGAAGACTCCCTGCACGTAACTTCATCTAATCTCCGCTCGAGCACTCTAAAAATTTCCCAATTGGAGCTGGAGAGAACCCAGCATCTATCGGCACTCAACACTGGATTGCTGGTCGAAAAATCCCAGGTGACTGCGGAGTTGACGAGGTTAATGGAACGCGCCACTGAAGAGGCTGCTTCGAGGTCTTCTGCTGTTCAAGCCAAGCAGGACATTGAGAAGGAACTGGACGATCTTTCTGCACTTTTGTTTGACCAGGCGAATACGATGGTGGCAGAGGCACGGCTGAATAAGGCCAAAGAGGAAGAGAAGAGAAAAGAGGCAGAGAGGAGACTCGGGGAGGCGGAGGAGGTCGTCCAGGAGATGGCAAGGACTCTGAGAAAGGCAGAGCAAGAAAGAGAGATGAGGGACAAGGAACAACAGTGGACAGTCACTAAAAGCAAGTGTGAATCCTTTAATGTCTTGGATATTGGACTAATATATAACCTCTTTTCAAAGGTGCCTCACATCCTAGCACTCGATTACTTTCAACCCACGTTCCATACCAGGAATTCCTTTTGTTCGTTGCACATCTGCGTGGACTTCATTCGAGCACGTCCCAGCTGCCAACGATGAGCACCTTATTACCCCTGCCATTCTTGGCCAGGCTGATGAGCGAGGATTCGTGAGTAAAGCAGTTTTTTCCCGTCCGAGAATAAATCTCTCATAATGTCTCGCAAGTGACCCAACTTTGCGCCTTGACCTTGCCCCATCACTCAATTGGCTTTCCCGCCGCTCAGTGCTTGCCGCGATCCATACCGGTAATCTTACCATCGAGCCTATCCCAACCGCGACACTGATCCAGAGCTACACATCCAACTCTTCATCGGGTTCAATATCGAGTCTACCGACTGGGTTGAATATTGGTGGTCTCAATTCAGCGAGTGCGCACAGCTCGTTAAATTGTGCCTTATGTGGAACACCTGTTTTTCCTGGGTTGGATTTATCTCTATTTAACTCGTCGTCATCCTCTTCTTCTTCGTGGTTCAAGCGGCCTTCCATGCCGAATGTTCCTAGCAACGATGGGAATAATGGCGGTCAGGGAATCACACCCCCGCCTTCCCCTCCTTTACGAGGCAAAGCTCCCCCAATGGACCCAGCAACGATATTGGAAACACTACCGTCCCAAGTATACGTTTTCCGGATAACCCCTTCAACTGCCCCCGCACTGTCGACAGTTGTCCCTACCTCAGCTCCTTCAACTCTAGCGCCGCTGGGAGGTTCTGGTCCGCCCCCAGTGCCCCCCGCGCCTCCAGAACACGTTCTGGGACTGTGTCAGCTGCTTCCCATATGTCTGTCCCATCGACATCGTCCTCGATCTCGGCCTATTCACAGGCTTCATCAACTTCTAAACCACCGTCATCCCCATTTATCTCCGTCCCTTCCCCAACGTCAAAATCACACACCAAGTCCTTAGTTTCTACTTCAAATTCACCGATATATCCTCTATGTGTTGCATCAATTGACCACGCAAGCGATGCCCACTCTTGGTGTCTCATTCGCCTTCGGGCGACATGTTCTCTCTGGGCTTTTGTGAGGGGCGGGATTGTGGAAAGGGTTTGGGATGAGGAGGTCGCGTATGATCCTCCCAATGCGGGGACCTCTGGTGTTGGCGGAATGCCACCGGCGCCTCCAATGCACCCTGCTTCCAATGAGTATTCTACGGGGGCTACTCCTTCGACACCACCTAGACCGCCACGAAAGCGAGGGCTGTGGGGGACACTGGGCTCGTTGGGAGAACGAGCGGCCAATTGGGGTTCGGGTGGGAGTGCAAATATCTCGAGACCCTCTACGCCTGGGACAGAGGAGAGGGAGAAGCAACTGCCTTCCGTTCCTGCCCCTTTAGGAATCGCTCTGTCTCCTCCGCCTCCCCTACCAAGAAGGAACGAAGGCCGGGCGAAGCCCTCTTCATCCGCTGTAACTGCGCCTACGACGGGTGTTGCCCCCACAGACACGGTCCCTTCTTCCTCAGGCGATGAATTTAGTGACGACCATAACCATCATCACGAAGAAGGCGGCTCCGAAGTAGTCTTTTCTGTCTCGCCGCACCAGTCACCTGTGTCTTCGCCTCGTCTTTCCCAGGAAGCGGCGAAAATCCCGTTACCTGATTCAAGACCTGCCACTCCGGTTACACCCACGCGTCGAGTGATGGGGGCAGTTCCCACAACTCCTTCCAGGACTGCGTCTCCTGTGCCAGGCGGAGGTAGTACGGTTGTTCCGCCTCCCATACCTAGACGTGCTGTTGCTAGAGGTGGTTCAGGGTCTAGACCGGCGTCCATTTCGAAGCCTCTCACGGCTGTACTGCCTACGGCTACACCTGAGGGCAAGGTGGAACTCCAGAGTGATGACAAGGATAAGGTGGGAGAGGCGAAGGTGGAACGTCAAGTTGAGGCTAAGGAAGTACGTCGTGATAGTGAAGAGAGATCTAAAGTAGAGGATACTGTGATGGAGAAGAAGGCAGACGATGATCTCACTGATGCTGAACATACTACGGAAGTCCCTGAAATGGAGAAGACAGAGGAAAAAAAGACGGAGGGAGAGGGTACTGGAGCGGAAAAGGTTGACGACAAGAAAGGTGAGCATGCTCCGGAAGGAATTGCGGCGCAGGATAGTGCAGGGGATGTGAAAGCCGAAGACAGCCAGCCGGAAGGCAAGGAGGTTCTAACAGAGGAGAAGGAAGTAGATGCAGACGGGTTGGTTGAACCTATGTCTGACCAACTCTCCCAAGATTCCGATGGTGTTGAGAAAGAGGGAGCTCGGTATCCATACATCGGAAGCACGACTTGGGAAGAGCGTACATGGAAGGAGGTCATTCGATTGAAAGAGGGAATGTTTTGGGCTAGAGTTGGGGGTGTTCAGGCTGAGTGAACGTCTGGATTTATATGAAGCATTAGCTGGGTGTCTACATAGATTAGTACAACTTAAATACCCTGATGTACAACGGCTGACTAAGGTTCTCGTTGCAAGCAACCTTAGAGCAACCACTTCGACTGGGGCGACCATGGATAACGATACTGGACTCCTCTACATTCGTTTTATGACACGCGAAAGTCAAATCATTATTAGCTATTCGCGCGGCCCGTGATGCCAAATTGGAATCCGGGTAACTCGAGGCGTTTTGAGCATTGCGCCGAGTTGAGTATTCCTAGCTTATCCACTGTCTACTATCTCTCCCGTACTTTTCCACTCCTTGAGAATCTTTATCTTCTTTTGACTTTCGATCAATATTTTATCTTGAAATATATGGACCCATAACTTTTGACCGGGCACGTGACGAGTCCGTGAGCAGACTCGGCAGGCGTCTCAATTACCCAGTCCCCTCACATACTCTATCAAAGCTCTGCGTAAGGCCATTTCTAATTAGTATGCGTCAGAGAAACACATCGCACAAAAGAACGCACCGGGTAGGTCTTCCGGTCATACCAATCTCCTGATACGGCAGAGGCCTAGTGGAGTTCTTCGCTCCAGCAATGTCGAGGTGTGCCCACTTCATCGCGGTTGCCGCATTACTTCCATCCTCAGTTTCAATACCGTGCGCAAATGCTTTGAGAAACAGGGCAGCGGTGGCACTTCCAGCGGGTCGTCCGCCGCTCTAAAAAAGAAAAAGTTGACAGCAGCTCCTAGATATGGAAATAAATCGCACGTTACACAGGTCGGCATTGGAAGAATAAATTTGAGGACCTAGTAGGGAACTGGAGGTCAACGGGATGGTCACGTCAAACACACGGAGCACGTGCCATAGTCTTCATTGAGAGGCATACGCCAGAATCGGTCGAACTCATGCTCCCCTGCCACATTGAGCCTCTCCCAAAGCTCATCAGAAGTCTAAGGGACGGTTAATCAGTGACAAAAGGAGGAGAGCGGGGAAGGGGGAGAAGAGTACTGAGAAAACGCCGGTGTAGAGCTCTCCTACAGCGACTACCATTGCCCTGTGAACCGCCGGGATCAGTTCAACGGCAAAAGAGCGAGTATAACGGTCCTAACCCAGTAAGAGTTGCAACATCGATGAGAGTATGAGGTTTATATTCAGTCGAGGCATAGTAAATAGCATCTTTAACGCCTTGTCAGTCCGATTCAAACAGCACCCGGGAGCGGCTGACATACCAGAAAGAACCAGACGACCTTCCGCATCGGTATTATCCACTTCAACAGATTTTCCATTCATAGCATAGATACTGTAGCAAAGTAAGGCAAAAGCATCACAAAGAGTGGCATCCATATTCACATGTCTCCAGGTTTAGTGGCGCTAGGCTGCAAGGGGTCTTTGGGCATACACGGGATCACGGAATAACGAAAGCTACTCACGCCGGGCATATTCTCCGTCAGAGGAGCGACAGTGACGATGTTTACTCTGAAAAGAATATGGTCTACTTTTCTGAGCGCTATAGGCAGATTGCGCTCACGGTAATTTCAGTTTGGCAATGGCAAGTGTCGCAGAGACAACAGCACCAGCTCCACCCATATCTCCGCGCATAAGTTTCATATTCTGGAAGGTTTATCGATGGGCATTCAGCGAACCAGAAAACGAAATACTAACTTCACCGGGCTTCAAGGAAATTCCTCCACTGTCGAAAGTGATGCCTTTCCCTACGAATGCAACAGGTTGAGCGTCCTTTTGTGGTGCTGCCTTGTAGTGGCTAAGGATTGCAATAATAATTAATGGAATTCATATGTCAGAATAAAGAGGGCCGACGTACATCTCCAGGAATTTAGCTGGCTCATCAGTCCCATGAGTGACGGAAAGGAAAGTATTCTGAGGAGAAAGGATCGTAAACAAGCTTTAGAAAGAGGACAGGCACGTACCAATCCCCTGCTGGCCGCCCAATCTAATGGAAAACGGTCAACAAAATCCTTCGTAAGACGAGTAAATCCATACCTTCATCTCGGACGATAACCTCGACGTTTTCAACTCCAGAAAACTCAGATTTGACGCGCTCACAGAAAGCCTAGTACTGATCTTCAATGATCAATCTCAAGAGAGGTGACTCTTGGAGATGTACCGTGGGCGTCATCATATTCGCAGGCAGTTCCGCCAACTGTTAGACTTCAGCCCAGCGCTGCAGTCGGAATATTCAGCGGTGAACGTACTGTTCTGGCCAGATTTTGAGCGTAGGCATAAGTGACGCCTCGTTCCCAATCTTTTGAGTTTTCCAATGGTTTGATGTCGAATTTGGGAGGAATGGGTTCCGTCAGATTCGGGTAGAATGGAGACAGAAGATTGGTTTTCAAGGTAAAATTGTACAATGCAAGGTGCGCAGCGACGGCTACATAGGCCCGAATGACTTTGTGGGGGTGATTATTACAGCGTATAACTCACCGGCAGCGTGAGGGTCTTCAGATGCATCGACATTGACCTCTTTCAATCCATCCAAAGCCTTCAGAGATTTCACAGCGGTTCCGACAGCTTTGCGAATCACTTCGCGCCGTGAGTCTCCCTTCTTTGACGAAAAATTGTCTCCAAGAGTGGGAGCTGCAGTTATCTTTCCCTGAGGATTATCGTAAAATACTCTGGTCGTTCCAACATCGGGTCCTTTTTCTCCTCGAGGAACTGAAGCCCAGAGTCGGCCGACCTCGACGTTTGCAGAAGTTTTTGGTCTGGCAGGATCGATGGGCAGGACGAAGGCAGAGGTAGACATTGGTACAAGATCGATAAATCAGGTGTGTCAAGACTCGAAGAATGGATCGCCGATGTGACTTTTTTTTGCACAAGTTTTTTCGCAGGCGCAAAGCTGAATTGAAGCCGACAATTGAGTGTTGAATTTAAAGTTGCATTCGTGGTATCGAGAACGGTGTAGGATCTATTGGCAGCGTATGATCTGCCCGGTCGAGACTGCCAGAACCAACCTTTCCAAAAATGAATGGGCGTCGGTCGTATCTGATCTAGGTGGTGCCGCCGGGTATGCCGCCGGATGACGATGGGAACGTGACTGAATTCTGAATTCTATTGTGTCTGTTTCTGTTTCTTCCCCGCGATACCTATCATACACTCGCTCCCCTTACCGTCGTCGTACGGCACTCGGAGAAAGTTCTTCGCCGACTCCGTCACCACTCCTGGCTTTGGACGCTAAATTCTGAACTTTACCGGTTCCCCTTTGGCATAATGCATCTATCAATAAAAGACGCAATATTACCGCAACCGCCAAGCTTCGTCAAGAAGAAGAACTATCAAGTTCAGCAGGTTCTCGGAGAAGGTACTTTTGGCAAGGTTGTGGTCAGTCTTTCATATTCTTTCTTTCCCCCCTTTCTTTTTCTTCTTCCTTACCCTCCTATCAGAAAGCCACCTGGCATGTTCCACCAGAACAAGTCATTATTGCCGAACGAGGTGCAGCAGCTGGCCAAGAAGACCCGGCTATACTAGCCTCACAAACAAAAGCTAAACGGACTCTAACCTTCGGCAATTCCAAAGTTCCTTCTAAACCTACATCACCCGCACCCTCAGATTCGGCGTCAACCTTAACTTTAGGTACCGGCTCTGCCGCGCCTTCTGGTATTACGAAGGATGTTGCGCTCAAGTTGATACCCAAGAAGAAAGTGAAAGGGAATGAAGCCAGCGTTTGGGGCGAGATGGAAGTGTTGAAAGGATTGGATCATCCGAATGTTGTCAGTTGATTTACTCTTCTTTCCCTTCCCAACTAGAACCCGATTTCAAAGGTCAAATTCTATGAGTGGTTCGAATCTCGAACCAAGTATTATCTTTCCTTTGAGCTCGCTATCGGGGGCGAGCTCTTTGAACGGATACTCAAGAAGGGGAAATTTACAGAAAAGGATGCCTGCGGAGTAGTCAGGTAAGTCTCCAGCTGCCTTCGTCGCCTCCGAACCATTACCTGACGTCTCTTATCATAGATCTATCCTTTCTGGTGTAGCTTATCTACACGAACATGACATTGTCCACAGGGATCTCAAGTAGGTCTGCTGATACATTTTCAGTCAACCTGTCATCCTGACCTATCGTTCCTTTAGGCCCGAGAATATTCTATACCGGACAAAGGCTGAAGACTCGAATATCGTAATTGCAGATTTCGGCATGTGTGTCCCTTTTCCCTTTTGTCCCTTTCACATCTCAATGTAATCGTTGAATAATCGATCCGCAGAGCGAAACATTTGCATACACCTGAGGAGCAGTTGCACTCGTTAGCGGGAAGCATCGGGTACGTGGCCCCAGAAGTACTGCTCAATGAGGGCCATGGAAAGAAGGTCGATCTATGGAGTATCGGGTAAATAACTTGTTCCTACGATGAAGAATTTTGGTATCTCACTCCCCATCTCCAGTATAATCACCTACGTCCTTCTCTGTGGCTACTCTCCCTTCCGTTCAGACGAGGTCAAGGTTCTCATCCGAGAAACCAAAGAGGCCAAAATTGAGTTTCACGACCGATACTGGAAGAACGTCTCTGCGGAAGCGAAAGACTTTATCAAAAGGCTTCTTAACCCCGATCCAACGAAACGGCCGAGCGCACAAGAGGCATTTGATGATCCGTGGTTGACGACGCATGAACATTCTGAAGAACATGATCTTTCTGGAGGATTGAGGGAGCATTTCGATCCGAGGGCTAAATGGAGGAATGCGATCGCGAGTGCGAGGGCGATACATCGACTGTCGTCGTTTGGTGCGCAGAGGACGTTATCTCAGCAATCTCAGCTCTCATTGAGCGGGGAATCGATACGATCGGAAGCGTCTGCTTCGTCTGGAGGGTGGAATAGTAATGAAGGGATCTCTCCGAATGCGGATGACGATGACGAGGATGACGGTTGGCATCCTGCTTCTGCTGCTCCTGCCTCTAAGAAAGACGAAGGAGGTCCGAAACTCGAACCTGGACCGGGAGAAAATGCCAATGTCACTGTCACGGCGCCGTTAGAAGAAACCAATACTTCACCGAGTTCGAGTTCAAGTGGACCAGTTGTCCACGACGAGCCTGAATCCGTCCTGACGCAGGAACAAATAACGATTGAGGAGGAGCAGACAAAGACAACGCGTGCGGACGATGAAGACGATTACAAGCTACAGATGCCAGGTTCGTTCGATATGGAGGGTCCTCCGCTCAAAAAGCGGGGTGGCGGAGCGGACGACCAGCCTGAGGTCGTAAGCCCCAGTTGGAGTGATATGCTTAAAAAACTCGCTATGAGATCTTGAGCTTGGGCCCCGACTATCTATTTTTTTATTTTTGGAATCTCTTTGATTCTTGTGTTGCTGAGCGGCGCTCGTCGCAATTCAGCACATGTGGGCGTTCGTATGGTTCCATAACAAAATATGGCGCTGCTCATCTATGCATCTTGCTTGCGTGTCTTTCTTTCTTTCAATGTTGTTTTGCTTATTTACCCTTGCGGAACGGTGTAGGATAGACCATATTTAATCCTAATTCTTCTCTGGATTTCCTTTCTGTTTTCTATCCCTATTCCTATTCCTATTACTGTTTCTATCGACAACGTTGACATCTTCTATCCCCAAACTATCATGTAGTTCATAGTGTCAAGAAAAACTTTTGTATTTTGTAAATACATACGTACTCAAAGTATACGAGGATTCTTTTTTTTTTTTTCTCTTTTTTTATGAAACCAGAGTCGCGTTCATGACTTGCCAACATTATGTGATTTAGTACTACTCTTTCCTTCAACGTTACCGTTTAATGCTACTTCATTTGGATAAGCGATCGTTTTTTTGCAAAGGCGGTCAAAGTAGGCCTATAGCAGTCCCCTCCGAGGGCTTGGTAACCAGGCTACGGTCAAAGCTGTAATTGCTTAGTTCACCCTGGTGAAGTTTGTGCCTTTTGCTTCCCATGACTTGGACGGCGATTCAGGCTTGTTAGAGCTTGTAATTCCGCTTGAAGCACCGGAATGTCCTGATAAATCTCGGAGGGCGGAAGACGGTAGTTTTCACACTGATAATCTCTAACTGGGTGCATATGTTCATTGTGGACGAACTGGTGACTGGATAAATATGAAAGTAGGGGGGGTTTTCTTGTTTTGTTTGAACCAGATTGCTGAATTTGATTCCATGCAGAGGAATAGAAAACAACCCCCAACTCGGAGAGCTCTGCAGCGATATTATCTCTGATTGTGTCGTCGTTGGAGAAGATCGTCCTTCGCCAGTCTTGATTGTAGAGTCTCACAGCCAAAACTTGGAGGTGTTGCAAGCGGAGATATATAGCAGGAACGAATCTTTCCATGCAGCCCGATACCCCTTTGAACGCATCGCTACTAGCCTGAAGGATGGGTGATTGCGGTGGCCCCGGGAACGTTGCCTCGAACAGCCACCAAAGGCACCATCCAGCGTCGAAAAGCAAAGGTTTGTTCAAGAAGGATCTAGACGATTCATCTGGTCTGTAGAAGTTACGATGTGTTCTCCGTTCCAGTTCTGCATTCTATGTGTGTATTTTGAATGTACATCAAATGTCGGGCACACCACAAATGTACTCTCCTTTACACGTATATGTATGCCATCATTTACTGATACATAAAACATGCACGTAGGCCCCAGCCAGGAGATTCACCTCTCGACAAGCTCCACAATTATAAATGAAGAGAGCGAGAAATGAAAGCCTGATGATCATGTGCCCTAACGAAGGTTGATATTTACAGCTTTGACCGCCTGTTCAACTTGCAACTTGAACAAAAAACGATCCGCTAAAGATGTTCCATGATTCCTGACATTATGTACACTTGACCTTTCTATACATGTAAATATATACTTGTGTGATTCCACCAAAGATGAAATTCGAATGAATCATCGTTCACCAGAATGAACCCATCTCCCATGTCTCTTCACCAGCTCCTCAACAATGTCTTCTTCTATCTCCTTTGCACGATCATGAGGATCAATGCGGAGCCATGATTCTCTAAACGGAGACGAGGAAGAAGCATCGTCCTCCCGAGAGGATTGAGATGTGAATTCCTTCCACGAGATAAAAACAACTTCAAACTTGCGTCGGTTGAGGTCATTGCCGATAACGACTTGATGACCGTATCTATTCAAGGAAGCTTGAGCTTTGGGTATGAGTAACGTTTGGTCGGTTTCCAACTAAGGTGGTCGGTGGAAAGGGTGTGAGCAACCAGGAGCGGAAGACTGAATAAGAGCCCGAACCTTGAATGAAACTATGAACCCATCTTTCCCCGTCCAGTCCTCCACCATCGGCTTGAGTATCTTTGGCACCTGATCCATCTCTATGTGTAAACTACCCTTGCCCGATTGAATTTTATGTTCCGACTGTCAAGAAAGCGAGCTGTTAGTCATCGACTCGACAGGACTGGGACGGGACTAACCATTTTCTGTCTCGGTAGGAAAAAGTCGCTAACAGCCGCAGCGAGATAATACATCGCCTTGCGCCGTAAAAGGGATAATTCTTGGCTGACTGCTCGCAGCAACCACAGATAATCATTCACGGTGACAAAGGTAAGTGTATGAAGCGTTCCAGCCGCATGAACATTTTTGTACACCGTAAGCACCTCGAGCAGATGATCTCTCTTGTTTGGGGTGACACAGATCTGGGGGGATGAGGTAACTCCATTGGGAGTGGAACCGGAACTGGGTAACTCGGACGACGCGGAAGATGACTCGATCTCTAGAAAATCGAGAAAAGGATTGATGGAATGAGAGTAGTGCCTGCTGAATGGCTGGAGACTAAATTGCCGATGCATGAAAATGACCGCGTAACCGGCTTTGAGGAAATACTCAGCAGAGGTTGCACCTCGAGTTCCTAGCGATGGATAGTTGTACAATAAGTATCAAAAGACAAACAGATACATACCGGCACTAAAATTATCGAGGAAGCGCACACTGACCAGCACAGGGGGTAAGTAAGCCTTGGCTCGAAGAGTTTCAGCAAGTTGCATCTGCTTACACATTGAGCTCTAGCGGAACGGTCGTTCCACCACTCTTGGAAGTAAATGAGCATTCATTCTGAGCATACTTTGAGCACGATGAAACTCACAGTGACGAACACAACTTTTCGTCCAGCATCTTTCTGTCGCCCGACAAATTCTCGTACGCCGGCAATGTCGTGCTCCAAGTTGGACGGAGGCAGCTGGGTAGAAAAGTAGGATTCAGCGGAGAATGTAGATGATGGTGAGCTGGACATTTGGTAAGATGGGGGAGTGAGCTTAAGCCGGGCTGGCCATGATTGACGGAGGAAAGAAAGAAACGCGATACAAGACTGTGCCGATCACGTCATCCGCGCGTCTCCGCCGGTACCGGTAAGGTAGGTAAGTGTACATCTATGTATTATTGCCGGAACTCTGGACTTTATTCTGGATGTACAAACTAAAGTACAAAGTCCTTAACTAATCGTTTGAATTTATCCGGCCTTATTGATACATCAGCTGCACGTTTGAGTAACGGTTAATAGGACCTACTGTTCGGCGTGGACTGGAGAAATACTAGAGGTTGGAACGAATGTATTTCAGATATCGAGTAGAACACACCCCAATGACCAGCGTCAAGAGTTTCGAGCTTCATACTTGGAAAGAACTCCTTCATTGTCGGATAATCGCTGTCCTTGATGAAGCTATAGACAATAATCAGGACTGTCCGATCCTTTCCGTTGTGCGCGCGCGGTTTGCTTACTTGCTTTTCGTTCCCTTGATAAACAGAGTCTTTCCTCCCCATTTAGTCTCACCCGGTTGGAAAGGGAACGAGCCTAAGTTAGGTATCGCATCGCTCAAAGTATCCAGCGGGATCCGAAATCGTATATGGTCTGAACCAGACTCTTTCGGTAGAATGATATTTGTGAGGAGAAAAAGAAGGACGTTTGAATCCTGCAGGAATTATCAAATACTCGGCTTTTGTTAAATCATCGAGAGAAGAAACCTTCTCGTATTCTGCCAGAGCTCGTTCAGCCTCCTTCCTCGTTTGCAGTTTCATGCTTTCTATCCGTTTCATCGCTTCTATGTATGATGAGAATTCGTCCGAAAGTTGACCTCGATTCGGAGCGATGTCTGCTACAATTAAATGACTCAGAGCTGAGGCTGGGTTCAGTGCGACGGTCATGGCGACCTTTCCACCCCTGGAAGTCAAGTTTTCAGCTCGATAGAAGACAGGACAGACAACGCGTACATGGAATGCCCCAGAAGCGATACCTGACTCAGGCTCTTTTGTTCAATAAAACGCAGTACATCCGCCGCCATAGCGCTATATGTCATTGGTGATGTGTGCTGAGAGTGTCCATGATTTCTGAGGTCCTGCAAAGCAAGATAAGGCGCAAGCGTCGGGGAAAAAAAGATTCTGTACGTACGAGTGCGTAAACGGGTGCATCTAAATCTCGAGTAAATGCTTTCATGAATGAAGACCAATTGCGCTTGGAGCCGCTGAATGAACGATAATTAGAATTTTTATTTCGAGTTGGCTCAATCGACGTACAAAAGTCCGTGTAAAATGACCAGCGCACTTTCTGTACGGTTTCCATTTTTTGGTATTTGTTCTGAGAATTCCAGGTCGATGGCTGAGCAGGAAGAGTAATTTGCGCGTGCTGAGAATCCGGCGTAGTTTGCTGTCGACGATGTCAATTTGCGAAGAAGCATAGGCGCCCTTGCTCACAGCCTCCAACCTCAGCAAATATGCCTTCTGCGCTGATCCTAATAGCCGATGGAACTGAAGAAATGGAATTGTACGTGTCTTGCATGCTAGATGGCGTCTTTTCCTTATTCCTTATCATTTTCCAGCACCATTACCTACGACACTCTCGTTCGAGCGGGCGTAGACTGCAAATCTGCCTTTGTACACAATGACGAGTTCGTCACGCCTCCTGCTGCCAAAGGATCAAGAGGAATCAAGATTGTGCCCGATGTTTACTTTGAGCCAGCAGACTCGGGTCCTGTTTGTGAACTCTCGGCTCAGTTCGTTCGCGAGTCGACTTACAAGCTGATTCAAGGATAAATTCGACGCTCTCGTCGTGCCGGGGGGAGCCAAAGGTGCAGAGACCATTTCCCAGAACTCGGCTGTCCAAAAATTGGTAAGAGATTACCTTGCTGAGGGTAAACTGGTTGGGATGATATGTGCTGGTATGCCGGATGGCTATACTTATCTTGGCCGGACTGACTTTGCGGCACGTTAGGGAGCCTGACTGCTCTCACATCCGGTCTTCCAAAACAACCCTTAACTTCTCATCCCAGTGTCATAGCTCAACTACAAGACGGTGCGTTACCCCAAAAGTTCCACTTCCTCATTTTCTTGATTCGTCTCACAGAATTCATCTACTCTGAAGATTCGGTTGTCGTCTCGAACAACTTGATCACGAGGTAAGTGTTCAACTTGCAATCTCTTCTGCTTTCGCTCACTCCTCCTGTTTCCCCCTCTCACAGTCGAGGGCCCGGTAAGCGCACTATTGACCCGAATACGCCTTTCGCTAAAGCCTTGGCATCAGGTACTGCGTTCCCATTCGCATTCAAGATGGTGGAGCTTCTATGTGGTCCAGAAAAGCGACAAGAAGTACACGGTCCTATGGTGTTTCCCGCTGGCACGCCCTGGTAAAACATTATGAATAGAACAAAATCAAACGTGTATGTACTACTAATCACATTCTACCGAGTAACTCTCGAGATTCGAACTTTCTATTAACTCCCATTGAGTTCCCCGACAATTTATTTGGTACCGAACCGACACCAATCCTCATGTACCGCCTTGGCCAGCCAAATCAGAAGGTTCAACTATCAGAAAGCACGGCGACTACTTCTCCAATTCTCAACCTGTGTCGTGACCAATGACGAGGAAATTGAGGAACGAATGAATTTCAATTAGGCATCCATCTTCTTCGACAAGGGTCCGGAACAAATTCGGTCAAGAGGACACCTCCATGTGTTGCTGGAACGTGTGCAGTTCTTCATTCGCGCTGCGATTGTCCAGGTGATATGAATGACAAAACGTCCTTCGTCTAACTCCTCTAGCAGTATCTTTATGGTCTTACATACTGCTGCTCAAGGTGAATCGTTTTTTTTTACGAACGCAGCTACCAAGAGGTGAGCGTCTGTTCTAAAAGTCAGACCAAGATATTCCCCTCCCAAATCCGGACTCTAAATGAAAGAAGATTATTGTGTCCCATGATTCCCTAAGTATAACTTTCCCCACTGCCTATAAAAAGGCTGACATTGTTGGATTCCAGGTAACATCCCAACCCGAGCAAGATGTTTCTCTACGGAAGAATGCGGGCTTTATTACCCCTTGTAGCATTTGCCATGCTGCCTGGCGCTATCGCTGCGTTTCCTGACTGCACCAATGGACCGCTTGCCAACAATACAGTATGCAATACGTCTGCCAACTTTGTTGACAGGGCGCAAGCACTGGTAGCACAGTTCACTCTGGCCGAGATGATCGCAAACACGGGCTATCAGACCCCTGGTGTGTCTCGTTTAGGACTACCTGCATATACGTGGTGGAGTGAGGCTCTTGTGAGTATCTTCTATATTATTGAACTCGCTCGATGTTGTGTGTACACATCTGACTCGTTCTCATAGCATGGCGTAGCTGGTAGTCCAGGAGTCAGCTTCACAGCAGCAGGAACAAATTTCAGTTTCGCTACATCCTTCCCAGCTCCGATCCTCCTGAGTGCAGCTTTCGACGATCAACTCATTAATGATGTTGCGACTGTCATCAGTACAGAAGCTCGGGCTTTTAATAATTTTGGCCACGCCGGCCTCTCTTTCTTCACTCCCAATATCAACCCTTTCAAAGACCCTCGTTGGGGACGCGGACAAGAAACACCCGGCGAGGATCCCTTCCATATTGGAAGGTACACATATTCGTTGGTGACTGGACTTCAAGGTGGACTCGGCTCACAGCTCAATGGCGCCAACGGGCAGTATCTTAAGATTATCGCGGACTGTAAACATTACGCCGCGTACGATATGGAGAACTGGGAGGGTAACAGCCGTATGGCGTTCAATGCTATTGTGTCCATTCAGGACCTTGCCGAGTTCTACTCGCCTAGCTTCCAAACTTGCGTTCGAGACGCAGAAGTTGCATCTATAATGTGTTCCTACAATTCGGTTAACGGAATCCCCAGCTGCGCGTCGGCCTACCTAATGCAGAACATTACTCGGGACTACTTTGGACTCGGAAACGACCAATGGATCACGTCGGACTGCGATGCCATTGCGAACATACAAAATCCCCACAACTTCACCAGCTCGTTGGCAAACGCGAGTGCCCTCGGCATACTTGCCGGGACAGATATCGATTGTGGCTCGACATATTCTAATAACTTGCAAACGGCCCTGAATCAGAACTTGCTTCAAGAGTCTGATATCGTCCAAGCTATGGTGAGGCGGTATGGATCCCTTGTTCGGTAGGCTCATCCCATTTATGAGAAAGCCATGTCGCTGAGACGGTCGTCAGACTTGGATACTTTGATTCTCCCACCACCCAACCCTATCGTCAATTAGACTTCTCTGCTGTCAACACGCCTTCTTCGCAACAGTTAGCCCTCACCGCCGCTGTGGAAGCAATTACCCTACTGAAAAATGATGGAATTCTTCCTCTTAAAAACTCCAGCGCTACAGTGGCGCTTATCGGCCCTTGGGCCAATGCTACCACACAGATGCAGTCCAACTACCAAGGCACGGCACCCTTCCTCATCAGTCCACTGGCAGCGTTCCAGAATGCTGGCTTCAAGGTCAACTTTGCGAGCGGAACCACCATAACTGGTACAAGCACGAGTGGGTTCAGTGCCGCTTTGACAGCCGCTAGGTCTGCCAATGTCATCGTGTTTGTGGGAGGGATTGATACCTCGGTTGAGGCGGAGGGCGGCGACCGAACAAGTATCGCTTGGCCTGGGAACCAGCTTCAACTGATTGGGGAGCTTGCAGCTGTTGGAAAACCGTTTATCGTTTTGCAGATGGGTGGAGGGCAGGTGGATAGCAGTCAGATCAAGGCGAATGCATCTGTGAGTTTTTTATTCGGATTCTATGAGTTCTATTGTTTATGCAGGGGTGGACAGGTAAACGCTTTAGTGTGGGGAGGTTACCCAGGTCAAAGTGGTGGAACAGCTATCGTTGACATTCTCACTGGGAAACAAGCGCCGGCCGGGCGTTTACCGATCACTCAGTATCCGGCGAACTATGTGAATCAGGTCCCAATGACGGATATGACTGTCCGGCCTTCTTCGACTAACCCTGGGCGAACGTACAAGTGGTACACTGGCGAATCGGTGTTCCCCTTTGGTTTCGGGCTCCACTATACCAAGTTCTCGGTATCATGGTCAAGATCGCCGAAAAGCTCGTATAACATCCAAGATTTGATAGCTGCAGCAGCATCATCGAGTTCGGCTCATACAGATTTAGCACTCCTTGATAGTGCTTTCCAACTTACCGTTCGAAATACTGGAACTGTCACCTCGGATTACGTCGCCCTGTTGTTCTCCAACACGACTGCGGGACCATCACCGGCTCCGATAAAAGAACTGGTTGGATATACCCGCGTCAAGGCTATCGCTGCTGGCCAGAGTGCAACGGCTCAGCTGAGCGTCACTTTGGGAAGTATTGCGAGAGTGGATGTGAATGGGAATAGTGTCTTGTATCCTGGATCGTATACGGTGTGGGTCGATACTGATGTCAATGGGCAAGGTTTGGCCGCGACGAGTTTCGAGTTGACAGGTAACCAGCAGACTATTAATGAGTGGCCACAGCCTGGGCCGAATTTCTCTTAGTATTTCCACGGATTTTTGTACATGAAATACATATATGTATGAATTTTAACATTGACGTTGGCCGTCAAGAGGTGACGGGGATTCACGGAGGGAGGGAAAGAGTCTCGCCCAAGGGTCCATCGGCAACGTCTAGAAGGTTCCCATGTGGCTGAATCTCTGTCACCTCTGTTGGCCAGGTGCGTCCGACGTGACAGTACTCTTGTTCAATAATGGTATCTCCAAAACCTCTCCGTCGCTCTCAGTCGCTCGACGCATCTCTACCCGACCAACTTTCGTCGAATTGTAAAATAGGATGCCATCTCTCAGCGCTAAAACCTCAATTCAGGGTCATTGAATGCACTGGTCCAGTTTGATCGTGGTAGCGGGTGCGCAATTCTACCTTGCCACTGAGCAAGATACTGAGACCCACAATGTCTGACGGCCTGTCCGAATCATCCAGCAACGTGATGCCTTTGCTTGCGGAAATGCTCACTGTTATGCGTAGCATGCACGAGCTCATGAAGATACAAGGAGAGCACAGAAAAGTCTCAGTCGATAACTTCCCAAAGTCAATATTTCGGCCTCCACCACCAGATAACAACAAGGCTCACCCCTCTGGAACTCAGGAAACTCAAACAATCTCGCCAGTCATAATTGAACGAGAGATGGACTCTCCTGCTGATCAAGACTTTGAACTAAGCGCTTTGACATGGTTGAAAAGATCCACATCTAGCCCGTCTGCCAAAGAAATCATTGTTCAGTCCCTCGGAGCCTTCTGTCCAGCAATGACTTCAAAAATTCGCAAAGAGAGCTCGCTTTTCTATGACGGTTACCGGGGCCTGTATTTCTGGGAAAAACTGCAGAACCCAAATCACTCTGATCATTGGGACAACCTTGAGCCTCTTCTTCGAGCGACCGTTCATATGGATGACAATATCCTGATTATAGACTATGAACCTCATTGCAATATTCAGGAAGCTCTTGTTCTGTTGGCGCATGGTGTCCAAATAGTGTCGCATGCTCACTATGCCGACAGAGATATGACCCTTACACGCACCAACGTCTTGTCACATTTTTTGGCTCTCTACACTCAGGGGAACTTTAATGAGGATGTGCAAGTGAAGATGCCGACTCTTGTATCGTTCGCACTTTTCAACCAGGCAGAAAAACTTGATATGAGGAAATCATATCCGGATTACTTTGGGCATGGGTAACCTCCTGCTGCCGAAACCACAGAAGCTGTGACCTTGCGTTACGCGCTTGAATTATATGATCCATCGACTCCACTCTGGTTTAAGGAAGGGCCACGCCTTTAGAAGACGCCCTTGGCCAAAGTTTACTCTTGCTTGACAGACGATAGTGGGGATGTTGTGCGGCTCTACTCTCCATTTGGAATTCATAGCTTAGACTTGATCTTTAGATAACAAGAATCAAATTTCTGATCATCATTGAGGATATCCTCTACCACTTCGCCAGCTCTACACTCCACTACAATTAACAATGTATCGCTCAGGCCAGATATATCCTCGCTTTCAGCCTTCCCGTCAAAGCTTTTCATACGACGCTATTGGAAGCAATTGATAACTTCTCGAAATATAGACCGTCGCTGGCTCCGAGTTCGAGGACCGCGCTTCCTTCCCCTCGGCACTAATAGATAACGGTGTAGTAACGGAGGGATCGACTGGACTTGATGCCTGAGAGCTAGAGTAAGCTTTGGTGTCGAAGTGGGGGACATGTTGTCACTTTAGGTTGCGGAGAGGAACTCCGGGGTCATCAACAGCCTTTGGATTTGGATGACTACCAGCGACCTCTATTAGAACGGCAGCTGCCTCCTCCCTACTGCAAATGAACGGGACAATATCCCGACTTGAGACCCAGTCCACAGAGATCTTCTTCTGGCTAAGATAAGTCGGTGCATGGTTTCCCAGCCATAGCGCTGCCCGATACCAACTTGTAGGCTTTGAAACCGATTGAACAATGCGAACGCGAGGCGGATCTTCTTTGTTACCGGGAACTGGAAAAAACTTGGGTATCAATTAAGGTCATATAAAATGAACAACTAACAAAGAATGTCATCGAAGACTCGAGCCCTGCGGTCCAAGCTGGACCTGCTTCCTACTCTGATACGCGAATGCCTTTCTAACGTCTCAGTGAGAAAAGATCTCCGTGTTTGAGAAAGAATACATACCAGCTTCAGAGATGGCCTCCTTTAACTCATCGAGAAACAGTATCAAGATACCACTAGCGGGCCAAAGTTACAGTGGTGCTTCATTATCAATTCTTCGTTTGACTTGAACCCGTTGTAGACCCAGCAGAATAGACCCATTGAACAGTAGAGAAGCGCATCCCCGAGGTCCAATTGGAGCTTTACAAGTATGGGAGATGCGGTCGAGGCTTTAGCAACTCGGGAATGATGCCCATTTCTCAAGCTCATCCAGAGAAACGTAGCCTGGGCCCTTATGGTTCGATCACCTGATCATGCTCATGATCATCTGCCTAGCTCACCAAAACGCGACAAGTGACCTTACTTCTCTACTCTCACTGTCGTGTCAGGCAGTAGCAGAAGGTGTATAAATATAAAAGCAGCACACCACAATCCGAACACCGCCCTCCCATGGCTTCAAAGCACCTGATAAATTCGCCCTCTTCGCTCGTAAATGAGTCTCTCGAAGGCCTCTGCATTCTTAATCCGGAGCTCAAGCTGCATAGAGACGCCAGAGTTCTCTATCGACCAGTTTCCTCTAGGCAAAAAGTCGCTCTGATCTGCGGTGGAGGCGCTGGGCATGAGCCATCACATGCTGGATTCGTTGGAAAAGGGCTTCTCACCGCTGCCGTCTCGGGAAACGTCTTTGCTAGTCCGAGTGGGAAACAGGTTAAAACTGCGGTAGAGTTAGTTCATCCCGCCAGAGGGGAAAGCCAAGGTATTTGAGAATCTAACGGCCGCCATTTTGGGTCTCATCCAGCCGTAGGATCGGGGACGTTGATTATTGTCAAAAACTACACAGGAGATGTCTTGAATTTCGGACTAGCAAGAGAAGCATTATCTTCTCAAGGTCTCAACCCCGTTCGCTTCCTCACTGTCGGAGACGATGTCGCTGTTCCTCGTTCACGGATCACGCTTGTCGGTCGACGTGGCCTGGCTGGAACGGTTCTTTTGTACAAGATAGCAGGAGCTTTAGCTGCTCAAGGAGGCGCGTTGGACGAGGTAGAATCCATCGGAAAATATGTCTCAGATAATCTCGCAACAATTGGTGTCGCGACTGGACATTCGCATGTGCCGGGAACCGACCGAGGCAAGGATGTCTTGGCAGAGGATGAGATTGAGGTGGGAATGGGAATACACAACGAGCCTGGAGTCCTTCGACTTCGTGGAAAAAATGGCTCCCCACCTCCTCTATCCGAAGTCATCCCAAAACTGGTTGATATGCTGACAGTTTCCGAACAGGACGACAATGAACGCGGCTGGGTCCCTTTCCCTTCCGGCTCAGATGTTGTGTTAATGGTGAATAACCTCGGCGGTCTTTCCCCACTCGAGCTGTCTGCAGCCTCCCTCGAAGCGACAAAGGTTATTCACAGCCGTGGCCTGAATATGAAACGGGTACTGAGCGGGTCATACATGACAAGTTTGAACATGCCCGGATTTTCCCTGACATTGCTCAAGCTTCCCAAAGATACACAGGAGCCATCTCAAGGCCTCTTGTTGTCTCTCATTGATGCTCCCGCGGAAGCATCAGGATGGGGTTGGGTTTCTGGTCGAAGTCCTGTCTCCCTCTCTTCTCAACTCACCACATCCCAATCGGCTACCACATCTTCTACGACCCAATTCCCAGAAAATCAGAATCAAGAGCAAGCACAAAAGACAATTGATGCTATTCGCCGGCTTGTAATGCGCTCATTCGTGCCGAACCGGAATTGACAAGAATGGACACTGTAGCTGGGGATGGAGACTGCGGCTTGACATTAAAGGTATCTTCTTCCCCCTCTGTCCGCGTTTGAACTTCCTCTCAGTATTTGCCTTATAAGGCTGGCGCCGAGGGCGTCCTATCCTTGATTGACAGCAAAGAAATTACTGGATTATCTCTTTCCGCAGCATGTGTAGCAATAGCAGGTGTTGCTGAGGATCGTATGGGAGGTACCAGTGGAGGATTGTATTCGTGAGTCACATTTTATAAATGCAACTACTTTTTCAAATGCCAAAATGTCACTTGCCACAGGATATTCTTCTCAGCCCTCGCCCAAGGATTGCATCAGGCGTCGTTCAAATGGCCTCAGGCTCTTCTACATGCTCTAGAAAAGCTATACACTTACACCCGGGCCCGTCCTCCGAGCAGGACGTTAGTTGATCCACTAGATATCTTTATCGTATCCCTTCAAGCTGGTGGAGATGTCAACGGAGCGACAAAGAAAGCCGAAGAAGCCGCCCATGCCACGCGCGGAATGGTTGCTAAGGCTGGCAGGGCCGTTTATAGTGGCGAAGGAGGTGAAGGAGAGCAGGGAGAGATGGATCCTGGTGCTTGGGGAGTAGCCGTTCTCTTACGAGCACTGGTTGTTGGAGAGTAATAGGCCAATGAAAACAAAGAGTCTTATCCAATGTAATTCTAGTATTGCGTTATTCATTTATTTATTTATTTTTCAGAATCCTACGGCCTTTCCCTCCTGTCGTTTGCCAGCCCTTCGACTACATACTTGGTAATCCTTCCTTGAGCTCGCAGAACAGCAAACATATTTTATTTGTATTCAGGTCCAATTGAAACCGCGGGTACCCTGCGTTGTATATGGCGAAACAGCTTCCGATTCCTCGAACCAATAAATTTGATTAGTCAAGGATCGCTGAGCAATCCGTGGCGAACGAATTCCTCTATCCTTCTGATTATTCATGGTTTTTTTTCTTTTATTTTACTTAGTCATTGATCGCAACTTTACTCAAATTCCCCTATGCAGATTGATATAAAAGCCACGGGAAAATGCCAATCACAGAATATCATCTCCCGCACGAAAATCTTTACTGCCTAATTCAAAATGGTCACCACTCCCACTCCCGCACAAACAATAGCCAAAGCGGTGCTTTTCTCCCCTGCCCAGGTGGGGAATATGCATCTCAAGCACCGTGTAGTACTAGCACCTCTCACCCGTTTCCGAGCCAATGAGGCACATGTCCCCAACCCTATCGTCAAAGAGTACTATGCCCAGCGTTCGAGTACACCGGGGACTCTTCTCATCACTGAGGCTACCTTAATCACTCACCAGGCCGGCGGATATGCGCATGTCCCAGGCATCTGGAGCGACGACCAAGTTGCAAGATGGAAAGAGGTAGGTGTACACTGTAGCCTTGATTAGTACCGGACCTTGATCTGATGCGCGTGATTTACCTTCCAGATCACCGATGCAGTTCATGCGAATGGGTCCTACATCTACTTGCAGCTTTGGGCCCTCGGACGAGCTGCTATTCCAGGAAAGCCAGGCTATGAAGCCAACTTCCCGTATGATTATGTTTCCCCATCAACCCTCTCAATGAACCCCGACGAGCCCCAAAAACCCCGTCCTCTGGCGAAAGATGAGATCAAGGAATATTCTCAGTGGTTTGCGACGGCGGCTACAAATGCTGTTGAGCGTGCTGGATTCGATGGAGTCGAAATCCACGGCGCAAATGGCTATCTGCTAGATCAGTTCTTTCAAGACGTCAGTAACGACCGTACGGACGAGTATGGTGGAAGCGTGGAAAACCGAGCCAGGTTTCCTCTGGAAGTGGTTGACGCTGTGGTGAAAGCAGTCGGAGCGGAGAGAACGGGTATTCGACTTAGTCCATGGAATTTCTTCCAAGGTATGGTAGTCGTTTCAGAAAGCCACTACTTTTCTGATGGAGCTGATTTCTATGACTCATAGGAATGAGGATGAAAGACCCAAGGCCAACTTTCCGCCACTTTGTGGAGGAGCTCAAGAAAGCGCATCCCAAATTTTCGTATCTTCATCTAGTCGAACCCCGTGTGGATGCTGTGGAAATTAGAGAGGATGTCCCTCAGGATGAAAACAATGATTTCATTCGTGAAGTTTGGACGCAAGAAGGGAATGCGAGATGGTTCATCAGTGCCGGGGGCCATGATCGTGACCTTGCTATTCGAACGGTTGAACAAAAAGGCGGCGTGGCCGCGTTCGGAAGAGCGTTCATTGCAAACGTAAGTGCTCTATAAAGTCTATTGTTTGATATTGATTCCTGGCTTATCTATCATAAAGCCCGACCTTCCTTACCGCCTGAGGCACGATATTTCGCTCAACAAAGGAGATCGAAACACGTACTATCTTCCGGGTGGCACTGGTCCTGAAGGATACACAGACTATCCTTTTGCACCCAAGCATGAATAATCTGATTATACTAGATTAGTTAGACTGGCCGTTGCATGAATCCATATAGAATACCTACTACCGTAGTCACCTCATAGAGTGCTGCAATCAAATCTACTTCAATACTTGAATTTTGCCTCGCAAGTTTTTACGTCCTGCCGCAGATATTTATTATTATTTTACGTCGCAACTGGTCTCGACGCGTCTTGCACTTGAAAGTTCGACACGTCTCAGCTAAATTAGATATTACACCAGTCACGTGGTGAGAGTGCCGGCACACGGGCCTGACTCTCGCTTCCTGCTCTTCACCTGCTACGTTCTAATCTGTTGACTGCGCAATGGAGTCTTCCCTCAATCTCAATACTCTAGCAAGCTCCTTACCCACCCCATATCAGAATGCGGAGAAGGAATTACTCAATAATTTCAAAGGTATCATTTGCTTTTTCCAAATTTTCTTCCGAGCCACTCTGATCCTCTTTCGTTTCTTTGTGATATAGCTGCTGCACTGAGTATCACCACATTGTATCGATCCTCACGAAACGCTTCTAAGAGGGCTTTTAATGCTGGCTATGCCAGCGCTTGCAACGACATCTTGCTGATGATTCAGCAAGGTGTTTCCGTTGAGGGCATCCAGCAAAATCATGGCTCTTCAGGACCTAGGTCGGATCCGAACCCCCCTTTTGATGCTGAAGGCCAAGGAATGACGATAGGCAAAGTGATGGACTGGATCGAGGCTCGAATGGAGGCAATCAAATCTAGGGAAGAAGAGGAGGACGAAGAAGAAGAAAAGGAGAGGGAGAGGGCAAATCCCAATGCTTCAAATTCAGCGTCAGCTTCATCGTCTAAGTCAGTATCACGGCCTTCTAAAGCCCCGAACAATAAGCACACAAGAGAACAGGTCAGTTCAAATGTAATCTTCCCCTTGCCAACGAATGTCTTTATCATTTCTTTTTCTTCTAGGATCCCACACAGTCTACTTCCAATCCGGCTACTAATCCGCCCTTGCAGTCCCACTCTGACTCACAACCAGCTTCACCTTCTCTGCCTCCTACGACTCCCAGACAATCACAGCGGTTACCCAACAAGCATTCCCGTGCACACACACAGTCGAAAGGTGAACCCTCAATATCGCCCGGGCCACAGCTACCTTCTTTAGATGGCGCCTTTATACCCTCCTCTACGTTCGACTTTGTCCCCGCAGATCACGCGGCATTTCCGACAATGACATCCTCTTCTCCGCCATTATCGGTTTCAGCCGTCTCACCGTTCTCGCCTCTTCCAGACAACGTATCCGCTGTCGCCGCGGGGGCAAAAAGGCGCCATGCAGTCATGATGATGCTAGATTCGTCTTCCGCTCCCTCGTCTTTTTCTTCTGGTGGTAGTTCGTCATCAACCCCGAGCGCTAGCCCAGGGTTTGCGCATGCTGGCTCTAGAAGACGAACGAGAAGCGCCAGGAACAATAACCAGAATTTAGGCTTGAATGTAGGCGTAGCTTCTGAAGCAATGGATATTGAGGAGGATGGAGGAAGGGAGAGAAAGAGAGTGGCAAGGCGTTGATGTTTGATTGGGGCAGCTGGTAGGCCGATCTTTTATAGTTTTAGCATTTTTTCTTTCTTCTAAGTATCAGTTTCTACGATGCACGACTTTTCCTATCATGGCACCATTATTTAACCCTTTTCTCGCATCCCAAGTAGTATTATGTAGTCAGTAGTAGAATACTTCATCACCGAACCAGCCGATCTAACTGTATCAATTTTGTTCAATTTCCGTAGCATTAGGTAGAAACTCCATTATGATACTTATTTGCATCTGAATCATTCGAGGCTTGTACTTTGCTGCACTCGAGTCTGTAAGCAGGTGGTAGACACCTCGAGCAAATAAAGAAAGGTCGCTACCCGTCCAACTTCTCCCCTCTTCGAGCTCATTCGTAGATATCAAAACTTTGGCGCAATTGCCTCCAGAAACCATTTGCCTGACGTTGTGGTTATTGTGACTATACTAAGCTGGCCCTCATCCTCCATCTAGTTCAGCCTTTCAGTAGCAGTAGTGGTAGGTAGAATGATATTCGTATTGAATTTTTGAATTTAGGACATAGGAGAGATCTATCGTACTTTGCTCATTCCTACGGTAGCGCCTTTGGCACGAGATCCTTTCTGTAAATGAAACCTCGAAGAGCTCGGAAATGAGCAAAGCCCCACGGCACTTCTCTCTCTCGCCAAACCTTGTACCCATATTTCTCGTACAACTTTCGAGCAGGAGCCTGATAAATCGTAGTTCGCAAGAGTATAGCTGATACCTTCGTTGCTCTAGCGTGTGCCTCGCATACACGAATGAGGGCAGCAGCAATGCCCCGATTACGATGATGGTGCGAAACGAACATGCGCCGGAGCTCAAAGACATTAGGTTCTTTGGTAAAGTCGGAGGGTGCGTTGTCTTGTGAGAAAAAAAATTGTCGTCGATACATCTGGATCCAAGAGGTAAATCGCCTTACCGAGGGTTATAGTTCCGACCACCTCCGGCTTGCCCGTCTTTGGAGACACAATCTCTGCGACCCATAGTCCTTTCTTCCCAATAGGCTCTAGCTCTGGATCTTTTCCTACATCGCCGTCGCTAGCTGGACGGAGCTCGTAGTAGTTCTCTGGATCGTTATAATCTGTACGCAGGCTGTTGGCGTAAAATTCGTAATAAAATCCGACGGTGGTATAGGCAGCGCAGCAGAGGTAGAGAAATGAAAACAATGCTGTCACCGTCGCAGCTATTGCTACTTGTATTTTGGAAAGACTTGGACCGAGGAACGAATTCATCGCAGAGCTTGTGTTCATTCGCCACGAGTCGAAAAAGAAGAGAGTTGCAATCTCAACGGCTATTGAAAGAACGAACAGGGCAATAGCCAAACGACAGGAAGGCTTTTGCATTATTTTGGAAAGGTATACCCGAGCGGGCGAGCCCTCTACATTGAAGCATCAGAGCAGTCCAAGACTAGTGAGTGAACACGTACCACAGGCGACCATGCATTCCCAACAAATTTTTCGAACAGCAGTCAAGTCGGATCGGCGAAAACATCGAACGCGTACGAGACTGGAATCATTCGAGTTGAGAGATTCAGATCCTTTGGGGTTTGAGGATGTGTGTGTACCATTATTAGTATCCATTATACTGAGGGCAGCGACTCAGTATCAAGGAGTGCGGTAAACAGATTTAGAAGAATTGTCAAGTTGAAGTAAGGCCGTCCCCGAAGGCCGATTGCTGATATGCCGCTTTGGCCTTGAGGCCACTTCGACGATTCATTGGAATGAGTTATCATTTGCTTTGGTTTTCACCGGGGTAGGGGAGATGGTAGTAGAACAGAATCAAGCGCAGAGATGCGCAAATGGCAGACGTAAGGTAACACTGTAACTATACAGTAGGGTTGGACTACAGGTTTGTCACGTGGATCCACTCAAAGATCCAAGTTGTACTTATCTTTCTCAGATTTTTCGTCAAGGCTTGTAGGCCTTGCTAGGCCCTTTGATGGCATGGAACAAGGTAACCGTACATTAACCACCGGTACTTGGTATACAGTTACACTTAGCAGTTCGTCTGGGTGAGAAGCGCGAGCTTCCACGGCAGGGCGTTATAGTCGCCACTCGCGTTAGGATCTATTCCTTGATATAGATAACGTATGCCACAACCATCGATTGACATCGTCTGGTCAACATTCGTTCTTATCGCCTCTCCATGGCTGATATCCTTCGTCCATGCAGTTCCAGTGAACGCCACATTTGCTGCTCCAGCAAATGGAGTTGACTGTGACGCAGAGAGATTATTCCAGGTGCCAGAAAGACTGGAGGATGTCCAGGAGCGGAAGTAGCGACGACCGTCCGTCCCAATGCATTCAACAATGAGGAGATATTGACTCCCTACTTTGTAGACATTGGACGCTTCGAAGAGATTGTTTGGCGAATCGGATTTGGCAATGACGGGCTGACTCATGCCGTTGGGGAAGTTGCTGATTGATGTTTGGGATCTGTACGGATATCAGGGTGAACTGTAACTGGAAACTGAAATTAATCACATACCGATAGAGATGACCATTGTCATCCGACGAGAAGAGATGGCAGTTCGACGAGTCACAAATGACCCACATGTCGACCCAGTATCCAGAGCCAATATTCTGCGTAATAATACTAGGCGTACCAGAATAAAAGGTCTTTGGCGCGGTCCACCCCGAGGGATTGGTGATATCCGTATTGGTCGAATAAGCCGCATTTCCATCCTGATAGATCAGATACCACATATTCTGAGGCGCCATATGAAAGACTTGGGGTGCCGCCCTATATCCCTGCGAAATTGGGGTAGCATCGAGGTAATGGAATGTGGCAGACTCGGCAGAGTTGAAATCGGTAAAGCTCAGGTAGACAAGATTGTAGCCGGCTTCAACAGCGGTGCTGGCAAAGACATGGTAAGCACCGTTATAGAAGACAATCGATGGATCTTTCAAAGCAGCCAGGTTGTGCGAGTCAGATTTAGGATAAATTAGGGGGCCACTGGAGCTCCACTTGAAAGAAGATGGGAGTGTGGCGGTAGGACTTGCGCCTGAGCTGGTTGTGGGGCTGGTAGAGGGGGTGGTTGTGGGGATGGTTGTGGGGATGACTGTTGACGAGCTCGGAAGACATTGTGAGAAATCTGCAAGAGCAGATGATATTATAACCTGCTACCCGAGTCGAGCGGCGACGAAACTCACAAGGATTTAATACGGTACAGACTGAGCCTGCAACGCAAGCTGTCCATTTGAAGTGGCAAATTAGTGTATGGCTGGAAGAAAGGCAGGAGTAAACACCGTACTTGTGTCTCCTGTGTATCCAATTCCCTGAGTGAACCGAAATCAGTCAACAGCAAGCAAGCAGAAGTTACTAGAGAATCGTACACCGCACTGGCCCCACGTAGGGCTGGCAGCGTATGCCCTAGAGACGATAATGGATAGAAGAACGCAAAAGGTGAGCTGCATAATCGACTAGCCTTACGAGTCTGAAGCGTATACCATTCCTCTGGCGTCTTTATAGCGACTGAAGGGTTCGGAGGTCGAGATTAGAATTCAAGTGAACGACCCAACGTTCATCCGTTTTTCTACCGACTGGATGAACTCATGTGGGTTAGAGCACTTCGGAGTCATCGGTCAGATTCAGTCTCTTAGACGTTACCTCGTACTCATGATATACTTGAGTAGACATTCACTACTACTCTACTGACAACCTTCCGCAACTTGGTCGTGTACTTGTCGGGGATTCCATGTGCATCGCCGAATTTCCGGATTTGTTTTCTAGTTACCCATGTGCCCTTTGCATCGATCACAGCAACCGAGTAGACTCTGGCATGGCTGTCCATTCAGGAGTAACGCCAGAGCCAGTTGTAGGAGTAGTGGGGGGACCGGTCGAACTGGGAAGACATTGCGAGTAATCTGTGAAAACGGAGGGTGTTATGCATACACACCGGTCAAGCTATGAAACTTACAAGGGTTCAGTGCAGTACAGGCCAAACCTGGGGCACAAGCTACACATTCGACGTGAATTAGTAGATGAACTCGCCAAGGAAGTGAGTAGAATCTTTTGACACACACTTGTGTCGCCTGCATATCCAATTCCCTACAGGAAGTCGTCATTTAGCAACGGGCACAGATAAAGTTGGGTTTTGGATCGTACCCCGCATTGACTATAGCCATATGTCCTAGAGACGATAACGAATAGGAGAGCCACAGGTATGAGTTGCATGATCCCGATACTTTACGAGTCCGGAACAAGGTATAGGAAATGTCTTTATACACTGTGAATGGTCCGTATTTTTTCCGACTGAAACCCGGATGAAGACCCCCCTTGGTACTGTAGTACCTGTCGGGAAATCTCCGGTCTTCGCATATTTGGCGGATGTATTACTCACATACCCCTGCAGCCGAGCAAGCTTGTATGGCCCTATGGATAAATCGATAACGCTTGAGCGGTTTCAGTCCAAATCATCGGTGGGTGGGAGTACGGGAGAGTTCATTCAATCTTTCGCGTCTTTCAGAGATCGATGGCGTACACAGCTGACGTAGAGATCAGAATAGATAAATTTGAGCTCTTTGAAAAACCAATCCAAGTGAGCATCGAAAGTTCGTTTATACGACATGGAGGCGTGTCTAGATATCATTAGAACAACAATCGGTTATCCGATCGTGAGCAGAGAGTTAAAATACAACATTTCTATATTCAACTTGTAGGCCTGAACCTCTATATACCAGGGGCACATCGCTCCTGGCAACGACAAAGGCTGAAAGACTTGAGCCTGGAGAGAGACAAGCTCTATGGCGACAGACACGTACCCGAGCATTAGATAAGATATAAATTGCAAAAGAAGTTGTTCTACGGGTGCCGACTTTGGGAAACGCATTAAAGGCACGAAGCGAAAATACAAAACGAAACTGTGCTCACCGCCGAATGCTTCGACGATGTTGAAGTTTGATTGGCCCAAAGCGTGTTGATAAAAGACTGGGTAAATTGCTCTCCCTTGTAGTTGCGAGCAGGGTCTGACTCTGAGCTACTACAGGGAAGGTCAGAACACAAGAGACACTGTCTCTCCAGGTTTGAGTACGTGCATACCGGGTGTCAGCGACCCTTGCTTCTGTGTCCCCATTCAACTTCAGCGCAAGACCGTTCGAAGAAGGATGATCTTCCACATGCATGGTAGCCTCTTCCCTTGAGTTGGTTGTGGATTCGGAGGACACCGTTGCGTAAGCTGGAGTATCTCGTTGCGCCAAAGTAGGAGACGCAATGGTCGATGTGGTAAACAACATGATAGAAGCCATGAGAGAGAAACGCATCGGGGCGAGGGGTACAGCGGGGCAAGAGACATGTTGCAGTTTTATGTCCCGTATATATATGGAGGAGGCTTTAATTGATGGGGTTGCCTCGCATCCTTCGTTGTCACCAGCCAGCGTTAGCAGCTCATTTTTGGCATTCCCTAACGTCATCGGCGTCCTCTAGAACGCTTCGTAAAAGAGCAAGTCCGGAAAAGTTTGGGGAGCGCGGCCGCCGGCGAACGATCCGAGTACGACATTCTTGTGTCGAGTGCTAGCCAGCGAGAGGGCCTCGGACTTTCTGGTGATAGAGAAAGGGGAGAGCGACCGCATGACTTAAAGCGCCCCTGGTCGCATTGCCAACGATTGCGATACAGCCGCCTGTCTCGCAAGCTTAAATACCATTCAACATCGCGCGCGCGCAAGTGCTCTCATCCTTTTTAGCTGAGGGGTCGAGGCTATACGTTAGACTGCAATTTTAACCGAGTCAAACCTTTAGGAACTGATGATTGGCTTTCTGTCCAGGGACAGCTGAAAGCTTTCAATCATCGTTGTAAGAAGACCCTCATTTGCACTGTCCGAGGAGAACTCAGGGAGTACCTGGCGCGGAGTCGTTCAGAGTCATACTCACAGCTGGGATGGGGATAGGCCGGGATGAGAGTCAGGACAAGCAGCTTCATGGATGGTGCTCCACGAGATCTTGATCTTCCGGCTCGATAGCGATGGAGGTGGTAGGAATTAAACCTGTGGTGCACTGACTCAGATTAGACACGTGTCCAACATCAATGACATTACTTGTAAAAGTTGATGAAGAGTTCAGTACTACGACATGTGCGAGTGCTGAGTACTGAGTACTGAGTACCCGAAGCAGTCTGAGCACCCGCGCATGGATAAAGTCCGGAGAGTACAAACGGTGGTACATATACAACAGTTGAAGGGAGAAGAGAAAAAAAGCAAATAGGATTCATTATTCTGAAAAAGATAACCAATCAGTGAGGGTTCTGGTAAGAAAATGAAACAACGTACTTTTGTGTTTTCTCTTTGCATGCCGTCCTAACATATTGAAGGAAATCACATCCAGCTAACCCGAACTTGGATCGACCCGTAGACTCCTTTAATGGTGTCGCTCGCCGACTGCTTGTAGAGGGGTGAGAAGTTGGCAAATCCATTGGCGATCTCGTCGTCGGGGTTCGTGCTATCGTGGTCCCAGAGAAGTACATTGATTTCCAGCTTCTGATCAGTCGGCACAGCGACTATGGCCCTCGATAGAGGGATGGGGTCCTGTGGCTTCACACTGACGCTTTCGTTACTTGCCTTGCCGAAAAGCGCGAACGTGGCAAAGCCATTGTTCCCAGTGATTCTTCCATACACATCGGCAGGGTTCTCGTTGTCCCCATTGATGAGGATGACACTAATCTGTGCATATAGGGCGTCCGTGATGGCCATGTAGCTAACCGATACCGAGCCATGGTCTCCAGAGACTTGATCATAATGGAGGACATCGGATGTGGCATAATAATCGTAGGCATTGAAAGAAATCGTTCCCTTGGCAATGGATTCGTTGGAAGAGACAGAGTCGTAATCGAAGAGGTCGACATCAATGTAGAACTCATCCGCAGCATACAGGGGCCGAGACGGGCCCTCGAGGGGAATAGTATCGCCCGGCTTGATACTGATGTGGTTTTGCTGAGTGCGTACCCAGATATTCTCGGTGCCAGCGCTATCAGTGACAGTAATGGTGCCGTAGAGGTCACCTGGATTCTCCCCGTCGATATTATTGACCGTAACCGAAAATATCTCGAGCAAGGGCTGCCCTTGAGCATATGCAGGGCCCGAGGCCACATCGGCGATGGAGCGTTCAAATCGACGAGGGCCCGACCCCCCCCAGGCCCAGGGTTGGCCAAGTGCATGATACCAAGCGCAAGGATGGCTCCTGCAAAACTACTGATGCCGGCAGTATCAAAGTCGAAAGTGTGGCCGTCGTTCCGGGTCCTCTGGACTGCAGAGGACATCCGAGCCCAATTAAGCACCAGAGGAGTGAGATCGCCCGGGGTCGATCCAGTGTACCATGATCTTACGATAAGATCAGAGATGGCACGAAACCTGGAAGCTTCCGATATGGTGAACACTATAATGAGGATGGCCCGCGCTCTATTCGAGTTGGGATTATTTAACGAAAGGGTCGTAATCGCCCCAGCTATACTCGTGGTGCCAAGTGGGACATCCGATAAGGTAATCCCTGCGGGCCCAGTCAAGTTGTTATAGTTTGCACCAAAAGGCAAGAATTCAGTTGTTGTGTTTGGATCGACGATCACAGGCGGAGCACCTGCGACACCATGATTCACCTCCCACCAGACATTGGACCCGGGAGGGCGGTAACCGAGAAAATACAGGTTGTCTGCTCGGTACCTCGTCTGGAGGGTATAACCACCACCCGTCAAGTTAACATCAAAGAAGCGAAGGACCCCTCCGTGGGCAACCTGAGGAGCTAGGATTGGGCGACCCTCAATGGGGTTCCCAACTGCGAGTCGGCTCCGTATATCTACGAGGTTAGCCTCGTAAGCAAGCTCGCCTTCGTCGACGTCAATGTTTATGGTGAATAACAAGTTGGCCGCCATGAGCGAGGATTTGCCCTGATTTCACCCAAATAATCAGTTTTGAAGACTCCGCAAGTGAGTACATGAGTGGCTTACGACTGTGTAGAGGGAGAATGAGATGGTGTAGATTCTTCTTCCCTCGCCTTTTATCTTTTCTTTGCACGGATGTTCAAGCTTTTTTCTTGCCATACAAGCGTAATGAGGCAGGCGAGAGAAACGTTTTCAAGAACCAGCGGAACGACTCCCGAGTCAGGGGTTATCTGCGATGCGATATGGACATGAATTCATTCATGCACAACCTTTGTTGTTACATAAGAACTATCCTTCTTTCTTCTGTTCTATCATATTTCGGATTTAGGGGTCCCTCCAAATCTAGATGATCCAGTTTCTCGTCGTAGCCGCGAGTTACATGGGAAGTTTCTGGAATGATAGACGACATATCGTCGGAAACTATCCGCCGGCTACACTCGCGCCAGAAAGAGTATGCTCAGAACAGAACATTCCACGAATGAAACCCAAAATGACTAACCCTGCAGCGACTCGGAAGGCTACAATCGCAAGCTCGAATGAAAACGGCCGTCGAAATACCGTAACTCTGGATGTTGTTCGGTCACCGAGAACTAGTTGGCTTCTGGTGGAATCAGTGCGCGCCTCGAACAACGGTAGAATATATGTCGAACCTCTGACTATTGCCTTTTCTCCGATATCCGAACATACTTCAACAAAAAGGGCCGATGGAATTTGGCTGTATTATTGCGGCTACTGCTCGGGCGAGAGAATTCGTTGGCAAGTTCCAGGAGATCCGTATGGAAAATGCCCGCTATAGGCTACGATCAGAAACTAGAATAATCTATGGTGCAACTCGCTTACTCACCGCTAGTGGTGGGGAGAGTCGGGTCGAGCTTAGCAGAACTCAAGCTCTGACTCTGAGCCCAAGCCCCGGGCTTAACATAGAAACCTGACTCTCGACTCTCCTACGCCCTTGCGAGAGTCGGGCTTTACAGAGTCCGGTCGGGTCGAGTCGGGCCCGGCTCGAGGGCTTGAGCCCGACTTTCCCTATCACTACTCACCGCTACCTCCATTGGCCCACCAATACCAATGGAGGAAGGCAGGAAGGAGAGAGGAAAGTTATTTTCGCTCCTGGATCCACCTTCCTCCTCTGTGAGCAAACCTCTGGAACTTTCCCCAGAAGTAACAACTTCAACTCCTCAACTTTGCGCTGCATGAAAGAGAGGGATTCCACTCCCATTCCTTGCGCACTCCTAAGCCATTTGAGCGAAGGAATGATCACCTCAGGTTCGTAAGTGCGGGAAGTAGGGAAATAAGTAGGGTGTACTGGGTTAATATTTGGAAGATGACGGGGCACTTTCTGCGACCATTTCGAAACATCCCCCTAACCAAGTCATATTACTGAAGGTTCGAATCTGATACGTGGTGAGGTGCTTTAGTTTTTGGAATTCGTCATAAAGAGCCACAGAACAGCTAGCTGAGAAGGAGGAGCGAAAAACTAGTTGGACGAAGAGAAGTCTTAGACGCCGGTTTGGCGCCGGCAGATACAAGCCCAAGAGTTGACGTTGCTGACCGCCTATACTATATAGGTGCCTTGAACGACTCTCCAGAAGAAGAAAAAGGTCCTCTTTCATTAAAGCACGGTCTGGCTACTTATATAATATGTACACCTTTCATTTCGAGGATTATTAGTGAACAAAAATACAAAAGAGGCATCATTCTCATTTATGTAGCAGGGATGAAGGGAAGCGTAAAAAATAGTTGTAGATGTAATATGGAAAACCCGACTGGCTTCATGATTATGTCTGACTATCATAATTCTTCAGCGGGTCCTTCCGAAGGGCTTCAGCTTCGGAAGCTGGCATGGTCGAAGATTGGGTATCAGCTTTTTTCATCTTCATGACGGATTCGGGAACTGCAGGCACTGGTGAAGTTACACTCGCCGACTGCAAAGTGGAAGATTCATTAAAATCTCGTTGAACGAGACAGAACGTTTCTTTACTCACCTCGTCCCGGTAAGGAGCGAATTTCGGTGTAGATGGGATGCCTGGGTTAGGATCGGTGTCCGCAAATGGCGTAAACAAACTAGTTTTAGCAGGTGTACTCGGCAGCCGAGCCGTCGAGCTCGAAGCGAAGGGTGGCGGAGGTGGCGGCATTGCGTCTGGGTCTGGATCTCGATAAGGAACAATCTTCGAGCCCGAGGAGGCAGACGCCACTCTCTTGGTTTTTCCTGCTTGTTTGAGTGTCGTACCAGAAAGTTTCTTCGTCTCTGGGACATTCTCTTTGACTCTCGTCTTTCGTGTGCCTATGTCCGGCCACGTATTTGTCTCCATCTCCCCAGAGCCCGTGGCTGAGCCTGAGGTATCGACGAAAACTTGCATCCGAGTGTTCGACAAGTTACGAGGCGGAGGTTGGGGTGTAGTCGAAGGAAGAGCGGAAGCTGTAGTGGCTAGAGCTCTTCGTGTGGAAGAGGTCATTGGGGCGGTTGAAGGGACAGGGACAGGAGGTATAGCAGAAGACATCATGCGCTTCTGGAAATCCGCGTATCTGCCCCGGAGGTGATCCAAAGGTGAGGCCTTTCTAGCAATTCCCAGAGAATAAACGTCATCGGCCTCCTTCCGTCTAGCATGTCCCATTCAATGAGACACGGAAACAGATGAATTAAGCGACGCGTACCTGCCATCTCGCTCCAATACAGCGGCGAATTCCTCGTAGAGAATTGCGAAATCTGCCCCGATATCATTGGCGAGCAAAAACCGATATATGATAGTAGGCTTCTCGACAAAACTAGCATAAAGCATCCAAAGCTTGAGGTACTTCATTTCTTTTCTCCATTTTCCACCTCTGTCGTCCTTCAAAATGCGAGTGGCTTCCTCTAAAAGTTCTAACAATCCAGATTCCGCACTATGACCTTGGGGGTAGTTTTCGAGGGTCCAGTTTACCAGAGTGCAGTATGCTTCTAAAGGGTCATCTTCGTCATCTTTCAGAGCCATTTCTACATTAATACGAAGCCGATGACGAGTGCCGGCGACTTTGGATTCTCTTTGAGCGTGAGGAGTGGCAAGGACAGATGAAAGAGAAGTTACTCGACGACCCGAAGCTAAAGGCTGAATATTCTCTTTGGCTGCCTCTAGAACATCACAGTCTACAATTGCGAGCGAATTGTCGGTAAATACGTCTTCTGTCAACATACTATGGTAGTTAGGGATAGGTGAGGGACAGGGATATGTGAAATTTCACGAAAACACAAGTTTAGGGGGGTTCCCATGCAAGAATCTCCTCGGGAATTTTTTTGAAGCATCTCTAGATACTTTACTTCATTGATAGTGACTTGCATCTAGTATATTTGCAAAAATACCCCAGGAAATGGAGGGAACATGACGGACAACCCTCCGACATTTTAATCAAAACCCCAGGAACACATGAGAAATGTATTGAAAAGTACCAAAAACTTTCACAGGTATCATCTAAGCACTGGTCGCAGCATATCTCTACATTTCTAGGCTAGTCGACGCACAGGCTGTTGAAAGAAAGACAAAAAAATGAAACGGTGCAATGAGGTGTGACACCAACGCTTGCCGCTATCTTGGCATTTGAACGGAGCGGCACCATGTGTGGGGCGCAATTGCTCCACACCATCGTTGCCATCGTCGAGTCGATTGTTTTAGGCTGGATTACAAACCCTGGCAGTGGAAGCCGCTTTGCCGCCTGACGACTTCTGTGTGACCTATGGGTGACCGAAATCTCTCATATCCTGTTTTTCCTCGGTCAGTCCCCGATAGCTGCAGTAAAATCGTAAAAAATCTCAGAAATTCTGACGTGGACTCTTTAAGCCATAGAAATTCATTTGTCAACTCAGATTAGGAAGATTTACTTTACTTAAAATATTATTCGTGATTTTTCAAAAATTCACCTATCCCTGAGTAGCGATTGAAGAGAAAGCAAGAAGCGCTAATGCGCAGTGTGCGTGATCTACACTAAACTACAACCAAAACAAAACAAAGACTAAATCTTAGTTAGACTTGTTTGTATGGTACCGCCGTATCAAATATTTATTAAGGGTGCGAGGGTGCGTGTTAGCGACCGTACTCAACTACTGAGATATAGCAGCCAGGGCCCTCAGTAAAACGTCAAGTCAGGTGTCACAGAGAAATCAAGACTAATGAGGATAGATTGCAGAGAAGAGTACAGGAGAATAAACGAGATCGAAGCTGGGGAAAACTACTGGTAAGACAGTCCACTATTTATACTGTTGAGCTGTGGCTGCGCCTAAGCCCTTGACCCTATGTATCGCATAAGTATCGCATCGTTGTACATGTGTAAGGTAGTCGTCGTGTCGATGGTAAGTAATAAGCGATCTATAATCCCTATGACTAAGCGATGTAATATGGATGACGTACGACAGATAAATGGAGATCCTATCATAGATAAGTAAGGAGATTAGCGTAATCAAGGCATGAGGTGAACACTCAAATACTATCATCGTATACGACCTCGTGACTTATCGCGTATAAGGAAAAGGAAAATAAAAGAAAAAGGAAATCAATAGATATAAAAAGGTTGTTTCGTGACATTACCCTCTCCTTAAGGCACGAACTCCGTTTCGTGCAAACCTTGCTGCAACGTTCTCTGTGGGGAGATGATCTGCGACAGGTTCGGTGCTCGGTTGGGGAATTGGACGGAATAGATGGGATGGAAAAAGGGATATGGGAAACTCGATTTTTCGAAGAGATGGTGCCTTTGGTTTGTTGGGGAATTTTTCATGGAACTTCCGTACTGCTTCTTTGGCGTTGGCGAGGTTGGAAGATGGTTCCCAGGTCATTTCGTGTGCGCCGTACCCCTTCCATTTGACTTTATAGAAGAACTTCTTACTCCTGCCCTTGCCGTTTCTTGAGCCAACTATTTCGTCTACTTCCCATTCCGGTTCTTTTCCTTCTACTACGTCAGGGGGTGGTCGAGTATTTCGTGGTTGGGATGGGAATTCTGGAGGGTGGTACGGAGAGAGGAGGACTTCGTTGAAGACATTGTGAATATGTTTCCAGGTGCTGGGGATGGCAATTTTGTATGATGCGGCTCCGATTTTCTTTATGACTTTGAAGGGACCAAAGCGTTTATCGTCCATCTTCTTCGACGGTCTGTCGGTGGTAACGTTTGTGGCCTCAAGCCAGACTAGATTTCCTTCCTTGTATTCTATGGGTTTTTGTCTGCCTTTGTCGTAGTGTCTCTTCATGTCCTCCGCCGCTTTTTTCAGGGCTGCACCTATTTCTTCCCGTATTTTCCCCATCTGGTCTGCAAAGGCTTGTGCGGTTGGGTTATTCGAGGGTAGTTTTGGGGCTGTTCCTTTGTATGGGTGTCGACCATTGTCGGCATAGAAAGGGGAGACATGGGTGGCAGAGTGGACTCGATCATTGTATACAAATTCCATTAGCGGTAGCCACTCGTTCCAATCAGTTTGGTGATAGTTAACAAATAGTCGTAGGTAATGTTCTATCTCCTGGTTACTGCGTTCTGATTGACCGTTTGTCTGAGGATGATATGCCGTTGTATAATTGGACTCAATACCCAATAGGCGGTAGAGTTCCTTCATAAAGCGGGAATGATATTGGGGACCTCGATCGTGGATGATTTTTCTGGGGAGTCCATGTAGAGGGAAGATCTTGTCTCGATATATCTTTGCCATCCCTTCTGAGGTTAAGCTCATGTGTGTGGGTGTAAGCCGTAAACGCTTGGTGAATTTATCCGTAACCACTGATATGGCGTTGTATCCTCCGGATTGGGGTAATTCTCCAATCAAGTCCGTTCCAATAACTTCCCATGGTTCGCTTGGTACACTGTGTGGATGGAGATAGCCTGTTGGTGGTGTTCGATGTGATTTAGTGGCTTGGCATCTCTCGCATCCTCGTACGTATCTGGCTATATCTCGATTCAGACTTGGCCACCAGTAGGTTCGTGTGATGAGTTCCCATGTTTTGTACTGTCCTGGGTGTCCAGCGAGAATGGTATCGTGGTGGATTTTTATGATTCGTCCCCGAAGGTTCTGGTTTTTTGGAACGTAAATCCGATTTTTCCAATATAGAACGTCATCTTTAGAAACCCATTCCTCGCTTTTTGCCTTTGCCATTTCTAGAACTGACAATTCCTGTTCCTGTTTGTGTTCCCGAACCTCTTTCAGTAACTCATCCTCCGGATTGCCTAACTCTAGTGCTCGTGTAAACAGTTCCGGTTTCAGCATGACGATGTCTTTGTTGTCATTCACCCCTGTCTCAAGACCTGTCATCCGTGACAGGGCATCAGCTTTGCCCATTGATTTTCCGGGTTTATGATGTAGGTTAAATGAGTATTCGGCAAGCTCCGTGACCCATCGAGCCTGTCTCCGGTTGAGTTTCTGGGGTTTTCTGAAGTATTGGAGATTCTGGTGGTCTGTCCATATCTCTACCGACTCGTTTGCCCCCAGGAGGTATTGTCGCCATTCGTCAAGTGAATCCATAATCGCCATCATTTCTTTGTCATAGATCTCGTAATTTCGTTCTACTTCGTTAAGTGATCTAGATCTGAAGGCGACTGGGAACCATTTTCCATTGACTTTCTGGGATAGGACACCGCCGTTTGCAAAATCAGAGGAGTCCGCTTCTACACGAAACTGTCCTTCATCTCGTGGAATGAGGAGTGTTACGTCTTCGGTTATAAGACCCTTCAGTTTATCGAACGCCATTTGTTCTGTTATGTCCCATGACCATTCGGTGTTCCCTGTTAGGCGACTGAGCGGTCTGGCTACACCACTGAATCCTTTGATGAAACGTCGGAAGAAGTTGCAAAATCCCAGAAACGCTTGAACATCACGTTTCTTTCGGGGCGTTGGCCAGTCCGCCACGGCTTCTACTTTCTTTGGATCCATTTTTATAGTGCCATTTCCCACAATTACTCCCAGATAGTCGACATAGGGTGATTCGAACGTGCATTTCTCGGGTTTTAAGTATAGGCCGTTTTCTTTTAGTATCTGTAGCACTTGTCGTACAATGTTCCTGTGCTCGTCCACTGTGTCGGTGAATACTAGAATATCGTCCATGTACACGATCACATGCCCTGCGTCAATCTGTCGCTTGAGAATATGGTTCATGAAGGCCTGGAAGGTTGCTGGTGAATTTGTGAGTCCGAAGAACATGACTGTTGGCTCAAAGAGTCCTCTGTTTGTACGGAAGGCTGCTTTCCACTCGTCTCCTTCTTTAATCCGGATATTATTATATCCCCATCGGATGTCCATTTTGGAAAATATTTTGGCACCTTTGAGTTTATCAACAAGTTCCTGGATCAAGGGTAGCGGATACCGATTTTTGACTGTCATTTCGTTGAGCTTTCGATAGTCCTGGACTGGGCGTAGGGTGCCATCTTTTTTCTTTACGAAAAAGAAGGGTGAAGCCATTGGTGACATAGATGATCTGATTCTTCCAGAACGAAGGTTTTCCTCTAGGAACTCGTCTAAAGCTTTCTGTTCCTTTGGATTAAGAGGGTACACTTTGCAGTCAACCGGTTTGGAGTCTGGGGTCAATTCTATGGCATGGTCCCACGGGCGTCGCTCTGGTAGTTCATCGAAACCTTCTTTATTGAAGACGTCTGGGAATTCTCGAACGTATTGTTCGGTAATATTTCCGGATGATACAGCTCTAATGTGACTAGCGTTGTGTACATATCCTTCCCAGTCAAATATGAAGACCCGATCGCCTATCTCCAGGTGACCTATTCTTTGTTCCTCAGGTTGAGTCCACCAGGGGTGATGTCCGCACTTGTCAGGGCAACGATCAAATGTGAGGAGTGCTTCTGGCCAATCGATGGAGGGATTGTGAAAACGGAGCCAGTCTATCCCTAAGAATATGTCCATTTTTCCCAGGTTGGTTACGGCTAGCTCAATACGTTCGGCATGGTCACCAATTGTCATTCTTACTTCGACAAAGCCTTCGATTGATCCGTCAGCGTTCAATGAACCATCAGCGTTGTATACTGGCATTTTAATAGGGAGCGATTTTATGGAAAGGTTATTCTTTATTACGAATTCCTTATTGATGCATGATCCTGTCGCTCCACTATCTAGTAGTGCGTTTGCCATTATTGCCGTTCCGCTTTCCAGATTTTCAATCGATGCCTGAAGCTTCAGATCCTGCCCTTTGGTTCCTCGAACGAATCTTTTGTTGCTTTTCAAGCTTTTGACAGCTTGTACGGCATCAATGTGATTCAGTTGTCGGATTGCTAGGACTGTTTCCTCCGTGGCTTCCCTTTCGCGTTTTTCTGGCATCCATGCTCTCAGATGGCCCACTGCTCTGCTCATATTGGCTTCTTTTAGAACCTGATTGACCCATTCAGGGGTCCATGGCTTATGTCGGGTAACAGGGTTTTCTTTCGGTTTGGATGTTAATTTAGTGGATTGCTTCGTATCTATCGTGTGTATGATACTGCTATCTTTGTAAATATTCGAACTTGTATCCATGACCGAAACGTCCTCCACAGAACCTGTGTCTACTGCGGAGGGAGTACAAAACCCAATTCCATAGCAAGCGCTGCTCGCTCTTCTTTTCCCAGGTCCATGAACGCTTGTCTGACCGTCGTTGTTTTACTTGGTGCCCCTCGATCATTCGACTCCGGATCTGCCATCACGGTTTGCCGTACTGTGAACTTTTTGGGTTGTGGGCAATCCCGTATCATGTGTCCTCGTTGTCCACAGTTAAAGCAGCGTCTTTCTGCTTTGGCTTTACTCAGATCCATCGGACGCCCTGCTCCTCCAAAAGTCATGCCGGTACCATCCTTGCGATCCCCCTGGGTCGCGGTGGTTGGACTCGGTTTCGAACTATTGGGTCTAGGGGTATCTCGATTGGCCCAGGAGTTCCATCCTCGTGGTCCCCTCTTCTGTTCTTGGCGTCTACGCCACATTTCATCGATCGAGATAATGGTCTCCTTGTATTCGGCATAGTTCTCTATCCGATCTTTACGTGACCCGTAAATCTGATCGATTGTTCTGGGGTTGACCGCTTTTTCGATCATCCTGATGATGAAGGGGCTATCCTTTTGATAGCCGGCTTCTGTGATTAGGGATTCAAACTTCTTAAAGAAGTCGTCCGCAGTATCCGATCCCTGTTGGATCGCCTCGAGTTTTTCTTGTGCCATGAGGACTCGGCCTCGGTCTAAGAAGGCATCATTGAGGGCCTGTTTGAACAGCGCCCAAGTTACGTTCCATTCTTCGAGTAATTCATCGAAGTGGTTATCGTAATAGTTCTGGACCCAGTCCTGAACGTTCATTCCTCGCATGTACGATAGAGCAATATCAATTTTTTCTCCATCGGTGCGTATTCCGTTGCGAGGGTCTCGGAGGTACGCAAAGAGTTGGCGTTGCCACTCCTTGAACTGTCGTTTGTTCCCATTGAACTCGGATGGTTCCTTTATGAGTGACTTTGTGCCCGTAGGTCGGCGGGGGGTGTTATCAGAGGTGTCAGCCATGATATCGTCTGGGATAGACAGAGTCGGTTGGCTAGGCATGGCGGGTTCAGGGATGTATGGAATGGGAGGAGATTCTGCGGGAGAGTGGGAGGGGGGAGTGAGTGATTGGGGAGGTGTTTGGGGATTGGAGATGGGTCGGTAGAGTTTATCGTCGTACTTGTCGTCAAGACTGTTTTCGTATCGATGCTGACAAGGTTGGTGGGTGCACTGTTGCCAGCGTCCGTCAGGATCGTACCAGTTTACGTCAAGATTGGTTTCGGTATTAACTGCGTGGATTTCGCCTTGGCAGGCAGAGATGATGGGTGAGGAAGGTCGAGTGCGGATGGGGAGAATACGGTGGCTACGCGCTCTACGAGCTGTTCAAAAAGTCCTTGGTCTTGTGGATCCGTAATGGCGGCTATCCACTCTCTTTTGCTGAGTAAAACGAGCTGGCCCTAACTCGGAATGGCCCAACGTTCCTCGTCGCGGTGACCCTTCTCCGAAGATTAGGTATAAATCACTGCTTTTCAGCTACCACTGCACGGCGTGTCGGTCTCAACGTTACGCGCCCTTTTTAAGCAGTTAGGGAAACACAGAGGTTTAACCCAGTGGTGCAATTACTCGGATCGAGAGGAGATAGTTGTCGAAAAAGGAAAAAGAAAAATAAAGTCCAAGCAAGCACCGTCCTTCCCTCAAGGCCGGTGTAGAGAAAATGTAGGTAGATAAGGTTAGAGACTTACGTAGTACCTAGTACGGGTAGAACGTATGGGATGTGTATGGGGGGTAGGGAAATAGAGCTTCTGGTTGTGACAGGTGACGAGGAGATAGCTTCGATCTTCTGTTAGCGACCGTACTCACTACTGAGATATAGCAGCCAGGGCCCTCAGTAAAACGTCAAGTCAGGTGTCACAGAGAAATCAAGACTAATGAGGATAGATTGCAGAGAAGAGTACAGGAGAATAAACGAGATCGAAGCTGGGGAAAACTACTGGTAAGACAGTCCACTATTTATACTGTTGAGCTGTGGCTGCGCCTAAGCCCTTGACCCTATGTATCGCATAAGTATCGCATCGTTGTACATGTGTAAGGTAGTCGTCGTGTCGATGGTAAGTAATAAGCGATCTATAATCCCTATGACTAAGCGATGTAATATGGATGACGTACGACAGATAAATGGAGATCCTATCATAGATAAGTAAGGAGATTAGCGTAATCAAGGCATGAGGTGAACACTCAAATACTATCATCGTATACGACCTCGTGACTTATCGCGTATAAGGAAAAGGAAAATAAAAGAAAAAGGAAATCAATAGATATAAAAAGGTTGTTTCGTGACAGTGCGTTGTCAAGGTTCCGCGGGTTCTTTAGCTTTTTATAGGACGAAAATTGTGTGGATTTGCATTAGCATATCCAATATCCCCCTCTTTTTAGATAGACGTCCCATCGTCTAGTCATCGCGTCCGGTTTTGCACCGAGTCGACCCCGGACGGAACCGAATTACCATATTAAAAGCCGATAGGTACTCTGACCAACGAGCTTGTCTGCGGGTTAGAACTTTAGTAGTTGAGAAGTATTCGAGATTCTTTGTGGTCAGTAACGACATCAATGGCATTGAAGCACCTTCTAAATAATGTCTCCAAACCCCAAAGGCTTTGAAAATTGCTAGTAATTCTTTGTCGTGGACGTCATAGTTCAGTTCGGCTCCGTGAAGGGTCCGCGAGTGAAAGCGATCGGATGGATTTCGCCATCCGTACTGGAGATTTGAGAGAGGATACAAGCGATAGCATAATCGGATGCGTCGGTTTCGAGAATGATTTGTTGGTTTGGCTCCCAGTGAGAAAGTACCGGAGCCGTGGTGAAAGCGTTTTCGAAGTGAATCAAAAGCCTGTTGGCAAACGTCCGTCCATTTCCAAGGAACATCTTTTCTAGTTAGTCTTGTGAGTGGAACAACAATATCAGAATACTGATAAATGAAACGGCGATAGAAATTACAAAAGCCTAGGAAGCTTGGATGTCCTTTACCTTCCTTGGTACTGGCCAATCTAAGATTGTTTGTACCTTTTTGACGTCCATCCGGAGCCCGTCGGCGCGAGGATGTAACCAAGATACTCGCAGGTATCGACTGCAAATTCACATTTTTTGGATTGACAAAAAGTCCATGCGCTTCGGAGCCGTCGGAAACTTCCTTAACGTGCTCTTTATGCACTGCTTCATTTTCTGAAAAGATTAGCACATCATCTAAATAGACAATTACCGAAATGTCCAGGAGGTCAGAAAAAATGATGTTGATAAAACGTTGAAATACTGCAGGGCATTTGTAAGTCCAAAAGGCATAACTCGCCATTCGAAGGATCCGTAACGGGTCCGGAATGCTGTCTTCCACTCATCGCCTTCGGCGACTCGTACAAGATGATAAGCGTGTCGTAAGTCCAATTTTGTATAGATTTACGCACGTCGTGGGGTGTCTAGAAGTTCAGTAATTAAAGGAAGCGGATACCGATCTTTCCGTGTAATCCGATTTAATCCGCGGAAATCGACGCATAAGCGAAGTTCTCCACTTTTCTTTTTAACGAAAAGAACGGGGGCTGCAAAAGGTGAGGATGAAGGACGAATAAAACCCATACGTAAGTGATCCTCTACAAATTTCTTGAGAGTTTCCAATTCCGAATCGGATACGGGATATATCCGACTGATTGGAGGTGAAGCACCTTCTTCCAATTCGATTTTAGGTCATATGGCCGATGAGGAGCTAGTTGATCTGAGAGGCCTTCATCGAAGACGTCGGCAAACTCTTCTAGTTCTGAGGGAATGTTAGCCATATCGATTGAAGCTTTCTTACCAAAAACTTCAGGTTCGTGAATTCGTAAAATTACCGGATCCGTTTCGGATTCTTTACAACAGCAAATGAAAGCAGCGGCACCGATTAGTGCTACTTCCTTTCGTTCGAGGTGCGCACCCATCTGTGAAACCGAAGGATAAGTTAAATCGGTTCAAAAGGAAACTTCTCTTTCGAGGGTTTAGTGGGTTTGCGGATTGGCGACGGTGACATAGGCATGTCGGAAAGTTCTGGAGCCGGAGGACCCGTAGGTTCCGGTTTTGTTACCAGAGAAACGCGTATTGAAGATTCTGCTTGATCAGTGTTTGGAAATGTAATGTTACCTTTTACCCAGTCAATCGACGGATTATAGCGGGAAAGGAACGAATATCCTAATACAGCTTTACAAGAAGAGTCCAATGAAGTGATATAAAATCAATAGAAAGTGGTTTGCCAATGTTGAAAGAAATCGGAAGCGATATTTTTTCGGATATGACGGACCGTAGGATCCGTCGAGTAATCGAAGTTTTACTGGAGGAATTTTATGGTACTCAAGGAATGCGTATGTACGAATTTTGAATCAATGAAATTATCGGAAGAACCTGAAGTCTATAAGTGTAGGTAATTCCAATGAAAGAATGTGAAGTCGGATGTGAAGTAAAAGAGACTTAATAAGAGAGTTCAATGAAAGAGCGGCAGCATTAAGGGTTACCTCTAGGAAAGCACGATCTCGGTTAACGCAACTCCAATCTTGCGCTGAGGAATCAGAGCTGCGCGCTAAATTTCCCGGCCCCGAGCGGGCGCGGAAGGACTAGCCGGAAATCGTACCTCCTCTACCTTTCCTTTCCAAGTTCTTTTTCCTTCTATCGCAATCTTCCAACTTGTGGTTTCCACCACAGTATGAACAAAGACCTTTATCCTTCCGACACTTTTTCTCGGCTTCGGAGAGACGACCATCTTTACCTAGTTTATCCAACCAGGTTTTGGTGAGTTGGCAGGAGGAGATTTAGGAGATGGATTCGGCTTAGAGCCGGATCCGGATGTCAACGAAGTGGATGAAACGGTTGTTGTGGTATGAACTTGGTTAGAATTCGAAGAATTTTTTACCAAGTTTAGAGGAGCGGACGCGGGATGCGTCCGCGCTTCGACTTTCCTTTCATGGACTCGTTTCCAGTACTTGTTATCCAACTCTGCGATTTGAGTTTTGAAAATCCGAAGATTCCGATGTTCTGTAATGTTTTTTAGATCATCTTTAATACGCGGAGCTAGACCTTTCCTGTATACAAATCGGAGAGCCGAATCGTTCCAGTCGACTAAGGCTGCATAAGCATTGAATTTGGTATTGTATCCGATGACTCTTTCGGAATTATCCATTCGTAACTCGTTCAAGGATTCCTCGGCATCTCCGATGGGATCGAAGGGTCCGAAGTTTCCTGTAATTCCGTTATAAACTATCCCGAAAAGTAAGGTTTCAATTATTCAAACTCTGAAATCACCTAATGAGTATGACAGGATGCTTCTTATCTGCTGCAAGTGTCTTCGGAATACACCCTTGCGGAGAGTGCGGCATCAAGAAAGATAAGATCAATCTTTTGGGCATGGCGCAAGACCGATGCACTCGGGAGAGACTCAAACGAGTGATTCAGAATTCCGTCAAGAGAGAGTGGAGCGGGCGCGACGACTCATCTTTGATAAGGGCTACAGTGTCTCAAGCAAATTAGTCGACAAACTGCTTGGCGATTATTCATGGACATCCACTCGCGTAGGTTTTTATTGCCCAATTCTATTATCATACTGACATTCTTTCTAGATACTTTCTCTTCTCTCTTCTACGAGTTCGGATTCAACTTTTACACCATTGTCGTGTCAGATGTTCTTCACAAATTCGAACTCGGCGTTTGGAAAGCAGTCTTGGTCCATCTTGTACGTATGCTCACCTCTTGGTAGCCCCTCTGTTAGAAGGAATGAACCAACGGTACGTTGCTGATTATCTACACATTCCGTTTATTAATTTCTTATAGCTTTCGAAAAATCCTACATTCGGACGCGACACCATAAGAAAGATCAACAAAACGTCTCTCTTCTGCAAAAACCTGCAGCTCAAGACTACGAGGACTTTCTACAGGTACACTTACATCTTACTTCCAATCTTTGGTTCCCGCTGACACAATAGCTTCAGGTTCATTACCCGTCTTTGAAGGACTTTTTGGTACCCACAATAAGGACATCAAAACCTTCTCTTCAACCTCAATGCCGTCCATTCTTTGCCAAGCTCCGCCTCCATTCCGACCCTAGCCTCGACATCCTCGATAGCCATACGACTCAGCTAGGGAAGTCACTTTGGACATTCAAACATTGCGTATGCCCGGCTTTCAGAACAAAAGAATACTGGCCAGGAGGCGGCCGCGCGACAGAGAAGAAACGCAAGAGAGCAACAGAGGCAGGGATCGGCGTCCCAAAGAAAACAGAAGGCAACAACCGCCAAATCTCCAGCCAAAAAATCATTCAGTCTCAGCACATACAAGATACACGCCCTTGGCTCATATGTCCGTTTCATTTGGATGTTTGGTACCACCGATAGCTATTCAACCCAAGTCGTGTGTATTCACTTTTTGTTTCAAAGATTTTACTCTAAATTTATATACATTTGTTAGGGCGAGCTTGAACACCGGCGCATCAAAACGGTTTACGGCCGTACAAACAAGGTTTTCCGCTACGTTGACAGGTCACTGGCCATGAACATGTGTACGAATACTGCAGTCAATCAAGTCCCGCGTAGAAAACCAAGATCCCATTCAAAAATCCTTAGAGCCGACTAGTCCTCGGGTCGCTTTTGAACATGAAGATCTGTTACCAGTCTCGGACCCTACAGCTCACTACCAGATCTCTAGAATCGTTCAAATCACAAGAATATCTCCACCTGGGCAAATAAACAAGGGCGATCTGGCGGTGAAGGTATGCGGTGCTTTTTTTTTGCCTGCCGGATGGACTCTTTTTTTTTTTTTTTTTTTTTTTTTTTCGGTCGCTCACAAGCGCTATTATAGGACTTTGTAGTCAAACTGAAGACCCATCTCTACTGTCGTCTCACAGATATCACGGATCCGGAAAGAGGTTACTTTGAAAGAACAA